>VWZX01001927.1:58696-493479 GCA_013399015.1 Galbula dea | reverse complement strand
AAAGATGTTGAACAGGAGAGGCCCCAACACTGACCCCTGAGGGACACCACTCGTGACCGGCCGCCAATCAGACTTGACTCCATTGAGCACAACTCTCTCCCATGACTTTGAGAAGTCTGCCATTTCCAGCAAGACACTGCTTCAGAAAGTGCATCCTAACAGCATTAGGCATGATGCTTATCTAGAGTTGAACCTTCTTTTGTCCTGACCTGCACAATCCACAGCCTTTCATCTAGGCTCTGGCCTGTCATGAGAACGAGTGGACCATGCACATATAGCCAAGACTACACCTAGACTGGAAATTAAAAGTCTTTTAAATGGAATTTAAATTCAAATATTAATGAAAAATTAATTTAAAAATATATATATATAAAATTTATATACATATCTCCTGAAAGATCAGAGTAATAATTTTAGGATGGAGCTTGATATGAATGGTGTTCTATGACGCAACAGGCTGCAATTCCAGGTCTGTAGAGGATCCTTTTCTGAATCCAGTGACTCTCACAGTGTTTTGCAGGGCACAACTCTGCCTTTCCTCTGCAGTCCTCTTGGGCTTTTTTTCTGCCTCCACTTTCACTGAGATCCAAGTGGTTTCACAAGGCAAAGCCACTTGCTGGAAGTGTCTGACACCTGATTTCTCCCATTCTCCCCCTTAGGATGTGAACAATGATGTAGTACTTCAGTGAACAACAACAAACAGGCAAGGAGGTCTTCTACCCCAGTTTAAAAAAATAAAAGCAAAGAAAGATTTGAAAGGAGAAGCATTTAAAATATGAAATCCTTGGCCTGTGTGAAATGCCCCTCTATTTGCATACAGACTGCTGCCACAGTTCAATTAGCAAAGGCTGTAGCTGTCCAGTTAAAAGATAAAACAGTCCTTCAAGCAGATGTTTGAAGAGATCTCTTTTCTTGAGGTGAAAGGAAAGAAGAAAACACAATGTTTCATCCACACAAACTATGGGATTAAAATTTCAAAGCCAACCTCTCCCAGACCTGAAGAGTGACCTAAAGCAGAAGACACTGCTGTTCTAACCACTGATCTTAAGGGCAACAGAAGAACTAGGTTGTGACCAAAAGCTATCACTCTCACATGGCACCAGTGTTCCTAAATTGATTTTCACACTTCCTCACTCTCCTGTAATTCTATTAAAGCATTTAACCCTGAAGAGGAGACTTCCAAGCTATGCATTACTACCCTTAAAACAGTTTTGCTGAATGCTCCTGAATGGAACAAATTTAGATTGCAAACTCTTCCAGACTGAGGATATATCTTCTTCCCTCTATTTCTGCTGATAATACTATCTGCACTGCAAAAATTGCACACTCTAAATAAAATATCTAAGGAAATACAATGGAATGTGATCTGTTCCTAACTGTGTGCTGAGTAAGGGCCACTGCAAAAAGCAATCTGTTTCTCCCAAGAGCAGGAAGAGTTGGCTGTGAGCTACATGGTAACCTTGAAAACTCATCAAACAGGAAAGCATCTCTTCAGAACATGGCAGAGATTTTAGGAAGGCCAGACCAGCTCCAAGAGGCAGATGAAAATAAAAGTGGAACAGAGGGGGAATGAGAATCCTCTGCTACATATTCAAGTTGTGTTTTGTAAATGAAATGTTGATCTGTAACTGAAGACCATGCAAATAATGACAGCAGCCATGGGGGAGACCTGTGTTAATGTAGAAATGAGTTTTCAGCTGCTTTTAATATTAATTACATTCTATACTTATTAGAAGACATTTCAAACCTGTTTTGCTGTTTTACATTGAGCCTCAATTATAATCCTGAGGAAGAAGGCTACCTTCAGGAGCAGATGCACCACTTCTATATTTGATGGTAAGTAAATCACACACAGGTTTATTCATAATAAAGAAACCACCCTCACAGGGTGGTTGCTTTAGCTTTGCCCTGGTTTTGATGAATAAGGACCTTTTAAATACATTTACTGTCTTTGCTTAGAATACTTGCATACTGTGAAAGAGAAGAATGGATGTGGTATTTCTGTAGCACTGAAATATTTCTGTACAAGCTGCAGAGACATAGATGTATGCCATACTCCCCAAAAATAAGACCTTTAAAGGAGGCCAGGCTAGAATGAACAGAGCAATACTCCAGCAAAAAGGGAGTTAAGACTTTAAACACCTAAGACTCTTAATCTATCCTTTACCAATTATTCCAAGAGCTCCACAGTATCTACTTAAACACTGTGAAGATGGAGTAGTGCAGGTGGATTGCTGACTTTAAAAATGTACATTTATTATCCAGGGAAGCAGCAGTAATAGAATCACAGAAAAGTAAGGCTAGAAGTGCTCTCATGAAGTCCATTTTCCTGCCTCAGGGCAAGATCAACTATACATAAACCATTCCTGACAGATATTTGTCTAACTTGTTCTTAAAAACCTCCAGTGGTGGAGACTTTGCAACCTCCCCAGGCAATGGGCTGCAGTTCTTAACTATCCTTACCATTAGGAAGATTTTCCTGATGTCTAACCTCTCTCTCTCTCTCTCTCTCTCCACCACAGTAAGATTGCCTGTTACTGGAACTGGAAAACAGTTTCTATTACCTTCCTCTTTACATGAGATTTCCATACACTTTTAAATGGTTATCACATCTTCCCTCACTCTTCCATTCTCTGAACAAATAATGGCCAACCAGATCATACACAATCTGCTGGAGCAAGTTATCTGATCTCCCATGTAACCCCCTCAAGGAGTCTCCTTATTCTGGAGCTACCATCCCTATGCTAGAGACATCTCCACCCAAAATGCCAGCAGGTAAGCAAAACAAGATGTGAGGAGAGAAGCCAAAGAGATTAGCAGGCTGTCAGGTAGCCTTCCTGCTAAGAAAGGTCCCACACAAACCAGTGGAAGTCACTGTGGAAGAGATGTGAGGTGAGAAAGGTACCCCAGAAAAGGACAGATGAGGAGAGGAAGGGTTCAGCCTAGAAAAGAGAGGAAGAGGCTTTTAGTTGATGGAGAATTAAGCTGTAGTGAGTTGGTCTGGAAGTGGGAGAGGTCTAGAAACTAAAGGTGGTGAAGGAAAGAAGTGAAAAGCAGGAAGTTTACCAGAGAGGCAGGAAATCTGCAAGAGAAGTAAGATCAGATGTACAAACAAGGAGGAGGAACAGAGGAGCCTAAGTATAGAGAGGGAGAATTTGGGACAAGAAACACAACAGAAGTCCTGACTGCCAGGGGGATACAGAGCAGAGGTGGGGAGGACTGGAGAAATTCCACCAAGCTACATTCCTATGAGCAAGAGGATCTGCCAACAGATGAGTTCAGTTGCTCTGCTAAAGCCAAACTGAGGAGTTGCTCCCTGGGAGTAACCTGGCCTCTCTGGATAGGGCCCAAGGTCAAGCTTCAGTGACAGTGACCTTGAGACATAAGGCTGCAAGGGATTAGGGGAAGATTTGAAGGTGCCATCACTTCCACAGGGAAAGGTGTGAGGGAGAAGATAGGAAGCTATGACAGAATGGGATCAGAAGGTGACAGGAAAAGTCAGTGCTAGACTGAAGGGCAAGGGCCCACTATACAGAGCAACCTCTTACTATTTATTCTGGTTTCCATAGTGCCAGAGCTAATAATCCCTTCAGCAGTGCTGAGGGTCACAGGGCAGGAATGCCTCCGAGTCAGCCCAGGTCTGACAGAGCTTGTGACAGAGCTAATAAAATCCTGATGGACCTAAGCTGACCTTGCAAGGTCAAGAAGCTTCATACACCAATTCCTAATCCATCCCTTAGCATCCCCTTATCCTTTGATCATACTGGATGTGCCTGTGCCACACACCCCCCAGTGATGGAGAGCTGATTTCAGAATCCCATTGTTTTCCTAAACCAGCACTTAAAACACACACTGGTAACTAAAGTAACTGACTTTAAAAATGGACCTCAGCTGTCCAGGATCCCACCACTGTTACTACCTTGAGAGTGGCCAAGGCAGAAGGTTTAGTACTTCATCTGCAAGCCAGGTGGTTCCTTCTGACCACCAGAGCAAAGCACTGCTGTATCACTGTCACGTCCTGCCACGGAGCTCAGTGCCTCAGATGCCCTGGCACAAACCCCATTGCTTTGTGGCAACCTAGGAAAGCCATCTTCAGAAAGATTGAGAATTAGTCTCAAAAAGGTCATTTTTGCAGCTCTCAAGGGCCATTTTGTCTACACCTCTGGCTGGCCTTTCCTTTTGCCTGGAGAGTGTTGCTCAGGAGCATGAACTGCACACTAGCCACAAAAATGATGAGTGGAATCATTATTTTGCCTCTCTTACATGCAGACTCCTGTCCACATACTCAAGCATAACACTTATGGCTTAGTCTTGTTAATTCACAGCTATTTTCTGAACCCTTGCAACTGTCCCTCTGTGTTCTGCAGACCTCCTGCCTTACCAGTTCTTCTACATCTTGATTTGCACAGCTGATTATTCCTGTCCAACCACAGTTTAGAACTTGCCCTTGAAGAACTGCATCCTATTTCAGATCCATTCTCCAGTACACCACATTCATTCTGAACTCTAATCCTGTGCTCAGAGGGGTTACATCCTCTCTCCCTGGTTGATGTCATCTAGAAATCCTGCATGCAGATTCTATCATCTAAGTCATTAATTAAACTACTGAATATTTTCAGGCAGAATCCCACTTGACATTACCCTTCTAGTTTGACTATGAATCACTAGGAACTATTCTGAGAACAGCTTTCCAGCCAAATGTGTCCTCACCTTGCAGCCCTTCTTGCCACCTTGTTTAGGAAAGGGTGAAAAGCCTTCCAAAAAATCAAGATATGCTGCTTCTCTACTTACAGAGAAATTAGGCTCCACTGACAAGGTACCTTCTGGAAAAACACCCATGCAAATTGATTTATCATATTACTATCTACAGGTTATTTATTAAAAAACCCATCAAAACAGTGGATTATTTGATTCAAACTTTTTTTCCCTATGAATTTAAGATAAACTACTTGACCCAAAGGGGGGAAAGGACACAGGGAAGTTTACATGTAGGTGCAGTCCTAGACAGACCTAGACTGTCCTCCAAATGTTCTTCAGTGTAACCACTAATTGCCCAGACATTACTTCAGCTATTTCATCCTATGTTGCAGAGATTATTTAATAAGCTCCAGCTTGTTCTAAAATACCTGTTATCCTATCTCATTAGTACATAATCAGTTCTGTTCCTGCTCTAGGTGGAATCTTTTTCCCTTTCTGAAGGTATTAGACCTTTTCTTGTCACCTGATTACAGGGTCACCCTTTTTGGCCCAGAATGATGCAAAAAATATCATGAACAACTTGGGTCTCTCTGCACTGTCAGATCATGAGTTTTAGCATCTCCTCTCTCAATTAGGAGTCCAGAAACTTCCTCTTATTACTACTGAGAACAAAACATGTGTCCTTGTCACCATGTCCTTTGCTTGGTACAAGCCTGCCTGATTTGGCCTCAGCAGCCTTCTACTGTTCTCTTACACTCATCTCTAGCCACTTATCTAGTTTCTACTTTCTCTATGAGTCCTCAATTTTCAGATCATCCAATTTTGTCTCTTCTTACACTTTCCCATTGGGATATCTTCTGTTTGTGGTTCTAATATTCTTTATTGTGACTTGAAAAGGTGAGTTCCTTTAGAAATTGCCAGTTTTCCTGAATTTCTTAGCTTTGTTTCCCAAGAAATGTTACCTGTGAGTTTGATGAGCTGAATTCAATCTACTTCACTGCACACTATTGCTTTTCTTCTCAAGTTCTCTCTTCTTGCCTTCTGAAGAACAGTAAGCTCACACTTTCATGACTGCTATCACTCAAATTGCATCATAAGCTCTCCCATCTCTTTCCTAATTAAGCCTAGAAGCATTTCCCTTCCCTTGTCTTTGGTAATTCTGAACCTATGACACTTCCATGATCTACTGAAATGAGTATGCAGTCAGTGAAGTGAAAAAGCTCTGTCCATAAGCTCTTGTTTGGTCATGCATGGTAAGTCAATAGGTGACAATGGATGAGGAACAAGAGCCATCTGCAGAAAAGGGCAGCTTTGGGATCTGTGCCAGTAAAATGAGCATACAGACAGGATCAAAACATCTCCTAGCATTACCTGTAAGCCTTTCCAGGTCACAGTGATTAGCAAAGTGGAAAGGAGGTTTCTGAAATACTCCAAAGGTGGCTACATACAGGCAACATCCTCCCAGGCTTCATTTGCCAGGACTGTTCCACTGTATATGGAAAGGATTACTCTGATTGTTGCAATAGCTGCCATCACTTAGCATGGCTAGATTCAGAAACCATGGCACAAGGTTTCAGATATCAAAGCTGCTTCTCTACAGATTAGCTCCCTTCTGAATCTGATCATGCCCTCTCTGCCACCAGCAGCTCCTGTTTTCTCCTACAGCTAAAACTGGCATGTGAATAAAACAAAAGGAGCATGGCAAGGGTTGGAGGAGCAACCATATGCACTTGCCATTACACTTTTATTGCAGCTCTTAAATTAGCATAACACAGCCCAATGACTTCTAAGAATTACACAGCAACCCACAGTTTGCTGCTGAACACATGATATAAATCTAACAAGGAACAAGAAAGATCTCCAAAGAGCAAATATGGCTAGCAGCTGAACACAAGTTGGAAGAAACAGAAGTCCTTGCCTTCTCCTCATATAAAGCAATGATAGTTCAACCTGTTTCCTTTACAAGTTCTCCTGAAAACTTAACTCAATGTTTAACAGTTCTTTTGTACAGCTACCAAGATCTGAAATGTTTAACATCTTCACCTGAGGGCAACTCCAGGAGAATGTAAGAATTCCCTTCAAGAGACAAAACAATGTTGAAACCAGTTGCCAGGCCCCTTCCAGCCAGCAGCAGTCAGAAGGTTACCAGCTTCCTGACACCTTCACCATGGTGCCAACAACCCCAACTTGCTGGGAGCTATGGGGTAGCAGATGCTGTGGCAGAAGAATGTAAAGCTGGAAAGAATATAATATTGCAAAGTGCAAAAGGTAATAAGGTTTTCAGCAAAGGAGAGAGACACAAAAGACAGGGCAGGTAAGGAAGAGATATCCACACGTGAAGGAATTTTGGTGGAGAGCAAAGAAGTGGCAAAAACTCCTAGGAATGAGCTGAGACCCAGTGAGAAGGAAGATGCCCAGGCAGGATAAGAATGGCAGCAGGGAGCTGTAGGAGCATGCTGCTGGCCAGGCAGAGGCAGGAGGGCTCTGTGGTGGCCTCAGACTTCACATCTCCCATTTGTGCTGGAGCACATGTGGAGCTAAGCTTCCCATTCTCTTTCCTTCAAGACATGTCTCGCTGACACGTAGAGAAACCAGGCTGCAAATCAAAGCAACATGAGGCCATGGTGACAGTTCAGAACCAGAAAGCTGGACACAGAGCTGCCACCTTACTGCAGCCAGGAGGGTGGGACCAGTTCCTGAGGGTGGCTCTGCTTTGGAAAGGACAAAGTGGGAGCCTGCCCACAAGGGAATGAATAATTTTGCTGTTCCTTCCTGGGAAGAGCTATCACAGCAGCAAGCAGCCCAGGGTAAAGCAGCCCAAAACAGAAAATGACCCTCCCATACACACAACCCACAACCCTGTAAAGGTCTTCTGAAGGCAAAAATTATAAATTGGAAAAGTAAACATCTCACCTATCACTAACTTTTAAGTGTGGTGCTAATCCATTATCTAGACCTACTACAGCAAGAGGAACAGCCAGTTGATTTTCTTCCCATTTCTCACAGGGTCTCAGCTGGCCAGCAGATGCAGAAACAAAGGAGCAGGATCTTCTTCTCCCTCTTTTCTTCTCCCACCTCTCATATCAGAAACCAGTTCAGACAGGGAAAGCCCTGAATGAACTCCAGCAGACTTTAGACCAGAGGGAGCTTTCCTTGGAGGGACACACCACCTCCTTCTCAAGACATTCTTTTCAACATATCTACAGTCCGGTTTTGCAAGTTGAAGCACTGCAGCACATTAATGGTGCAGGGCAGGAGAAGGTACCTGACAAGCTCTGCCTAGAGACGTGCTCTGGTTGACAAGATAAAGCTCAACACTGACATGTTTCTGAGAAGCCTCTTGATAGGGACTGTGTCCATCCTACATCCTCACCAAACTCCTGTGTTGAACACAACAGCAACCAAACAAACTACATTTTATGCAGACCCAGCCACTTGTTAAGCTGCTAATGAGTACTTTAACCAGGAAAGCTGAGACTCATTTTCCCTGAGGCTTGTGGCCATTGGTTTCAGAGGGCCTGAAACACACACAACTGTGTTACTCACTGTGAATGCACGGGTTGAACCCTTCCTCAGGTGAACTGTTTGAAGTATTATTTGAACTGATAGAACTACAAGGTGCAAATGACAGCCCAGACCTGATCAATCTATTTCCTAAACTCCAGTACACTGTCCTAAAACCAGAAGCAGAACTAGAAGAGAAAATCCTTACCTGTGAAAGCATTTGTGGCCTGAAAACCAGCTTCCTGCATACTGCTCTTCCAGCGAAGCCTGAGATTCCCGTCTTAACCTGTCCTTACTGGAGACAACTGCTGAGCTTGGAGCTGTCAAGTCACTTCCATCTTAGCTTGCCAGAGTCCATTTCTCTTTTCATTCCTGTGTTTGGCACCATCCAGTTCCCACCTGATCCCAGGCCTTGCGACGTGTAGGCAGAGGGGATCTGCACCGAAGCGAAGTAGGAAGCGTGGGACAGTCCCATCAACCAGCCAGCCAGAGGATCTGAGCCATGGTGAAGGTGGAAAGGAAGCAAATGACCTGCCAAGGCTTGATTTCCCTTTTACAAGGAAGTTCTAATCCTCTGTTCATCCAGCACCATTTTTATCAGGTCTTGGTCAATGGTGATGTTCAATTGTCTGTCCTCTCTTGCGTTCCTCTCCCCCTCAGGCAGGCTCCCTGCAATTCAAAAAGAAGAGATGATGTTTCCTGATGACCTGTAGCAACATTAAAATGAACAGACTCCAGGGAACAAAAACCCAAACCACATTATCAGGGCTTGATTGTGCACATTAAAAGAGATCTTCAGAAGGCAAATACTGCGATTTTGCTGAGATGCAAAGTGTGACCACAGAGCTCTTTGAAGTGCAAAGAGGAACAGTGCTGAGGGTGTCATGTGCATCTCTGAGAACATGCTATGATTTACATTTCAAAAGCCATATTTAGCAGAGATGGGGGCAGCAATACAATAACAAAATTGCAGTTAAAAGGGAAAAGGAAAAATACTCAAGGCTCTCAAGTCTAGTCTATTCAAAACCACAGTGAGATGATTAGCATTCCATGTAGCTGCTTCTCTTTTTTTTTTTCTGGAGCAGGGAAAGAGAGGACTGCTTGCTGACACTGAATGAGCCATTCCAACAGTCTTCTGAGCTTCAAAACCTTGCTGTGTCTGTTCTGTCAATTCTCTTGTTGAAAATCTCAGTTGTAACCCAGCCAGTGCAACTTGGATGTCTTTGGACATTCAGTGATGTTAAAAACACCCACAGGTTCTACAAGAGAGGTGGTGAAGTTTTTCTTGATCCTATTGCTTTTGCACAGCACAGATACCTGTAACTCACTGAAGACTAGAGATGCTGCACAACCAGCTTTTGAAAACTAGCATGTGTTTACCTCTAGGGGGTGAAGGCTAACAGCAGACAGGTACATGTTCAAGAAGATTACTGGACATGGTTTAGTGGCATGGTGGTGATAGGTTGATGGTTGGACTTGATGTCACCTTAGAGGTCTCTTCCAACCTTAATGTTTCTGTGATTATTTTAGAAGAAAACAAAGGAAGGAAGAAAAGAGAACTTGGCAGGAGAACTCACTCTCCAGCCATCCTGTTCCCTCATGCTTTGCTTGCTATCTCCCAATTCAGTGGCACAGGCAGGTTGAAACTATGATCATCTTCTATCTACTAACAGATTTGAGCTGATGAGTCTAGCCAGGGCTTGCAGTACTGGACTGGACCCAAGGTCCAGTTGTTGGAGCAGCCATAGCAGAGGGTTCCACTGTCACTGTTGGTCCCAGCACCAACACAAGGACTGGGCCCAGTGGGCAGGTGTGAACAGCCTGCTACCTGCTCCCCAGTCCCACTTCACCCTGCACCCTCACCTGCAAGACCTAGAGACTAGACAATTGAACATTTCAGATAGTTCAAAACTGCAGAGAAGATTCTCATGCTCCTTGGGGCTTCTTCTGTTCTGCAGGTACTGCTGAATGCAGAACCAGACAAGCCCTTGAAACCTTCCCTAGGTCTCTTTCCTGAGTGACCAAAAGGACTCCTTCTCAGGTGTATCACTGCAAGCCTAACACCTTCTGAACAGTGTTTTCCTTGGAACCCACTGAATGAAAGCTAACAAAGACAAATCTTCTAACTTAAGGACATTGTTGCTTTTTTTTTCCTCTCAATTTTGTTATGCCAGTGTCACTGAAGAACAAGTTCTTGTCTCAAAACACAGCCCAGGCTGCTGTTACTTGTATTCAAATCAAGCAATTTGCATTCAAATCAAATAAGGTGAGAGAACAGATTTGTTTCTCCACTTCTTTCCCAAATATCTCAACTTCATAGAGGAGAAAGCAGAAATTAACCCCCAAAAAACCACCTTTAGATGTAGTGTCTTCTATTAGAAAAAGCTGCAGCAAAAAAAATATAGACTGCTGTTTAAAATGCTGCTGTTCCTGAGTAATAATATATTCCTGAACAAGCTCCTCAAGATGCTTTTTCAGCCCTTCAAAGCACCCTACACAGCTAATAACCATTTCACATGAGGTTATTTTATTCTAAAACACATACAACTGAGCAAGTATAATACACAGGCACCACAGCACATATTTCTTTTGGCTCTTAACATTGTGCTAACTATTCTTTAGTGAGTACAGATGGATGCTGCACTCATTTCCCAAGCTTTCTCTCTAGAGACCTGAGTTCCTTCTATATTTATACAAGCAGGTCCATATTTGCATTCACATTTTCAGCTCTGTAACTTTTTATTTTGGTTATATATCCACAGTTTTGATGCCTTCTGTTTTCAGCATTTTCATTTCTCTCCCCATTTTAGAGATGCTCAGGAGATGTGCACTAATCCTTCAGCACCCAGGGAAATTCTCTTCCTGTCACATCTTTCTATTAGATGGAATAAAGTTCTGATTCTTACAGGAATTGAACATTTTTACTTTTCTAAAAGAAGAATTGGTTTCCAAACCTTCAATGTTTCTGCTGCATTAGGTCAAGAACCCAAGAGTGCTGAAGAAACTCCATGATGCAGGTGCTTTCAGCAACCACTGCTTCTTCAGACAGAAAGATGCAATTTTAACAACATTACAGGACACTGAAATGATTACAGAGTTCATTCAGACCTTAACATTTAAAAGGTAATGCACTGCATCAGGTTTCAGTCCTCCCTTTAAGGATTCCAGTGAAAGAAGATACTGATATCTCTTGATTGCCCTAAGTGAGCATTTTCTAGTGCTGCAGAAGGACTCTTCTCCCCTAGCAGATGATGAACTCAGAGCTGGCTTGCAGGACAAGCTTCTGCAGTGCTCAGTGTTTACTGGTCCTCTTCACAACCCAAACCCAAGTTCAGTACTTTGAAAACACTTCTGGCTTCTTAAATGAGTATTTTCTACAGACAGGTCTGTCATCACTCACATTTCCACAACAATCTCAGGTCTCTCAGATGTCACAATATCACAGTATGTTAGGAGTTGGAAGGGACCTAGAAAGATCATCTAGTCCAACCCCCCTGCCACAGCAGGGTTCCCTAAGACTAGGTCATGTCCAGTGTAACCAGCTGAAGACAACAAAGCAGCCCAGCTGACACTGCAGCAAACCAGGAAAGTGGCAAATTCCATTTTTAGCAGCTTGTAGAGCTATGATCAGCACCCAACAGAAGAGAAAACAGCCTCCAGTTATGCCAGAAGAGGTTTAGATTGGTCATTAGGAAAAAATTTCTTCCCCAAAAGAGTTGTTAGAGCCTGGAACAGGCTGCCCAGGGAAGTGCTGGAGTTACCATCCCTAAAGGTGTTTGAAAGACATGGAGATGTGGTGCTGAGGAACATGGTTTAGCAGTGGACTTGGCAGTGCTGGGTTAACAGTTGGACTTGATGATCTTAAAGGTCTCTTCCAACCAAAACAATTCTAGGATTTTATGACCTTTCTATTGTACTTTATATTATCCAGAATTTCCCATTAAAGCTGAACTGATCTGTGTTTTGTGGTTGTTTCTGAGCAGACCTGCAGGTTTGCAGGCACAGAACAGGTTGGGACCTCTGCTGACACATTCCAGTGTGGCTCAGCTCACTCCAGAGAAGCTAGGAGTTTATCCTTTCAGACTCTGACCAAGAAACCTTTAACCAACCTCCTTAAAGGAACAAAAGGTGAAAATATGTATCTGAAAAAGAGAGGGGAAAGTAAACAACCCTGATAGAACTACAACATGGTCTGATCTTTGATCCAGCTCTTATAGTTTTCACAACCTGCTGAGACCCCAGGGGGAACACATCCCATTATACTAATCACACAGCAAAGAAAAAATGCAGACTACAAAGAACAGAGATTTTCTCTTTGCTCCAGCTGTCACCTCCTTTCCAATTGCAACAGGAACTCTGCTTCTACTTCTGCTTCCATTCACCCACTGCAGTGTTGTCAGTCTCAGAAGCTAAGCAAAGCAAAACACTGTGTTTTACAAATATGGAGCTGAGCTAGGAAGATATTCAGCTCCTATGCACTTATATGGTTGAATGCCTACAGAAAAATCAAATCCATTTGTTCTCATCCTCTCCACTTTCCCCAAATTTGGTCTAGGGAAACACAGAGCAGCATCTGAACCTCACAAAAAAACTGCAAACAGAAAATATTATGACTATTTAACACCTTATGGAAGTTACATATTCTCAGGAGGATGAAAAGCTAAACACGAGCTGGCAGTGTGTGCTCACAGCCCAGAAGCCAACTGTGGATTCTGCCTAGCTGCTCTGATCTGGGGAGACCTCAGCTGCAGTGCTGGGGCCAGCTCTGGAGTCCTCAGCACAGGAGAGACATGAAGTGGGTCCAGAGGAGGCCACAAAAATGATCAGAGGGCTGGAACCCCTCTACTGTGAGGACAGGCTGAGAGAGTTGGGGTTGTTCAGCTTGACAAGAGAAGGCTTCAGGGAGACCTTCTTATGCCCTCTCAGTACTTAAAGAGACCTAGAAGAAAGATGGGGACAGACTTTTTAGCAGGCCCTTGGGTGACAGGACAAGGGGAGATGGTTTTAAACTAAAAGAGGAGATATTTACAGTAGATAGAAGGAAGAAACTTTTTACACTGAGGGTGGTGAGACCCTGGCCCAGGTTGCCCAGAGAGGTGGGAGATGTCCCATCCCTGCACCATTCCAGGTCAGGTTGTTGAGGCTCTGAGGAACCTGATCTAGTTGCAAATGTCCCTGCTGACTGTATGGACTAATGACCTCTAAAGGTCCCTTGCAACCCTAACCAGTATTTGATTTTATGCATATTTAGCTGGTCAACCTGCTTTCCTCTTTCCTAAGCTTTTGAAGATTCACTACTAAAGTGCCACTGTAAAAAGAACTTGAGAGAGAAAAGTGACCAGTGAGCATTGTTAAATCCTGCAGTAATGTCTACATTTTATGAAGTATTGTGCAACCATCAGTCAGGACCAAGCCTGAAGGAAACTGAACTGAAAGAAGAAGTGAAACACTGCTCCTTCCAAGACTGATCTCTCTGTAATGTCTTGAAAACCTCAAAAGCACTAGCTGCCATGTCAATGCTGCAGTTTTAGGGTCTTGTTTGGGTTTCTTCCACTTGCTTTCACTATATGCAGTCTGTTTCTCCAGCCATGAGGCATCAGGAACTCACTGGATGCCTTGTCAGAAGTGCTAGGGGCATGAGAAGTGTTTCCCATGATAGGCCTTGGCACAAGACATCCTAAAGGACAGCATTTCACTAAGGTGTTTAACAGATCTCCTAACAGGAGCATCTGTTGAGCAAGCCCACAAGTTAACATTTTGGAGAAAGTCACCCAACAGCTTGTGAATTGTGGTTTAATTTAACTTCACCAAGGGAAGATTTGCTCCTTGAATTTCTAGCTTTGAGGAGAAACAAGTGTAGAAGGGCAGAGAGCCTGAGCTGCCCTGCCCTGCCCTGGCTGCAGTCCCTGCAGAATGCAGAGCCCACGAGGAGCTTGGCTACCATTGGCACCAACCTGCTCCATGAGGGAAAGCAGGACAGAAGCCACACTGGCTGAGCTGCCAACAAGATTCCAGCCATAAAGATGGTGAAGGATCTAGAGGGAAAACCATATGAGGACCTGCTGAGGTCACTTGGTTTGTTCAGCCTGGAGAAGAGGAGATGGAGGGGAGAACTCCTGGCACTCTACAGCTTCCTCACGAGGAGAGAGGCAGGAGCTGACCTCTGCTCTCTGTTGATGAGCAATAGAAGCCACAGGAACAGCATGAAGCTGTGCTGGGGAAGGTTTAGGATGGATATTAGGAAAAGGTTTTTCAGCCAGAGGGTGGTGGAGCACTGGAACAGGTTCCCCAGGGAAATACTCATGGCTCCAAGGCTGACAGAATTCAAGAAGCATCTCTTAGACACATGGTGGTTTTTTGGGGTTGTCCTGTGCATAGACAGGAGTTGGACTTGATGATCCTTGTGGGTCCTTCCCACTTGGGACAGTCTATGATTCAACAGAAGATTTAAGCTTGTCTCCAAATTCAAGGGACAAAGTAATCTGTGTAGTTAGAAGTTCTGAACTATCCACATGCCTAAACACTTCACTGAGGTAAGGCCTAGACTTCCTACTTTGGGAACAGCTGCTCTATTTCACTTTCTTGGTGTAGTTCAGTGACATACAGACTGAGTTTCTATTTATACATATTTATATTCCTACAGACACTTAGATACTCTTCAGCTTATTTAGGAATACTGTCCAAGCTTCTTGTTCCTTCCTTTTTGTTAGAGCACTCCCTGAGCTGGGGCAAAGAGAGTACAACCAATGCAAGGTGTGGTCTTTCTCTTATTAGTTGAAGCAGTAAATAGGTCTTGAGAAGAAACCAAGAGTTGTTTCTTCTAGCCTCTTAAGAAAATGTTCTATAAAGCAAAATATAGCCTAATGCCAGCAACACCTACCACAGAGAAGGCCCAGTTTAGAGGGAAAAGGCTGAATGTTTCAGTACAGACAGTTCTCCTCCTCCTCCTATTTGTTTACTTCTTTTTGGAGCAAAGCAACAGACTGAAGCAATGATATAAAATCAGTCTGTTTAGTAGCTTCATGCCAAAGTGAATAGCCTCTGGTGATCAGATAGCAAGGAGTATTTATTTCACTTGAAGCAATCCTCTAACTAACTGATAACACAAAGGAGCATGCCACATTTCCTTCCATTCATCTTCTTAAGTGAAATCATTCATTTGGGTCCTCTCTTTTCTATCTCTACAAACAAACTCCAGAGCCACACATTTTCCCATAGCTGTGCTGACAGAATGCAGTAATACCCCAGTGGAAAATACTAAGATCTCCAGGACAAATGATTGGGTTTGGATGAGATAATTACTGGGAGGAATTGTGTCCAGGTCATGTTACACAGGGCAAATGAGAAGATTGCACTGCTTATAGCTAGACATTCATAAAACTGTAATTACCAGAAGCTGTCAAGAGAAATCATTCATCTTGCTGCTCTAGGAACCTGACCAGTCAGAGAAAAACTTCAGCTCTGAATTTTATTTGCCAAAATAATGGGAAGGTAGTAAAAGCAGAATCCAGTCTCAATTAACCCTTTCCCAAAACACCAGAGGGTCAGTACTTGAATTTGCAGAAAGCAAAAGTGACATGGAGAAGTTGAGGAAAAAAGACACAGTTTTGCCTGCTGTTCCTGAGACTTGCAGGAGAAATAAGCCATTGCCAAAATAACAGGGGATTCTGAATATCTCAGGACTTCTGAGTATCCAACATCCAGCTACCCTCCAGGGCACTTAACTGGTGCTGAAGAGGCACTCAAGGGGCATGGAAACTGTTGGAGAATAAAACTGCTGTCTTGGAGAATAAAACTACTATCTGCTCAACCACTCTCAAGAAGGATGTAGCATCCCATGCACATGGGCCATGACCAAAGAAAATCCTCTCCAGCTAAAGACTAGGATAAACTATACAATTGAATTAGCATAAACTGCCACCATATTTAACTGACAAAGCACTGATAAGAATTGTGTAACTTCCTGGAAGGCTGCTATCAGTCTGTGCTATGAAAGTCCATCTGCTGTGAGCAGCACCTCTTCAGGAGGGGAAGGAACATAGAAGAAAAGCCCACTAGTATTTTACCCACATTACCACACAAAGCTAGTTCTAGTATCCTGCAAATCAAGAGATACTGCAAGAATTCATCTGGTTTATTCACAGCAACTCAGGAGCCAACATCACCAGCATGCTGCACAAAGAAATGCAAATGGAACATTACTCACACAAGCAAGAAACCATAGACAGCATGGGGCACACCAGCTGCAGGGTGGTTTTGCCCATGCCAAGCCAAGGAAAACAAACTCAGCTTTATTACTAAATAATCCAGACAACACCAAAGAAAATGCTCCTTCAGCACCTAAATGTGTGTACTTCTAAGCCTCACAATCAATGGCCCCTAAGCAATTCCTACAGCAATTCTTAGTTACACCTTAAAAACACAACTTCACTCCAGCTTTCAACCTGGCAATGAGAAAAGGAACAAAATAATGGTTTAGCCTTTCTCATCTCCTCCTTGAAGTTGAGAGATTGGACTTGATATTTTGAGGCATGCTACCTGATCTCTCTAAGCTCCCCATCCCATCAGTGTGGTGGATATAACTTCTACCTCTGGATTAAGGAGCCATAAAATGCTTAGGAATCAGAGGTGTTAACAGTCAAATAGAAAGAAAAAGTTCAAGCAGAGTTTTGATTAATTTGATGTTGTTCTCAAGTGAGGGAATCATTCTGCAAACCTAAACCATTGGAAAGCATTGGAAAATCATGCCAAAGAAACCCTCCTAAGTAAATAAAAGGCCAGTGATTCTTCATTTCAAGGCAATTTCAACAATATATACTCTCCTTTAAGCCTGGCCTTCTTCAAAAAATCTGTTGGAAAACAATTCACAAAATAACTCATAAAATTCAAGGGGAGAGCACAGCTGGGAAGCAGTATCCTGAGGTGATCAGCTAAATCTCATTTTCCAGAGAACTACACAGTTCATTCTCTCAAATCCCTCATTACTCAACAGACAAAAGCAATGAGGCTATTTTTTTCTTGTCCTTGAAGGACAGATTTTTTTACATAAACAAGCTGCATAGAAGCATGGGAATTAATGCTGCTATCAGTTAAATCTGTGACATTTCTTCTCATTGAGAAGTTCTTGGTTTAGCCCAGATGTAAGAGTTTTGACTCCAGCACTTCAGCTGCAATTCAGGAAGCATTTCTAATCCCAACTGGCAAAACCAAACAACTCACCAAGAACTTTGTTTGGGGTTTTTTAACCTAGTGTCCTGTCTATTTTCTAACAACATTTTTTAGTAATAGATATAGTTTAATGCACCCTGAAGTTTCTGACCAAACAACTCAAAAATCTTTAACAAGTGTCCTGGTTGGAGCTAGAACAGAACTCATTCTGGGCAGTGATTTGACTTTTCAGCTCAGGCTCTGCTCAGGGAGGCACTTTCTGAAGGGAACAGCATGTTCTCCCAGCCAGGCTCTGCTGCTAGCAGGGACAACACTCCATGGGCACAGTTCCTCCCAAGGCTTGGGCTGCAGAAAGGCTCTGCCTTAGCCTTGCTCCTCTGCACAACAAGGGCACTGCTACAGCTTGGGTTCCACCCTGGGCTGCAGGAAGCCAGAGGTGGCAGCTGTGGGGAGGAGGGGACAGGAGAGGTGACCTTAAACTGACCACCAAGGGATTCCATCCATGGATGTCACAGTATAAAGCTAATGGATCACAAGGGTCAAGCCTCTTCTTCAGTCCAAGAAGGACTCTGTCTGTACTGCCTTTGACCTGTGTGTTCCTGAATCCAGCTCCTGAATCTGGTTCCCATCTGTTGCTGAGTCCAGTCTGGGACTTACTTCCCCAGTGCTGCCACAGCATCAGTGGTGACAGTGATGTCTCCAGAGTTTTGGGTTCAATATTGCTTTTGTACATGTTTTTATATACTTCTTTTTATTGTTAATATTTTCACTAATGCTGGTTTAGTTTTCTTTCCCACCCCATCAGTCTCTCTCTCTTATTCCCTCCCTCTTCCCTTTGGGAAGGCAGAGGGGTTCAGAGGGAATTTGTCACTCCTCTAGTGGCCAGCCCAGCCCTAACCCTTGATATCAAAGCAAACCAGGCTGTTTTGTTACTCTCAAGCAAACTTGCCATTCAACTGGTCTCACACCACCCCTGCATTTAGGGAAATCTGACCTCTCTGGCCTTGTTTTGTCTTTCACAATATCCTTTTAAGTACAACACCATCATGTTTATTTTCAAATACCCATAAGATTACATGTTTGGTCTTTCAAATCCACCTGGCAGTCTTCTCCCTCCATAACCCTCTGCCAATAAAGACACAGATTCCTAGAGGAAAGGCCCACACAGACCTAATGTATAAATAATTACAACTTGTAACAGAAACACTGTAATCTCAGAAGAAAATAATGATCTGCTGAAGAGTACAGAGCACAAGACCTGTGAGGAGCAGCTGAGGGAACTGGGGTTGTTTAGCCTGGTGAAGAAGAGGCTCAGGGGAGACCTCCTCACTCTCCACAACTGTCTGAAAGGAGGCTGGAGCAAGGTGGGGGTCGATCTCTTGTCTCAGATAACAAGTGATAGGGACTGAAAAGATGAGTAGATGTGGCACTTGGGGACATGGTTTAGTGGTGACTTGGCACTGCTGGGTTAACAGTTGGACTTGATAACCTGAAAGGTCTTTTCCAACCAAAATGATTCTATGATCTCTGCAGATTATCATCCTTGTTCAGCCATGGACTTGCAGCTTTGTATTTCCCAGCTGTTAACCTGCTGTCACAGTCTTACCATAAAAGAAAGAATAATTTTGGCTTTTTTTTTTTTCCTATTTCTTTTTAAAGAAGTGGAAAATGGAATGAGAGTCTGACTTGGTGCTTTTGATAACTAAGCTTCCAATAGCATGGAATGTTTTCCAATAGGAACATCTGCTTTCTGCACTGCAGCCCTACAGCTAAGAAAGCACTGGACTTATTAATAAAATACAATAAAGAACCACACATCTGGGTGGGAAAGATACACAGAAGGGGAGAAATTCTCCTCCTCTCAATACATTCAAGAGACAGCAAAGCTCATCCAAATAAAATGCTATTTTGCTGTTGAGGAAGCAGCTGGAACCAATGATGCTGATGATTCTTATTCTACTAGATCCTGCTGCAAGACACAAACCTATTTAGATGAAACAGAGGGGAAAGCAAGAAAAAAATCCCACCTGTATCAATCTATAGCAGAGAGTTAAAAGCTCCTGACAGTGCATCCCATTCCCATGCCCAAGGAACAGGCAGATGGGTGTACATAAGTTCTTTCTGCTAACAGCACTGGCAGAAAAGGGCTTCATATCAACACTTCCAATAGTGAAAAGAGAAAACAGGACAAAAATAAAACAAGAAACACTCAGATCCCAGAAGAGTTAAATAGCTAGAATTTTGGATCAACAATTTGAGCATCTTATATAACACAGTTCATATGGTACCCAGTCACTCATGCATCAAAGCAGAAACTGGGTTAACTACACAATTTCTCAGAAACAAACTGAAATCTTCATTTTAAAACACTTCTAAATGTGCCAAAGACTTTGGTTCACTCTTCAAAGTTAAATACTATCAAACTAAACATCTCTGCTCCCTGTTCTTTATAAATGCAAACCCTGCTGATCCTGCAAACTGCACTTGCTTCCTGTCAGGGAATACTGGGGACCTCAGGGGACATGGGGTGTCAGAAAAACCTTTCTGAGGGAGGATGGTCATCTCAGAACCAACAGGTAAACTGGAGTCTCCCACTTGGCAATGGTCTCACCTCCCTCCTGCCCTGGAGCTCACTGCCCTGCCCTCCCCACCTTCCAGAACTGCAGATAAACCCTAAGGGCTACAGTCACCAAGGGGGCACCATTCAGAGGAACCACATGTAGATCTGTCTTCCTATGGCACATGGAAGAATTGTTCTCCTCAGAGTTTGGTTTTTTGGAAGGACTAAGTTGCTATCCAGTATATGCATAAGCCAGTAAGACTAGAAAGTGAATCACTGAGCTGAAAAGTCTAATCACTGACCAGAAAGAGCTCTGCTCTAACTCAAACCAGGACACTCTACCATGCTGGGACTCTGCAAATGAATCTGTTCCCTAGCATGAAAGACAGAAGCAAAAGCAAACTAACCAACCCTGGCATGTTAATTCAGGACACATTATGGATATGGACTTGATGATCTAGGAGGTGTTTTCCAACCTTAATGATTCTATGATTCCAGCCTGTGATTTTCAGGATTGTGTATCTTCACAACTTCAAAACTCAATTAGCAACAACATGTCAAAGGTTTTGCTCCTGTTACATCATGTTATACATCCAAATGCATCAAGATAGAACCTGTTTTCTATCTGCTGAGACTTCATGGCAAGACTGAAGCTCCACATTTCTTTTAGAGTTCAAAAAAGGCTCTGGGCCTTTTTATTAAAAACATACAGAGCAGAAGAAAAAGAAATCAAAAACCACCTAGGCATTTGCAGACAGAACTATGTGGATTTTTAACAAAATAAAACCAACCCACATTTACCTTGTGGCCAGAAGCAACCAAAAACAATGCCAGCTCAGAGGGCTATTTTCTTTTAGTAATGCTATCACTTTGGGAAACTCCTCAAAGAGCACAAACTTCAAGCAGCACTGGCAAAAACTGAATGCAGTTCAACTCTGGTTTCCAAGTAAATGCTTTTTTCACACACATATGCTTTGCCTTCCTTTCCTCAGCTGCATAATGTAAACCACCAAACTGCACTGACAACAAATCTGAACTGACAATGCCAAATTTTAATTGAAACACATGAGAGCAGTTGGGCAAGGCATGAGCATTTTATAGGGGAGTTCATAGTGCTCATGGCTGGAATAAACCTTCACCCCTAGAAGGGAGAAAGGGATCTAGTTTCCTCTTTTCTATTTTCATCCTTCCTTTAAAAACCAGTCAAAACTGCTAATTTAAAAAAAGGCAAATAACAGCACAAATATCTTCCTAGTCTGAAAAATCTTTTTGTTCAAGGCCCATGGACAGTCTGACAAGTGAAGGGGGGAAAGATGTCTGTGTGACCTGGTCTAGGGAATCCTGCTGTGGCAGGGGGGTTGGACTAGATGATCTTTCCAGGTCCCTTCCAACTCCTAACATTCTGTGATGTTACTCCCTGCTTTTTACTGAATGCAACTACATTCCTTCTCCCCCTTCACAGAGGAGCTTTCTTGCAGCCTCTTTATGTGACAGCAGCACACAAGAACCAGTCATGACTGTAAGAGCTATACACAGTGTCTCTGGAAATTGTCTGTGTAGTTGTGTACTCACTTGTGTGCACATGTCTTTGCATACAGCCCTCTACACAAACCCTGCCTACAATATCTGCCCTTTCAGAGCATTCCCTGGCATCCATGCAGGCAGTTTTCTGCTTAAAGAGTAAAAATAATTTACAACCAAAAAAAGATCACCTCACAGCAGCAGGATGCAGTCACCCTCCAGATAGTTTTGCTGAGATTAATCAGTCAACTTTATCATGCAAGTGAATGGGAGAGAGGCAAAAGAGACCTACAAAATCACAGGAAGCAAACCCACAGCATTCAGATTAAAATCTGTTAGTAGTTAGGACTTTCCTCTCTTATTGCAGTTAGCTGGATGAAAAAGTTTGTACTTCACAATGAAACCCTTGCCCTTTAGGAAAGCATGTACATGGAAGTTAAGGCCAGGTGGGGACAGCACAAAGCACCCTTTGGCCTCTGTATGGTCAAAAATCCTTTGCTGATGCTTGGTTTTGGGAAGGCAAAAAGGTGATCTGAAATGACCTTGACTCCTTGGATGAGCAAAAAACATCAGCACTTAACAACAGTCACTCAAACTTCCTACCTTAAGATTATGGATGTCACTAAAAAGTCACAGCCCTCAACTATTACCCAAATGTATGATGTAAATGTAAATAAATGTATTTATTTCTGCAACCAGCTGAATCACAGCAGCAGGAAACTTCCAGTTTGGTTTCCTTACTGAAGTTTATAACCTCAAAACTTACCATCTGGAAAGTACATCATGATAGGGCTGCAAATAAAGCACCACTGTAATGTCAGCTGCACCTATTCCCCTGGGGAATGCTGAAGATGTTGGGCAAATGCCCTCTGCTCACATCATTAAAACAAACAAAGACACTGCCATCAAATCATTCACTGTGCAGAGACTTTATTCACTCTTCTATTATCTTTTATAGCTTAATTTGAGAACTGAGGATCTCTGCAGTGCTTTGCAGCACATTAGTAAGAGACACTTTGCTTTAGAAAGTTTATCACTATTACTGTACTGCCTGTGTCAGCTCATTGCAGTCAAGTTTAGGTTTGGGGGTTTTTTGGTTTGGGGTTTTTTTTTTCTTGTTTTCTTTTAATTTTCTTATATCCAGACAATTTTTTTTCAGTGCATGACAAAGATAGTGATGGTTCTCAGGGTCTCTTTCATAGGACTTGCTGTTATTTCATTTCCCATAGTTCTTAAGAGCCTATTATTAATACAACTGGTGATAAATTATTCTTGGAAGCCATCAAGCATCATAGGCTTGACTGTGCTTTTGTTTCCCTCACTAAAATCAGGTGGCTCTGAAGCCTGAAGAGTGCTACTAGAAACTAAGAAAGCAATACTGGAAGTGGCAGCCAGGGAAAAAAAAAGGGAGCTCTTCATCTCCTGGGTGAGCTTCTAAACAAACTTCATACTGTACTCTGGCTACTTAAATAATTTGCAGCTTACACAAGTCTTTATTCCATAAGTAAAGATTAAGATGATCTGGGTTCAGTTCTTTGAGGGGTTTGAAGATAAATGTGTAGAAATACAGACAGGCAGTGGAGCTTGAGGACCATGAGCTTTCACTAGCACTGTAATGTCTTGTAAGGTGTGATCCTATCCCTCTTAGAATCATGGAATGGATTGGAAGGGACCATTCATGGTCATCTAGTCCAACCCCTCTGAAGGCAGCAGGGACATCTGCATCTAGATCAAGTTGCTCAGAGCCCCAAACAACCTGACCTGGAATGGTTCCAGGGATGGGACATCTACCAGTTCTCTGGGCAACCTATTCCAGTGTCTCATCAACAGCTAAAAAACAAGCAAGTAACAGGTTGCTTAAATGCAGAATTAATCCTCCTCATGTAGTTTCCAGAATATTAACTCATTTTCTATTGTAAAAAAAAAAATAAATCCATAAGTAGAGAATCTCACTAAGATCATTTTAGAGACATGTAAATGCAAAGAGTCTTTTCTTCCATTCACACCCAGATCCTTGCATACTCAAGAGAATGCAGTTAGATTCCCAAAATTAAGAAATCACTCTAACTTTGCAAAAATGCAACTAAAAATAATAATGACACAATCCAGAAGTATAAGCAAAAGCTAAAGAGATGGTCTTTCTAGTCTGAGTCTGATAAGGAGAGAGACTTTTCTCCTGGTCTGATTGCAACAGGACACGGGGGAATGGCTACAAGCTGAAGGAGGAGAGATTTAGGCTGGAGATTAGAAGGGGGTTCTTTACCCAAAGGGTGGTGAGGCACTGAAACAGGTTGCCCAGAGAGGTTGTGGAGGCCCCATCCCTGGCAGTGTTTAAGGCCAGGCTGGATGTGGCCCTGGATGACCTGGTCTAGCGCATGTGGCATCCCTGCCATGGCAGGGGGGTTGGAAGTAGATGATCTTTAAGGTCCCTTCCAACCTCAGCCATTCTATGATTCTATGACCTTTAAAGGTCCCTTCCAATCCAAAAGATTCTATGAAGACTCATGAAATGTCTCCATGGGCTCTGCTACCCTCAAATAGTGAAGTCACACAAGTGTGACAAAACCTTTCTTGCTCACATTATATCCTTGAAGACACAGCACAGAGAACTTATATTAAGATTTTCAAATGAAGCTCCTAAAAATGATTGTGGCAAGCCCAGTCTATTTGGGAGTATGCATAAAGCTAATCAAGCTGACAGGTTTTGCAGGAAAATTCAAGACAACCCAAGACCTGCTGTTCCTGAAGTCTGGCAGCCCAGAAGCTCAGACCTTTCATATTCGCCTTGTCTTCCAAGTACTCCCCAGCAAAGCATTTATTTTACAGAATTCATGTTTTTCTCACAGTCCAAGATAAAAATGCCTTCAGAAATGAAATATGCATGTCTGAGACTGCTTTTCTTCCTTGTCTTCAGCATATGGCCTCCATCCTGGTTAACTACTCTGTTCAGCCCCTGCTCTGACAGGAGGAATACATACTTCCTCAGGGCCTTTTTATGAAGGTTCTCCACTGCATGTGGGTGCAGTAGGCAGGACAAGCAACATCATACTGGTATTTATTGGTAGCACTGGAAAGTTAAGTCATAGAATGGTTTGGGTTGGAAGGGACCTTTAAAGGTCATCTAGTCCAACCCATCTGCAGTCAGCAGGGATGCTTTCAACTACAGCAGGATGCTCAGAAGAAGCAAAAATGAAGTTTCTGTCAAATTTCTGAATCAGGGAGGACCATCAGCTTCCCAAGAAGTAATAACTCTACAGTTATTTCTTCTTCACAAATATAAAATATGCTTTTTATTAATCCCAGGCAGCCAGCATGAAAAAGCAGCTGAAAACAACCATACAATGGCAAATATTTCCTAAAGAGCAGCAGCTAGATTTTATCTATTTGTTTTATGCTTTGTGGATGGGTACAGTTCACACACATTCACTTCTGACTTTTGGAAGCAGGAAGATTAGCACAGCTTCCATGGAAAACTTCTACAAGAAATATTTCTGCTAATAACTAAAACTTGAATTAATAAGACAGAAGAATGAACACCAGGAATATGACTGTAAAACCTAAGGTAGTAAGCTAGGTAGTTACCAAGACAATATTCTTACATGAAGACACACAACCCCATCCAAACACACACTGAGAGCCCACCAGCTGTTTACAGTGAAGTCTGACGTGTTTCCTCGTACATGTGAAGTATGTGTGTGAAAGATTTGAAAGCTCTCAGCTGAAAAGCCTGTTCCTGTCAGCTGGACATCCAAGAAAAATCTCCAAATCTCAAAGGAAGAGGTTTTCCCAAAGATGTTTTCCAGAAGAAACAGCATACAAGGAACAACATTAACATAATATAACGCTAATGTCATGTATTACAAGATCATGCATGTTCTTTGCTCCTGACAACTAACACCTTGCATCAGGCTTGTGAACAACTTTCAGGAGCATTCTTAGAGCATTTCCAGAAGCCATCATCAAGAAGAGCACTGTTAGCAGCCATTTTGCAGGTAATCCATCTCCCACTCCCACAGTACAGGACTAGAGAAAGAAGTGTGCATCACAACTGCCTGCTTGTAGGGTGAGGGCAGATGTCTACAGTGTCAGCATCCCAGGGTGTCAGTATGACAACAAAACTCCTGTTGATTCCACTGATAAATAACAACAAATGTAAAAAATTTAACATGCAAATGTATTCAATTTAGAAACTGTGAAGAAAACAGGATCATCTACAGCCTGTCAAAAGAAAGGGCAAATACTGTTCTCTCTTCTCACAAGGTTAGCCAAAGAGAGCTGGAGCACCTCTCTTATGAATAAAACAGGCTGACAGTTGGGGTTGTTCAGCCTGGAGAACAGAAGGCTCCAGGGAGACCTCAGAGAAGCCTTTCAGTACTGAAAGATGTGGGCCTAGAGGAAAGATAGGGTCAGTCTTTTTATCAGGGTCTGTTGGGACAGGACAAGGTGATGGTTTGAAACTAAAAGAGGGAGATATAGACTAGATAGAAGGAAGAGACTTTTTTTTAAACACAGTGGTTGGTGAGACACAGGAATAGGTTGCCCAGAAAGGTGGTAGATGCCCCATGCCTGGAACCATTCCAAGTCAGGTTGGACAGAGCTCTGAACAACATGATCTAGTTGGAGATGTCTCTGCTGACTGCAGGGAAGTTGGACTAGATGACCTTTGAGGGTCCCTTCCAACCAAAAACATTCTGTGATGATTCTGTCTGTGATGCAGACAGAACTTCAGCTGA
Source organism: Galbula dea (assembly GCA_013399015.1). NCBI lineage: Eukaryota > Metazoa > Chordata > Aves > Piciformes > Galbulidae > Galbula > Galbula dea. Next base: position 467,295 of record VWZX01001927.1, on the reverse strand, counting down.
GGATGAGGAATAGGTGTGCCTGCATGACTGACCACAAGCAGCCACCCAGAGTAACTCCCTGCACTGTACTGCTCTGCCCCCTCCAGTCAGAGCAGCAGCAGGGAGTGCTAGTAGGACATGGACCAGAAGCAAAAGTATTTCTTAAGTCTCCATAATCTCCCAGAAACTGGACTTGGGAAATGCAGAAGTTGCCCTGCCAGCCTTCTTTGCTCCTAACACAAGGCCAACAACAAATTTTAGCACAGAGACAAAAAAAATCCTCACTACCTTATGACACATATTTTTAAGCAATTAATTGATCAGGCTTTTAGAGTTCATGACTGAGTGATTCTTCATGAATGCAAGGGATGAAAAAAACCAACCCAAGAATCTCCAACAATTTTCTGAACCAAGAAAGTCATAACCAAAACTACAATAGCAGAGTCTCATAAATCCAGCTGCTAACTATCCAAAAGCCACTCCCTGAACTTGACTCATGAATTATGTCCTTGTTGTTTGAAACCAAATGTCCCATTAAGAGCTTTCAGGGTAGTGTTTAAGCTCAGGACATGGAGTCAAATGCAGTTAATGAGCAAGTTCCTTCAAGTTAAGGAGAATGAAAATATTTGTCTTACAAGAGGTACAGCCTCTGGCTACCTCCAAATTATAGTAAAACTACAAATAACAATTTGAAATAAAAACATGCTAGAGGGTGTGTTACTAAAGAGCCAGTAGAGACCATCTGAAATTGCCTGAAGGAAAAATGCTTAACTAAAAACCCTTGCTGAGGAGAAACAAGCAATCTTCTCTCCAAAGGTAAAACCACCTCCTGACAAGTTCTCCTGGAGGACTACAAGAGTCAAGAAACACAATTTGGCTTTGACGGGTATGATCTCTCCAGGTTTGTGGAAAGCTGTTTAGATAAATTAGGAAAGAAATGAGTAGTAGAGATGAAGAAGGCAAGAAAGGTGAGGAAGAACCAAGCCAAAATGGTTTGTAACAGACAACTGCTAACCAAGGGAAATGACTTTTATCATAAAACCACAGGACAGCCCCTGGTAAGAGCTACTTCCCCAAGCACTGGTGAACAGCAGAAGGTAAGTGTAATGAGGATTACTTTCTAACCTCATTCACTGACCCAGCTGCCTCAGTCTCTCCTCTCTGCAGAGACAGAGCATGCTCTCTCCACAGAGGAGGGAGAAATGAAGTCTGGTTATTCCCAAAAAATCTTCCCCAAACTCTCATGAAATGTGAAAGAACTGCCCTAGCTGAAAGAAAGATGGAGACAGACTTTTTAGCAGCACCTGTGGTGACAGGACAAGGGCTGATGGTTTAAAAGTACAAGAGGGAGATTTAGACTAGAGAGAAGGAAGAATTTTTTTTTCCAGTGAGGCTGGTGAGACACTGTCCCAGGTTGCTCAGAGAGGTGGAAGATGTCCCATCCCTGGAACTACTCCAGGTCAGGTTTTGTCAGGGCAGATCCAGTTGCAGATATCCCTGCTGACTGCAGGGGGTTTGGACTAATGACCTTGAAAGATCCCTTCCAACCCAAACTGTTCTATGACTTTATGATTCTATGACCACAGCAGTAAAAGAAATCCTTCAGAGCTTGTTCTTAAGCTTTCAACTACCTGAAGCAGACCACAAGGCCTTCCACTGAGGCTGTGAGGACTAGCCTGGCTGTAGGACCTCTACAGTCACTGCTACCTGAGGGAGACAATGCTTCCAACCTGGGAATCATTAATCCTCAGTGCTCCTGAGAAGGACAGAGCAATAGCAGTGCTGTGCCCAGATGAGACTGAATGACTAGTATAGCTGTAACACACACTTGAGGAAAAGAGAATGGAGCTACTCTCCCAGAAGTGGTCCCACAAGTTCCTGGAGCACAGCTGAAGAGAGACCTGCACAAGCCCATGAAGAAGCTGAAGTCCATAAAGTGGGGTGAAAGGAGCAAACAAACCATTCCACGCTCTCAGTGCTGGAGCTGGACCCAGGGCTGGGAGAAGGCCCTGACTCCCCTGGCCCCTCAGCTGTGGACAGCTGCTACTAGGGTAGCTGGAGGAAGTCCTCCTGCATTCTCCCTCCAATTAGAGGCTAAAAATCAGTTTTTCAGCCCAAAATTTTGAGGTCTCTTCTAAGTACTGAAAGGGCACAAGAAGGTCTCCCTGGAGCCTTCTCTTCTCCAGGCTGAACAACCCCAACTCTCTCAAGTCTGTCCTTACAGCAGAGGGGTTCCAGCCCTCAGATCACTTTTGGGGCTCCTCTATACCCACTCCACCAGGTCCATGTCTCTCCTGTGCTGAGGACTCCAGAACTGGCCTCAGCACTGCAGGTGAGGTCTCCCCAGAGCAGAGCAGAGGCAGAATCCCCTCCCTGCTCTGTGGCCACGCTGCTGGGGATGCAGTCCAGGATGTGACTTCTGGGTTGCAAGTGCACATTGTTGGCTCACACTCCATTTTTCATCCACCAACACCCCTAGGTCCTCCTCCATAGGGTTTCTCTCAATCCCTTCCTGCCCCAACCTCTGTTGATACTGAGTATTGCCCTGACCCAGGTACATAACCTTGCACTTGGCTTTGTTGAACCTCATAAGGGTCACATGGGTCCACTTCTGAAGCCTGTTCAGGTCCCTCTGCAAGGCATCTCATCCCTCAGGCTGTTGAGGACTCAGCCTTAACTACTGGGTTGTGTTACATCTCTCTATAGCCCTGTTTTACAGACAGTTAAGAGAGCCAACAGACCTCCCTTCATCAGAATAAGAAAACAACAGAGACAGCATCTCCACTTTGGTTCTGAAAGTCATCATGAGTCACCATATAGCTGAAATTATAGACAGAAATGACTGCTGCTGAGTCACTTTGAAACTAAATACAGGAAAGGCTTTTGTTTTACAAAATCTGGTTACTTGAATAGGGATAATATGAACAGATTATCTATGTGGGATTAGCACTTTCCACCCTTTGTGTCAAAGCCCAATTCCATCCCATCGAAGGAAACAAGAAGGGGAGAGAAAGGTTGTCAGACTGGAGAAGTGTTTAGTACTGCATTACCAAGTGTTTTTACAAACACAATGAGCAGTTAATTTCCATAAACAAACTCACTTTGTTTTCACTCACTAACACTGTCTGAACAGACATGACTTAATTTGAAGAAAAATCAAGACATTTGATATTAATAAGGATATGAAGTTTATGAGAGACACACTTTTTCCAGTACCAGTGAGGGGTTTTTAACCTTGCACTGGATTTCAGGTGCCCTGTGTTTCAGTGAAATCCTGCCCCCACCTCATTCAATGGGGATTTTGCTAATAACTTCACTCTGACCAGAATTTTACCTGGGGGAGTCACATTCATTTCATCATTTTGTAAGTAAACCCAAGAGCACTATATGCCTTTTAAAATGAGGACAGAGCTCAAAGAAATCACTAAATCTTCTAGTTTATACCTTTTCCAAGCATGCACACTGCAGTATATTAACACTTAGGGTAGCTACTACTCACTTCAATTTTCAGCCAAGGGTCAGAAGCTTTATTTTCTCATAATCAAACACAAACCTTCCTAAAAAGCTTGGCCAATTTCATCTGACTGTAAAAAGGTCTGCACTACTCCATTACTTCCAACTCCTATCACAAATTACTAGTTCCCATTCACTATGGAAACAAGACTTTCAGTTCACTTGAGAAATAACTAAGTCATAAGGATTTAACTCCCCCTGCTATTCATTAAAAATAATTATTCAATGCATAAAGGCTTGGTGCTGAGTGAGTGAACAGTCAGGGTGGAGTATTCCCTTTAGCTGTGGAGCAGACATCTCAGATGCACCAAAGATCTGTTTCCTCACACAGCTCCTTTTATTGCTCATTTGGAAAGAGCATCTCTAGACTAAGATGAGACTTCAGACACCCATTTAGCTCCCCAATCCTATATTGGTTTTTCTGACAGGAGTGCTGATTACTGGTAGACAATAATGATTTTGTGATGTGAACATCTGTGCAATAGAAAACAAATTAATGGCATGGATCTCACCATGAAGCAGGTACCAAACAGTTTTTAACTGCCAATAAACCTGAATAAATTCTTACCAAAAATTTAGCCATGGAAACACCAAAAGTGTTTAAAAACCCACGAGTGAGCATGCTCCTCAATAGCCTTTTGAAAGGAAGAAAAACATTTTCTTTAAATTAAATAATCCAACTACTCTTAGGCAAAGCTCTAACTGAAGCTTGAACATATAGAACTCCAAATTTGCTAAGTTATTGGCCTCAATGCAACAATAACTCAGCCATATTGCCCACAAGTAGTAATTAATTAAATTTAATAAGGAACACTACGACTTGTTCCTGCTTTTAAAATCCTAGCCAGGACCCTAAACAATGCTGCTTTTCTTATTCCAATTTTCAGATCTTTAAAAATCCAATTGAAGAAAATTGTCTTCAATGCTGGAGAAAATCCCACTGCATAAAAATCCACTGAAGTGCTCTGTTAAACAAAGCAACCAAACCTACGTGGCAGAGGAAACGTCAGCTTTGAACAAGCTACTGAATACCTCCCTTCCCAGCACCAGAAATATCATTTGAATCCTTCATAAAACCCAGAGAAGTTTTTCCTCATCACTAAACTCTGAATCAGGCATTCACTGAGAATGAAAAAGCAAACATTGGAAGAAATGAACTTGCTGGGCTGAAAAATTCTCTCTTCACTTCTGTGAGTGAAGATTTTTCCTTTCTCCTTCCAGTGGAGGGTGATCTTAAAAAGCTTGAAATCATTTTCCTCTCTTGAGTATTTGAATTATGAGACTACATCATATGACAGAATGATGAGGAAAAAATTCCAGCATTATACAAGCCCATAGTACCCATCTCATTTCCTGGCAACTCCAGTGCAAGTGATAAATGGCAAACCAGGAAAAGTTTTCCAACTCTCTTCTTACAAAAAAATGCATTACCTGAAAAGACAGCACAAAAAATAGTGCCAACTGCTCCTGGAAAAAAAGGAGCCTTGGAAAAAAAGACAGCCTTCAAAGGAGCAACATCACAAGGTACTGGCTTCTGAGTATGAAACATGGAATTCATAGAATCATTAAGGTTGGAAAAGACCTCTAAGATCAGCAAGTCCAACAGTTAACCTAACACTGCCAAGTCACCACTGAACCATGTCGCACAGTGCCACGTCTACGTGCTCTGTGAACACTTCCAGGGACAGGGATTCCACCACTGCCCTGGGCAGCCTGTTCCAATGCTTAACCACTCTTTCTGTGAAGAAATTTTTCCTAATGTTTAATCTAAACCTCCCTTGGCACCACTTGAAGCCATCTCCTCTTGTCCTATCACTTACTATCTGGGAGAAGAGCCCAACCCCCTCATGGCTCCAACCTCCTCTAAGAGAGTTGTTAATACCGATAGGTCTCCCCTGAGCCTCCTCTCCTCCAGGCTAACCAACCCCAGTTCCCTCAGCTGCTCCTCACAACACTTGAGCTCTAGACCCTTCACCAGCTTCATTGTTCTTCTCTGGACACATACCAGCACCTCAGTGTCCTGCTTGAAGTGAGGAGCCCAAAACTGAACCCAGGATTTGAGCTGTGGCTTCCCCAGTACTGAGTACAGGAGGACAATCCCTGCCCTAGCCCTGCTGGCCACACTAGTGCTGATCCAAGCCAGGATGCCCTTGGCCTTCTTGGCCACCTGGGCACACTGCTGGCTCATCTTTAGCCAGTTATCAACCAATACCCCCAGGTTTTTTTCCACCAGGCAGCTTTCCAGCCACTCTGCCCCAAGCCTGGAGCATTCATGGGGCTGTTGTGGCCCAAGAGCAAGACACAGCACTTGGCCTTGTTGAACCTCAGCCCACTGATCCAGCCTGACCAGGTCCCTCTGCAGAGCCTCCCTACCCTCAAAGCAGATCAACACTTCCACCCAACTTGCTGTCATCTGCAAACTTACTGACATTGCCCTCAATTTCCTCATCCAGATCATCAATAAAGATCTTAAACAGGACTAGGCTCAGTTGATGCTGTAAAACCATAAAAGTTTGCCACCAAGACAAGCACCAGACTGTACCATCTCCATTTGCAAAAAAGATTAATGCAAGAAAAATACATCAGACTGGAAAACCATTTGGGTTTTCCAGTGTATTAGGTTTTTACATGATGTCTATTCTAATTTGGTGTTTCAAAAACTCTCCTCAGTTTCCTCATTTGTACATTATGCTAAAACCCCCATGTTTAACTAGCTTTAAAGAATTAGTACAGAAAGCACTACAGAAATAGAAATTCCACTGGGGCACTCCAGAATGGGAAAAAAATCCACCATAACTAGGAAAAAATGGCAAATGGTAACCACCTTAAGAGCTGGATTTCTGTGTAGTGACAATTACTGTCTTTCCCTAGTCATGTCAGGATTTGCTACAAGTAGGTCCAAAAGTCTGTGTTTTTCAAGCCAAATTTCACCAGGAAATTCTGCATCACATTCCAAATCCTGGTTTTCAAGTTCCAGATGCAGCCTCAGCACCAAACAAAACACAAAACCCCCAGACCTCTACAGTGCTGGTTAGGACCCATATTTACAAAACATGCTTATGAAGCCAACCCTTCTTATTTGAAACTATGAAGAGGTTCAGATGCTTAGAGTATAACCCCCTGAAATGAAAGGTCAAAGAGTCCCAGGTTCCCACCAGAAACCAGGGACTGGAAGAGCTTTACAACAGCAACTACCTTGGGAATCACAGAATGTTTGTGGGTTAATGGACCTTTAAAGGTCATCTAGTCCAACCCTTGCTGTCAAACAGCCTTGTAGACAACCAGGAGGATTCCTCTCCTCCCAGTGCTTTCTGGGGCTACAGGTTCCTTGGGAGTCTCTGCTCCCTTGCCATTCCACCAAGCAAGGACACTCACAGGAATTAGTTGTTAATTCCCTGTCCACACAGTCTATTTCAATCAGGAAGGCTGAGAAGCAAAGAAAGGAAAAAGGCAGGCAAGTGGTTTTTTGGCCATTGTTCTCCTTGTTGGAAGCTGGCATGTTCCTCAGCACAGACCTGCTCTTGCCTGTTCAGCCTGGGGACCTGCGTGCCAGCAGTACTCAGTAAATACAAACACTGGCTCCAAACTCACACCTTATTTGCAGCTCAATAAAGAAGAATGCCGGGCCTCTGACACATGTTTATGCAACACCTAATAGAAAAGGGTTCTTACCTTCTGGTGTGAAGGTCAAAGTCTAGAAGCATTTTCTGACTAAGAAAATAAAAGCTGTGAAGTCCAGTTCCAATTTTTCTTCAGGTTTTTAGACCTAGAGTTCAAGTTTGGGACCATATCCAGTGAAAACTAAGTAGACTTCCCAAAAGCAACAAAGTAAGTAAATTTAGTCATGTAGTGACCATGACTGATTGGGTTGGTTTGTTTATGCTCACACAGAACTTGGTAATCTGTGACAAGAGCCCTAGCTAAAGCAAGACAGATTCACCCACCTGCAAACAACCAAGATTTTAATACATATGCATAAAAAATGCTCTATCAGTGAGCATTAGCCTTTCTTACTGCTTGCAGCAGTTATTGTAGAGCTTTATAAGGCTTGACCTTATCATGCAGCCCCTTCTTATCACACACTACAGTGCTTACAGTTGGAAAATTAATGTTAGAGCATTTTAATCTTTATTATTCTCAACAGTTTGGAGTGACCTGTCTCTTTGACTTTATAAATAACCCAAATACTCTGTATGCTTAATTTGCTATCACCATAGCAATTTTTTTTTCCTCTCCAAAGGATGAGTCAAATTCTTACTCCAAAATTAAATGCAGGGGTTTTTTTTTTTCAGTTAAGTCTCTTCTTGTGGTACTAAAACACTGGGCAAAGTTTTTATTGAAAAAGTCTTTCTTCTTCATGCAAATCTAATTACAGCAATCATAATAAACCTTGCTTTAACACAAAACACCAGCTCTTAGGTAAGATGTGTTTACAGCATTTACTACCTTGTTAATTCTTTTGTTCATGGAGCAGGCATTTGCTATGACACAGAGTCTGTCATTCTCCTCAACCCAGTGATTCATCTGCCTCTCCTACACTATCTTCCAACCTGTCTTTCCTCCTTTTTTGTTTAACTTATCACTTTAGGTACCAAAGAGCTCTGGCTCTTTGGATCCTGAACCAGGCTTTTTCCTTTCCACCATATAAGGTTTAATGTGGAAGGCAGTTGAGCACTGCCATTCATGGTGCTGTGACTCATTTCTGTAATGACTACTGTTTCCTACAGAAGAAAACCAGTGTTACTTGTCATATAATTACAAAGAGTTAACACAACCAGGTGTCAGAATACATGATGCAGGAAAACAGACATAGGAGCAGTGGCTTGCATTTCTGGGAAAAGCCAGAGCAGTCTTTGGTGCTCATGTCATGCTCCACTGCCTTGCTTACAATCAGCAGAAATAACCCATGAAGGACTGGAACAACTGAGTTTTCAGAGGGATAAAGGGACATCCTTGAAGACCTAAGGGACCAGGCATACCCTCCAGACCCTGGAATACCTGTGCTAAGGTGAGTTTTGGCAGGACTAGGAGGCATGTAAAATCCTGTTCTGCCTGACTCCTGCCTTTTCAATTAGACAACATCTTGTCTTGGAAGGTATTGCTCAGGTCACTCTAGCCCCTGAAGGTCAAAGCTACCTAAGTAAAGATAAATGTAACTAAAACCCAGGTCTGAACTGGGAAGTCATCCCATGCAAGGGAAGGAACCCTAGAAAGGTTAGTAACTTAGGTCTGAACTCATCCTGGCCTTTTTAGATAAGCACAAATAAACTGGTCTAGTTAACCTTCCTTATCCTTCCAGACAATGCTTGATGAACTTCAACATTCAGATACTACTGCAATAATGAGATTTCCAGTCTCATATTCATTTTCACATGCTAACATACAAAATCATACCACACCACTGCTCTCATGCTGTCACTGTATATGGTTCCACCTTTTAGTTTTCAAGTAAAAGGCATCTGAGAGACAACACCCATAATTCTAAGTTTTCCAGCCACCAGCCACTTTAAAAGCTTGTCCTGCATGGCTGGCAGGCACTCCATTGATCCACATGGCAAACTGATGATGGCATATGAGGTCAACCACATGAAACTTTTGGATTGCTGATTGTTTTAGTTGGGTTTTGTTTTGGTTTGTTTGTTTAATAATCCTGACATGACAGAAGATCACAGCTTTCAGACCTATTTGTCATCCAAAACCCAATGGATAAGGCTACACTGCCTTTGGCTTCCTTACTTCTTCAACATGAAAGGCAGGCTATCTGCTTCTGGTTAACTAGAGACACTAGTTAGTTAGTTAGTTAGCAGTTTCCCAGTTGTCTAATTTGCCCAGAGAGGTAGTAGATGTTCCATCCCTAGAACCATGCCAGGTCAGGTTGTTTGGGGCTCTGAGCAACCTGTGATCTAGTTGAAGATGTCCCTGCTGACATCTTTAAAGGTCCCTTCCACCCCAAAACATGCTATGATTTTATCTTATTAAAAGAAATACTTATTTTTTACTGAGAAAATTTATCTACATGAGCATCTATACTTTATGTAATAGTATTTTTAGAAGTCCAATGGGATTCTGTCTTGCACTGTATTCCCTAGATAAATGTCTGCCCAAAAAACTACTGTCACATAACAGACCAGCTACTCACAGAGCATCTACTCTGTCAAAGCCAGAACAACCCTGGCTCTATGTCAGAAACACAAGCACTGTTACTCAGCTCAGTTTTATATATCCTTCAGATGCATTAAACCCCCTCCTAACACCCACTACATGCCCAGGGCTAAGGTCAGTTTGAGAGAACTACAGAGGAATTGAAGTCTCAAGAGATTCTACTTAAACATTGGAACAGGCTGCTCATGGCAGTGGTGGAGCCACCCTTGGAAGTGCTCCAAAAAACATGTGGATTTTGTGCTGAGGAACATGGTTTAGTGGTGCCTGGACAGTGTTAATAGTTGGACCCAAAGACTGTAAAGGTCCTTTCCACCCTTAATGATTCTATGATTTAGCAAACATGGCAACAGTTTGAGTGACTTTTTCCTAGCCACCACAAAGCCAGAAAAGACTTTTTGCTTTCCACCCAGATAAGCACTGCTAGATTTTCAACTGGGTTATGGATTACAAAGCAGTGAATCCTGACAGGATCACTTTTGGAGTTAAATTTCAAAACTATGCTTAGGATACCAAGGATAATTGTCTGGATCTTTTGATACTTTCAATAAATATTATAAATATTAGAAGCATTAAGTCCTCTGAATATGCTGTCATTTTTTTTCCCCTTTCTAATATTAAAGCTGCCATCAGAGTAGAGGTTGAAGAAGGCCAAAAATACATCCCTGTTTCATATACTAGAGCTAGAACAGACCTTAGGAGGATAAGGTCTTGCCCATGGACCTCTCTGATGCTCCAGCAGAAGAGAAAAATGGTTGGAGAGCCTGGGAGAAGGTCAAAATGATCCATAATGCCTGAGGCTGTAAGATGCTCTGCAGTACCAGTAACACCATCAAAAGCCTCAACTAACATTACCTTGCTGGTCACAAGAGATTTCTCACTATCCTTTTGGCTCCTGAAATGACAACCAAGAACCACAACATTTTTGGCAAGGAACACAAAAGATGGATGGATAACTAACAACATGAGAAGAGCTTCAGAAGTCAGATAAACAGAAGGAACAGATGTGGAGCAGGTGTCTGCTCTCTGCTTATAAAATGATGCTTTTTCAGGGTCACCACTGAAATAAGAGAAACTTGAAGCAGAAAGTAAATCCTGAGAAGGTCTCCCTGTCAGGCTTTCAAATAGCAAGTGGAAGATTTCAAGCATTTGCTGGTACTAGATAAAGCCCAAGGGTCAATGATTTCCTTACTAGTTTAAGGAACAACCAAAACCAGAAGACAGCTTGCAGCATTCTTGTCTGAGACAACCTATGGAGATCACAGACCCCAAGAAGGCTTGTTGCTTCTTCTCTCACTGGGGAGCACCTGACAGTACAGTTCCCTACAACTACAGCCATCCAGGCATCACTCTCCCATACCCTCCTTTCCATCTAGGTCCAGAAAAGATCAGCACCAAGCTCTGGGCCACAGGCTGTCCAGCCTCAGATGTGCTTAGTAAGAACTGCACTGATTAGAAGCTAATGAGAATTGAGCCAGTTGACACATCTTTACCACAAAAACTTGGTTCAGCATCTTCCTGGGCCCATTAATGATGATCTGTCTGATCTTTGAGTTCCTCTAAGCCACACAAGGTGCTTTAAGCAGCAGGAAAGGACAAGTGAAGAAGCAGAATGGCCTTGTTCCCATGTGACACAGAGTCTGCAAAGACATTCACTTCAGATGAACTCCATATCATGAAAGCAACCACACTGAGGATCTACACAAAGGGCTAATTTAGACATGCTGGCAATAAAACTACCTCTGGACTGCCCAAAGCAGCTGATGGAGTTCTATCTACTGAAGAAACACAGACCATCTACCAGTAGACTGCACTTACCACTATCAAGAAGCAATGCAGTTGATGGACTTCTTAACCAGCTAGAGAAAGCAGGATAATAAACACAGCAGACAGCTATGGCTGTAATACTGGCCCCATACCTCAGGGTCATATGATGTTGTAACATGTTATTAGGTGCTGCCTGCTATTGAAACAAGAACCCTGGAGCTTGCTGTCATTGTGCACAGGCCCACAGGAAAATCACATGGCCATCCTAGCAATTTGATTTTTTCCCTTGGGTTTCTCATAGGTCATCTCTAAATGCACATAAACAAATCCACTTATTCTCCAGCTTCCCTCAGCTACAATGCAAGAAGAAAAACTTCAGTGTCCCTGACAGAAGTTGCTACCAAGCACAGAACTCCCATAAGCTTCTAGAAGCCTCTTTCACCTGCTGAAAAGTGTCTTCTCCTTCAACTGACAGCATCCTTTGTAAATATTTCTCCACAGAAAATTTGTGGATAACCAGGGGTGATGTGATTAAAGGGTTTCACCAGAAGTTGGTTGCTAGCAGGAAAACATCACAGCCACCATCTGACCAGCCAACTGCTTGAACAACACTGACCTCAAACACTCATGCTACCACATACAACACCACCTAAAATATTTTTCCATCCAACAATTCCTCTAGATATTTTTTATCCTGCCAAGACATCAGCTCTCTATTCCTACAGCAAACAGCAAGTGCAAACAACCAGCTTCTTCAACAGAACACAAGGCTGCCAGGTAACTAAAAGCACCCATATTTTGCATTTTCAGGCTACAACTCGACTTGACTTGTTACCTGCCATCAGAATTCAAGCTTACAATACAACCTACAGTCACATACCCATTAGTTGAAGTATAAAACATGCTTTTTTTCTTTTATTCTTGCTTTTTGTTTGTGAGCAACATCCCAACTTCCCAGGGCAGATCTGCTTATCATTACTACAACACAAAGAAAGCTGCCAGCCAGCAAGTACAATGATTTTAAAGCTGAGACACACTACAGGAAAAGGCAAGCTTCCTGCAGCTGCTTAAACAAGGGTTTGTTTCACACTGTGGCCTTAAACAGGACACTGTCACCCCAACTCAGCTAAACCCAGTAATCTGAAGTTAATTCTTTTACTTTCTTTTTAATAGGCCACCCCCAGCCCAACTAATTTCAGTTGTAACTTATCAGCAGTAAAGATTTTAGTCCCATATGAATGGAAAAGCAGCTAGTAATTGAAAACAAATTAACCTATTTCCAACTGTGCCTAAGTCCTAATACTGCATTTGCAAAGAAAACCTTTGCAGCAAGCACTCAAAATCCTGGTAACATTTAGAGCAGGGATGAGAGAACAAAACTGGGTAGTGGGAGAGGTTTGGCATCCCTTGGTTGCTGTGCTTAGGTAGACTGACATCATTGCTTTCCAGGATGGGCTGGGAGGGAGTGAATTCCTAACTGCTAGAGGCACTGCACACAGAGAAAACTTAGTTTTGTACAACAGGAGGATTGACATTTGAAATATCAATAAGCTCCCCCTTCCCTTGAGAGTAACAGCTACATTTTGCTGGTGCTGCAACTTTGCTGAGCAATTATCTGATCAGAAAAAAACCCCTCAAAATGAAGCATGCTGCTCAGTCATCCCTCTCCATTACCTTGCAGTGGAAACATTAACATCTGGTTTCATGGAAATATCATCTACTTCATGGGTGTACCATGGAAATATTTTAGCTATCCTGTGAATCCTGATGGAGTTATTCCTCAGTTGATTCCAGCAGAGATACATCAGTATAAACATGGTGTTGTGGTGACAAATTCATCCATCTTTTGTAAGCACTCCACATTTTGCAAAGACTCCACAATTTACTCTTTATTCTTCAAACACTAACTTGGATAGATGAAACAAGGCACAAATAGAAAGGTAGGAGACTCAAATACAAACCCCACAATTTAAGATTACTATTAGTCTGGAAGACATTAAAAAGGGGGACATAAAACCTTTTCATTCATGTCTGGTTCAAAGACTTCTTGGCTTGTCATTAAAGAAGAGATTTGCTGAAAGGCCTGAGAAGACAGTCTCGAAAGCTAAGCACAAAACTGGGCATTCAGACAACTCCTTCCCTTGCCTGATTCTGGGTGGGTTCATCTGACCTCTGGCAGCTCATGTAAGCCAGATTACCAAAAAAAAAACCCCTAACTAAATTGGGGCACTTGGTCTAAAAGGTTCAAAGTCTGACAGAGGTGCTGAATCCTGCAGTTACAACCTGAGCGAGCACAAGATTTCTCTTTAAGTTAAAGCCTCCCTCTGAAGCTTGGCACCCAGAGCTGATGCCCAAAATAGACTCTCTGAGAAATGGTAGCCTGAATTTCCCCTTCCCTCAGCCTTAGCTCTTCAAACTGTCATCTGATGTGAGGTAAAAAAGCAAATTATAAAGTGTATTATTAAATACTTTAGATGTTGCCTGGAAAGAAGAAAGTTTTACTCTGTGAAAAGCTACAGCTCCTATTGCAGTGTGGCTGCAGAGGCTGGAGAGTAAAATGAAGCAAAAAAGTAAACTGACAGCAGGAAAATAGGTTGGATATCATCCTGATCATTGGCACTGGGCTCCATCTAGGCTGGAGAGACAGACAGACAGCTTCTGCCCACAGTATGGTAGATCTAACAACTTGAATTTGCCAACCTGCTGTATTTGTTATTGGGGTGTCAGGTCAGGATGTAGACAAATGTGTCTAAACAAAGCCCACTTTCCTTTCATTTACTTCCCTTTATATTTCTGCTCAAAAAAACCCCCAACCAACAAAAAAACCCCACCTCACAAAAACAGAAACACAAGAAACCCACCCAACACCCCAAACAAAAACAAGAGATCAAATTAATGACTCTCAATTTTAACAAGGATTTTGGCTTTTTCCTTATGGTATGACTTCACTGAATTGAGAATGACATGACTTTATCTGTCATTCAGAATGGGGGTAATAAAACACCTTACAGGCTACAAAAATGATCAGCTGGTGACAAAGAAAGGTAAGAAAACTGGAGTTCCAATCATTCAAAGAACAGAAAAAGTAACAGGCAGCAGAAGCACATTCCATATTCCACTATTTGATTAAAGAGCTGTGGTTTTCTGGGGTTGTTTTGCTGTTGTTGTTGGTTTTGGTGTTATGGTTTTTTTTAATGCTTAGCATTACTGATCCTGGACCCAAAACAGCAGGCCTCAAGTTCTTAGAGTGACATTTGTGATTAAAAAAAGGCATGAAATGAAGTTCAACTGCAACAGAGTAAAGCAAGGACTAAGTTCATTTCTCAGCTCCATGCTGCTTCTTACTAGAACAAATCATGACTGAATCCCTGTACCAGAACTGTACTAGACTAGTTCAAAGAGTCACTGGGGCTGAACCAAAAACAAGTCCTGACAGCAGTGGCAGGCACTGTGCCTCTCACATCTCTGCTGCTCTCAGCCTGGGCCACTCAGAGAAGGCATCTCCAAAAACACATGTCCTTGCCCACATCACTGAAGTCTTAAAATACATTGACTATATTTAAATGCTTCCAATGCTATTTATTTGTTATTAAGATTAGGAATAATTCCACATGAATAACAAAACTGTACTGCCAGATTCAGACAGGCTTAAGATAATTCAACTTTACAGTTTTGACATGTGTAGCTTATTAGACTCTTAAAAATGTAAAAACACCATTGGCATTTTTCATATTGCAAGTGCCTGGTAGATAATGGCCATGCAGATTTCATACAGAACAGCACAAGTAAACTTGCCAAACTTTCATCATCACTCCTTTGGAAACTCTGAGGGGGCCTATTAAATTGGCATTTGGTTTGACATGTACACAGAATGTGCTTAGCATGCAAAATGAGCATGGCAAGAAACCTCTTCTTAACAGCTGTGTTATTTCAGCTAATGATAAACATGGATCTAAAGCCACATAGCACCACGACTTCAACTGCTGAGAAAAGCTGAGCTGCCCCATGGAAAGAGAGACCATCACAACAGAGAGGAAGTTGTGTGTTTATTCTGAACTCTGCAATTAATTGCCTCACCAGTAAACACAGCCAAATAGACAAACTGTGGATCTGAATGAAGTAAAGTTTGTGATCATCACAGGTTATAACCTGCCCCTGACCTTGCTGCATCTATTCTTTAGTGGCAGATTCCTACCCACGGGCACACGTGTGCAATTCTCACTGATCTCCCTGGAAGCTGTGATGGCAGAACTAAGAAAAGGGCTTATTTTCCAGAAAGTTTCCTAATGGTCTAAGAGCTTCAGAGGCCAAGAAGGTTCTTTTTGGCATCATTGTGGCTCATTCTATTCTGACTACATTCAAAAGGAACCACAAAAAAAAATATCTGGACACGTGAAATGCAGATGTTAACGAGCAAGACAGCCTATTGATTTGGTTAAGCCATTTAATTTTGACAAACTGCCAAAACAACAATAAAAGAATCACAAACCTGAAATATTGGAGATTTCAACAGCAGTCTACAATGAACAGGGAGATAATGAGTCCCCAGCAACCTCTAGGAAGGGATCGATGCTCTCCATGGAACTGCAGCGACTGGGAATTCCAGACAGTGCCCTTCGATTTTCTCTGCAATCTTATCTTTACAAAGTAAACAAACAGGAGATAATAACCTTTCAACTTTCTGCAGCCATTCACAAGCAGATTCCCTGCACAGAACAGCAGCTGACATTCAGTAGCAGTCTCTGGGCAGCCCCCAGTACTCTGTGTCTCACAAACACCAGCTTTTAAGAGGCACAGGTTGCAATTCCCCGAAAATCACAGAATCAAAGGAGAGATTTAAAGTAATAACATTAATCAGGGAGCCTCAAAAAACATTTTTCAGCTTTTCTCTTCCTCAGCAGAGCTGCACACATTCCACCTTTCCAGGGAAAGCTAAATTTATCATGTAATTAGCTGAGTGTGTAATCTGAAGTCTGATAAAATATTAAGTACCACAGAAAACACTGCAGAAACTAATATCTGTGTCTCAAAATGAAATGGGTTCAGCTTTTTGTTTAATGACTACTCAGATCAAATCTTAAAATTTTCTGTTATTTACTTGCAACTCATGGTGCAGGTTAGGTCTTAGGAAAGGTTCTTCAGCCAGAGAGTGGTGGAGCACTGGAACAGGCTCCCCATGGGTGCAGTCATGGCACCAACTCTCCTGGAATTCCAGAAGCATCTAGACAATGCTCTCAGACACATGGGGTGACTTTGGGGTTGTCCTGTGCATAGACAGGAGTTGGACTCCATGGTCCCTGTGGGTCCCTTCCAACTCTATGATTCTATGAATCAATTGTGAATGCCCCATCCCTGGCAGTGTTTAAAACCAGGCTGGATGAGGTCTTGAGCAACCTGATCTAGTTACAGATGTCCCTGCCCATAGCAGGGGGGTTGGAACTAGAGATCTTGAAGGTCCCTTCCAACCCAACCCATTCTATGATTCTATCTAATTGAGGTTCCTGTGTTCAAAAGTATCTGAAGGAACTGAACTAGGAGAGAGCTTTTGAAGAGCATGTGCCTGAAACATGACTGGTCTCTACAGACATGTTAACTATGGATTTTTAAGCATCCTCAAATTAAGTTAATAGCTACATGAAAGCAGAATTTTTCAAACCAAACTTTGACATAACCTTTTCCTAGAATTAGAAAAAAAAATATTCTTCAACATTTGATGAATAGCTTCTAATTCCTTGAAAACAACAGCATTTAGACTACATTAGCTCAGTATCTTTGGCAGTTATAATTGTAGCATGTTATTACATTGGAGAGAGAAAGAATGGAAGAGGTAAACACTGCCAGACTACCTCTCATTATTTTTCTTACAGCAATTTGCAGGACACCATCAGTAAACACAGAGCTTGAGGAACCACATAAGATAAGGTCATTACTCCAGAGAGCTTACAACTACAGCAAACAAATCAAGTACAACCACCCTTCCATTCAAAAGGGACATGAGGACATTCCTTTTTAATGTGTTAGTGTATCAGCATGAAAGAAATCTTTAAACAACTTAGAATCCTCAAGTCAAGCAGCACTAAAACAGCACCAAAAGTTGCCAAAACAGGGCACATTTTCCTCCTTGACCTTCCTTACTCCTAAGGTGCACCTTGAAACAGCAGATGCACATCAGCTCACTTCATCACAGGCACAGGAGGGAAGGGATGGAGACTCACCACGTGGGAGACACACAGAGGATATGTACCCATCAAAAACCCAACTAAAATCCAGGAGCACAAACTCTGCTACTCTCCTCTTCATGTTACCACATCATGACTTCTCTTTGCTCCAACATTTTGCAGAGTCATGCCCAGCACAAACAGCACTCAAGGAAAGAGGTGAAGGATAAACAGGTGTATTTCATGCATGGGAAACAGGATGGAAGCTCACAAGAACAGAGAATGAGATGTTTGTTTATATTGTGGGCTAAAGATTAAGGTTTCCTTTCAAGCTGAGTTCTTTTCAAGCTGAATTACTTATATGACATCAGATCTGGAAAACAGCCAATAAAAGGTCTGACCAATAATGACACTCATACTTTCAAAGCATCTCCTTCCATTTTTGTACCAGAATTAAACATCTTCACAGGGTCTTTCAGAAGCTACCATCCTATTCCTCTTCTAAAAGCATCTGTCATTAGACACTCAAGTACAAACCATAATCAAAGCAAAGAAGCTGCCCCCACAGCAGCAGTGCCTACAAGATACAAGGGCAGTTGTTTTGCTCTTAATAAGCTCCTTCACAAATGCAAAAGTAATTCTTTTTTTCCTTTCATTAAAAAAAACCCCTGGTACCTAGTGCTCTCTGCTGAGGTGCAGGTGCTTCTGTGCCTCCATAAGCCAGGAAGTTTCCTTCCCAGTTTTAGGCAGCATCATCACACAACTGGACATGTTTCTGTGTGAACTGGCCTAGGGAAACCTGCTCTGACAGGGGGTTGGACTAGATGATCTTTCAAGGTTCCTTCCAACTCCTAACAATCTGTGACTCTGTGAACTCCTGCTCCTTATGAGCTACACAATAAATGTGGAGAAGGATTTTGGGGTGGATGAAAAGCTGGACAGGAGCAGGCAGTGTGAGCTCACAGCCCAGAAGCCAACTATATCCTGGGCTGCACCCACAGCACTGTGGCAGCAGGGCAGGGGAGGGGATTCTACCTCTGCTTTGCTCTGGAGAGACCTCACCTGCAGTGCTGGGTCCAGATCTGGAGTCCTCAGCATAGGAGAGACACAGACCCAGTGGAGAGGGTCCAAAGGAGGACACATAAATGATCACAGGGCTGGAACCTCTGTGCTGTGAGAACAGACAGAGACTTGGGTTGTTCAGCCTGGAAAAGAAAAGGTTCCAGGGAGACCTTGTGCCCTTTCAGTACTTAAAGGGGGTGAGAAGGAAAATTGGGACAGACTTTCTAGCAGGGCCTGTTGTGACAGGACAAGGGGTGATGATTTGAAACTAAAACAGGGAGATTTAGACTAGAGAGAAGGAAGGAATTCTTTTCCTCATGAAGGTGATGAGGCCCTGGCCCAGGTTGCCCAGAGAGGTGGGAGATGTCCCATCCCTGGAACCATCCCAGTCCAGGTTGTTTGGGGCTGTGAGCAATCTGACCTAGTTGCAGATGTCCCTGCTGACTGCAAGGGGGTTGGACTAGATGACTGAAAGGCCCCTCCCAACCCAAACCAGCCTGTGTTTCTATGATAAATTCATCACCTGCCACTGCCTATATATTACCAGACTCTTTCCCAAACCTCAAAAAGCAAGAAAGCTGGAAACACCTGTGATGGGACAAATACAACCTTCCACAGGCAGGACACATTTAAACCTCTAGGCTCAGAGGTGAATGGTGAAGGGTGGTCATGGAGGTCACCTTGTCCTTGACTGGGACCCTCCAGGAAGCAGAGTGATGGGGAAAGCAGGTGGAGCAGGTCATTGCAGGAGAGAAAATCATGTGCAGTCTAGAAATAAAGAACTTCCTCAAAATTGTTTTAATCCTGTTTTTCCTTCCATCACCACTCTTTCCACCCAAAATCCTATCAGAAAAGTTTACTTATTGGCTAAGAGAGAAAAAGAAATAAAGCAGTGCAAACACCAGTAAGGAGAAGGTAAAAATGCTGAGTATCTTTAATATCAGGCAATTCTCAACACTGACACTTAAGGGAAAAAAACACTACTCAAAAAGATGTTCCTGTTAAAAATTATTTCTGGTGATCACTGTCAGATTCACTGAATATTAAGGCTTCATTTATAATTGATTAACATAGATTATCACCTTCTAGATCCAGAGCAGACTAGATTAATTTTATATTATTAATGATGATAAACAAAAAGGTGGCTATCAATTACCAGGAGATTTTCTTTAAAAGATGTTAATAGATAATTAACAAGATACCAGCCCACTGTACACTGGCAGTTGCTTAGCCATTCATTAAAAAATCATTCATGTGTTCCTTGGGCATGACTGTAAATCTGAATACAAAATGGAAAGTTATCTTCTTACCTCCTGATGATCCATGCCCCCAGCCTGCATTAGTAGGGGGAAAAAAACCAAACCTGAATATGTTTTCTGTGAGTAACTGAGGATGATGTCTGGAGGAGTTCATGCTGAGGTTGGCTTTTGTTTAACAAAAGCAAAAGGAGATGTACAGCATTACCCTGAGAACTCCCACTCATAATGCTGAGAGAAGATCATTCACCAGGTCTACAGAGTCTTTCCTGAATGACCAAAACACTGGAATCAAAAGAGGAGGCTGCTGAAACCCAGGCTAGAACCTCCACATGCAGGTAAAGACTCCAGTAGCCTGGCCTGAGAATATGGGAAACTAATGAAGAACTTGGATCAGTTAGTTACCATGAGAGTAAAGTTTCCAAATGGCCTGTGGTAGGTAGAAGTCTCCTACTTTGAATATGCCCAAATATTCCTGTTTGGACATGCTGCCTTGCTATAGTCAAGTGTAAAACAACCACAACCACTTCAGCACTTCCATACCCACACTACCTCAGATTTTGTTTGTAATTTACTTCTCTAACTCCAAAGCATTTTCAGCATCTTTGTCCTGATTGTTATCAAGTCTGTACAACTTTTGTAAGATTGATTGGTTTTTTTAATTGAATTTATTCTCCTAAATTTAGCTCATCCTCCTAGAAGCATTTTTCAACAACCCTAGCAAGTAAAAATAAGTGGTATAGTCTTTTTACATCAGACACCTAGTTAGGTTTATTGTGTTTTTCAATGCAGGATTTAACAAGAACTTCAGAAAAAATGCATTATTATACCTAGTCACATGAGACACTGCTAATAAGACACTTTACTTTCACTACAGACTAATGTCAGGTGTTATTTTATTGCTCTTCTAAACCTGTAAACATTTTAAAGTGCCATGCTTACTAATTTCTGAGGTGATTAACAGCTATGGTCAAATATAGTCACCTCTGAGGCACCACTCTTGGTGGCCCAAACAAGAAGGAGTAATTTGAACTACCCATCCTAGTGCCCCAGGGCATTCAATGAGTCCTAGGAGAAAAAGGAGGTTGGTTCTATTTCATTTTTAACTTCTATGCTTATAAATGCAAATAAGCTGACAAAAAAAACCAAAACCCAACTTGCCTTCCAACTCCCAACCTTTCAGAGGAGTTGAGGCTGGATGATGCCCAAGCCTTCACCCCTGCAAATGCCAGGGAACAGGCATTCCAGAGCAGAGGGAAATAGAGCACTGGAGATGCTGGCTGCTCTTCCACTGCATTCTCTAACAGCAGGAGAGCTCAGACACAGCACAAAGCACTAAGCAAGCACCCAAGTGCCTCCAAAACCACAGCTGGCAGCTGAAGCTGGACAAATACCACAGGAAAGACATTGCACAGCACAGATCTGCTAACACAACTGTGCTGGAAGGCTGGGAAGGGAGATACCTGCACTTTATTTACATATACAAAGGAAGGCTGTCACCTAGGAAGTCAGGGACCTTGTGGTTTGCATGGTAACTAAATCAGCTGGTACCTTTAGAGAATCATAGAATGGTTTGAGTTGGAAGGGACCTTTAAAGGTCAGCTAGTCCAACCCCCCAGCAGTCAGCAAGGACATTGCAACTACATCAGGTTTTCAGAACCTCAACCAACCTGACCTGGAATGGTTCCAGGGATGGGACATCTACCACCTCTCTGGGCAACCTGGTGTCCCTGGTGGTCTCACCACCCCCACAGGAAAAAATTCCTTCCTTCTCTCTAGTCTAAATCTCCCTGTTTTAGTTTTAAATCATCATCCCTTGTCCTGTCACAACAGGCTCTGCTAAAAAGTCTGTCCCAATCTTTCTTATAATCCCTTTTAAGTACTGAAAGGCTGCATTAAGGTCTCCCTGGAACCTTCTCTTCTCCAGGCTGGACAACCCCAATTCTCTCAGCCTGTCCTCACAGCAGAGGAGCTCCAGTCCTTGAATTATTCTCATGGCCCTTCTCTGGACTCACTCCAATAGATCCATGTCTTTCTTATGCTGAGGACTCCAGAGAAGGATGCAGTACTCCAGGTGAGGTCTCACCTGAGCAGAGTAGAGGGGCAGAATCCCCTCCCCTTGACCTGCTGGCCACAAGACCTTCTTTGTGAGTGCTTGAGAATTAACTTGTATTCAACGATGAAGCAGCTGCCGTGACAACAAATGGTGCCTCAGAAAGAAGCAAGAGAAGGAAATGTAAGCTGAAGATACCAAACTTGGAGTGATCTGATCTACCAGTCTTCAGCAGGTATCAGGAATGGAAAATCAAAGCCAAATGAAACCTAGTAACCCTGGCCAATGGCTTCCCTAACTCAAATAAGCAACCACCATGTTGCATAGAAACCATCAGTGAAGTACATGCTTGAAAGATGAACTCTCACCTCTCAACTTTAAATGTCTAGCAATGGAAACCCTGGCCAAACAGAAGAACCAACATTACTTAAATATACTCATAAAAGCAGACTCAAAATGCTTTTCCTTTTTAAGCAAACATTTAGAGAACAGATCATTCTGGTGAACCAGAACTTCTAAACTAACCAAGTGGGGTCAGGGAACAGCTCTTTGGGAAGAACCAAAAAGGGAAACAACGGAAGGAAGAACATTTCCTCTTTGCAGAGCTTTGCCTCAGCCTGCAGCCCTCTAACTGCAGTGATGAGAGAAACCTTTTCCTCACTAAATAGGAAATGTCTCCTCCCCCCAGCAGAAAAAAGGCACAGCCAAGTCACCTAGATCTCAGAGATGCAAGATTGAAATGAAAAGTCTGCACATCCATGTGCATTCCACATACATACCAAAAAGTTAAGTGCAGGACAAGAGGTTATCTATGAATAGAAATAGGACACCAAAATTCATTGACAAGTCTGATCCAGTGTGTTACTTCTAAAGGTAATTTGAAGATTGATTTTTCTTTTTTAGCTGTATTAATATATGCTACATTTAGCACACCTATTACACATCTGTGTTTTATGAGAAGTGCTTAAGTATAATCAGGTCCCAAAGAAAATTGTAAGAGCAAAACAACTGGTAAGCTACTTCCAAGTATACTCTAGTTGCACACAGTTTATTATTTAATGTTATATACACAAATGATACACTACACTCACAGTAGTTCTTGAATGACATGAAATATTAAAAACTGAAGAGAAAAAAGATGTAAGGTTTGAAATGGGAGGAGAGAGGTGAACATTACTACAGAATGTAAGATGAAAAAACCCAAATAACATTATAGTTGTATTTTTGTGTTATTTTAAAAAGTTCACCAACAACTGAGCCAAGAAGTGGAAATGTTTTTCTTATGAGAGGGTGAAGAAACAAAGGAAGGTTAGAAATGAGAATCAGTCAATGCCCAGAATAGGTAACACAATTTGGGGAATACTGCAGTAGGCAAGCCTTGAAATCAGATAGCCACACTAACTTGAAGTGCCAGGTTTAAGGCTTTAAAGCTTTTAATGTTTGCTTTCCTTTCCCAGTGTCTAAATTAGGACACTTTATCAGCCCTATTGATTTTACCAATTAAGCCATGGACTTTGAGATGACAAAGATCAAGAGATCTTTGGAGAGTGGGCTTCAGTCCCACGCAAGAAGGGTGCGCTAGCTAACTCCAGCAGACATGACCTTTAGAGAGCAGTATTATTCACCCTCTGCTAGTGGGCACTTGGACACATTAGCACTTTGGGAGATCTCCAGGCAGTATTTTATCAGCAGGGTCCATCCAGGCATGATGTGAACTTTCAGAGTGCATTAGCATATCTGGAGGAGGAACACCGTGGACTACAATGGCCTTTCCATGTAGGACAAACTTGAAGTGTGAAACGACTGCACTGACATTCTCACTGCCATCCAGGAGCTCCTCTGCATATGCAAAATTCATCAGTAGGTAAAACCTAGCACCACAGAATCATAGCATTGTTTTGGTTGGAAAAGACCTTTATAATCATCAAGTCCAACCATTAACCTAACACTGTCAAGTCACCCCTAAACCATGTCCTTCAGCACCATATCTACACATCTTCTAAACAACTCCAGGGATGGTGGCTCTACCACTTCCCTAGGCAGCTTGTTCCATGCATTGACAATCCTTTCAGGGAATATTTTTTTCCTAATACC
Source organism: Galbula dea (assembly GCA_013399015.1). Lineage (NCBI taxonomy): Eukaryota > Metazoa > Chordata > Aves > Piciformes > Galbulidae > Galbula > Galbula dea. The sequence goes on along the minus strand of VWZX01001927.1, from coordinate 443,254 downwards.
CAATCTAAACCTCCTCTGGTGCAACTTGAGGCCATTTCCTCTTATCCTGAGAGACTATCCCCCAGCCTCGTTACAACCTCCCTTCAGGGAGTTGTTGAGAGTGAGAATGTCTCCCCTGAGCCTTTAGTCTCTAGACTAAACAACCCCAGTTCCCTCAGCTACTTCTCACAAGACTTGTGCTCTAGACTCTTGTTTTGTTGTCCTTCTTTGGACACACTCCAGCACCTCAATGTCCTTCTTGGAGTGAAGGCCCCAAAACTGAACACCATGTACTGAAGGAACTGATTTCCAAAGCAACCTAACTATCAGTACCTTCAATCTTTGACCTGTTCACAGCCTTATATTCCCAAAAGTTCATCATGTTAACTTCTTCTTTCTTACTTTGCATGTTAAGAAAATATCAGGCTATGTTCTATAAACAAGCTGAAGGCTGGTACTTAAAAAGAAATCAAACATATTAGACAATGTAAACAGAAACCCTGTTCACCTTACATATGCACCAACCAGAACTAACCCTGCTAAAGTCAGTCAACACAAGTATACAAAGGGAGAGAATCTGGTCCAAAGAATAACATAACCCTTCCTACACAGACAGAATCCAGCAGAAGAGCAAGCCAATGATCTGAGGCCATCAGAAAGATGGCAGACAACTCTCTAATAGATTTTTTTTTCCTCCTTAAATGCCAACCAGTTTTGCACTCAATGATTCTGGTGGCCACTGAATCCTGGCCACCTGAGCAGTGGATTCCCCCATTGCACTTTCAAGGTCATCTTGCCGACCAGGTAGGAAGGCTCAAATTGCAAAGAGCAACCTACTCCAAGCTGTTCTGTAGCACAGCACCCTGGGGTGTCAAACTAGATGCAGACCTAGCTCATTACTATTAAAAACATTTCAAGCTGCTTCAAAATCCAACTTTCACATTTTAGTAGGGAAACACTGGGGGGTTTTCTCTTTCCTTTTTTTATTAAACACAGCAAATGAGCAGAAATTTGGGTTACAAGCCACCCTCAAGCCCTTGTTCCTGAACACTTCTGCAAATGTCCAACTGGCTTCACCAGTTTCTGAAATACACTGAAGGCTCTCCTGAGGAAAGATCAGTTTTGTCTCCATTAGCACATTTTTGTCAGCTGTAAGACACAACATAGCTCACTGCTTTAAAAAGGAAGGACAAGAGGGATTCTTTACCTTTCAAGTATTAAGCTAAGGAATTTGGTTTGGTGACTACAATTCTGAGACTTGCTCTTCCAGACCTGGATGTGCCTTTGTCCAGGATATGTGTTTCTAGAAACCCAACAAGAGGGGGGTTTTTTTAAGTAGCAGATGCTAAGCAAGCCAGAATTTCATCTTAGAGGCAAACTGAACTGACTGCCTCCCAAGTGTAACAGCCCTTCAAAAAGACTCATACAAAGAATTTAGCCATTTAGTTTAACACTTTTTTAACCAAGCCTCCTATTATAAACCCCACCTTTTCTTAATAAGCATTTCTATCACCATATCACAGTATGATTTGGTTTAGTCAATTCTGCAGCAAGGAAGAATCATGTTTCCATTCTAAAATTCTGGCTAACAAAACAAACTTTCACCTGCATACATCAATTTCAAAAGAAATATTGCAAGTTAATGTTCCATCTTCTTTGTTCTGCATCTTTGTCTTTAGAGTTTAGCACTAAGTGAGAAAGAAGTTTATCTCCTATGTAAGACATGCCACTGAGGCAGAGCTATTCCCTCCCCAAAACATCAACAAAAGGAGCTACGGGTTACTGAGCCAAAAAATTAAATGCTGCAATGTACATGTAATAATGTTACCCTTCACTGGCAGTTATCCTGTGGGGGAAAAATAAAAAATAAAATAAACCAAATACAACTCCAATGCCTAGTCAAAAGAAAACACTCCAAAGAAGAACAAGGTGAAATTCAGACCCACTCTCCAGGACGAAAGCTATCTCGTTACAGCTTCAAATCTTTCCTAGTGTCTGCTTGAGCACAGCTAGAACATGTGGAGAAAATTTAAGAGGTTTTATCATGGTTGACTTGGGGGAAAGAAGAAGTTTCTCTGAGGGGTCAGAGACAGGAAATCATAAGGTGTTTTTCTTCAGTTTTTCAACACACATTCCTTTCTACTGCTAACATCGCCCTCAAAAATTTTGCCCCCTGAGAGATGACTAGGCAAAGCAGAGCTAAATTAAGGTTAGCTTGTTCTAAACCAGGCACTTCAGTGGAAGGTAAACCATTTTCTCCAGGTTTGAATATACAAAGTCAAATTCCAGCCCATATTTGAGCAGGGGAGACTGCATTGTAAAAAAAAATTAATGGTATTTTTCTGTTGTGTCTGGAGGGTTCACAGTTCAGCACTTAGCCAGCCAGCAGCTCAAGTCAGAGCTAAACTCAGATAGTATGAACAGGACATCACCAACCACACAGTACAACAGGATTGAAAGACATTTGGGGGAAAAAAAACCACCTAACTAAAGTGGAAACAGAAAGATCAAACATATGGCACCACCCAAGTTCATCCTTTTTTAAGCCCAGCAGGAACTGAAAAGAAATCCTGCATATTGAACTGGACAAAGCTGTGAGCAACTCTGTCCTTGTTTGAAGAGGATTTAGAGTAATTGCTGTCAAAGAAGTTGATAGCTTGAATGACTGCAAGCACAAAACCACAAGTGTCTTGTAGTCACTGAGAGAGGAAAAAGCTGAAAGGCATCATATGACTTGTCAGGTAGCTAGAGAGATCAACAGGAAAAATAGGTACAAGTATTTGTAACTAAAATACAGTCACAGAACAAAATATCTAGGCCTGGAGTATTCTAACTGCAACATGAGGCATTAATAAATATTAATAAAATATTAATAAAAATATTTACAATCCATTCAAACAAGACTCTCTAGTAATGCACTGGAGAACACCAGAGAAGAACAACCAAGGAAAGATGAAAGAAAATACACATCTGAATGGTGAAGAGAAATAATGAATTAAAACTCTTGCTAGGCAGTACTGCAAGATATGCTATCAAACCTATAGTTCTGCTACCAGTCCTGGAAAATACTTATTAACCACTAGAAGGATAAACCCTGGGTACAACACCATAAAAAAGAAGACAGAAGATCCAAAATGTGAATGTATCAGTTATTTAATACCCTTGAATTCAGGCAGGAGACAAGCAATTCCCATTGCCTGCCATCCAAGAGGATTGGATCTTGACCTTCTTTAGACATGCTCCAGAGAAGGACAACAAAGCTGGTGAAGGGTCTGGAGCACAAGTCTTGTGAGGAGCAGCTGAGGGAACTGGGGTTGGTTAGTCTGGAGAAGAGGAGGCTCAGGAGAGACCTCCAAAAGGAGGTTGTGGCGAGGTGTGGGTTGATCTCTTCTCCCAGATAACAAGCAGAAGGATGAGAGGAAATGGCCTCAAGTTGCACCAGAGGAAGTTTAGATTGGATATCAGAAAAAATTTCTTCCCTGAAAGAGTTATTAGGCATTGGCACAATCTGCCTAGGGAAGTGGTGGAGCCACCACCCCTGGAGGTATTTAAAAGCCATGGAGATGTGGCCCTTTGTGACTTGGTTAGTGGCACGATGGTGTTGCATCAACTGCTGGACTTGATCTTGGAGGTCTTTTCCAACCTTGATGATTCTATCATCTCTAAACCCCTTTTCATTAGAATTCCTTTTACATACAAATTCCTTGTGGTATATTTCCCCTAGCATGCATTGCTACAGCAATGTACTTCTCTACAGCCTGTCTTTGAGCCACATGAGTTCTTTCAATTAGAGGAGTCCTTTAGACCAACCAGCTTTGAAACAAGCTTGAAAGATGCAACGTTTTTCCAGAAATTTCCAATACATACAGACTTTGGGCCTTTTGATTGATCCAAACCTAGCACTTTAAATCCCATCAAGAGGGTGGAAACAAAGCAGAATGACTAGAAACAAGCATCTGCATGTGTGAAGCCTCCCCCCACCTCTCCCCCCACCAAGTCTTCTCAGGTCACATTAGTGGCAAACAGCTACACTTCCCTACAAAACCCCAGCCAGACTCATCTCATTTTACTAGGATTTTTCCAAGGATGAGATCTTTGGCAGCAGCTCACACAAATATCTTAATTTTTCAAAAGAAAGGGGAAAAAAAGAAATATCACTTTTGCAATTAGCAAATAGTTCACTATAAAATATTAATGTGCCATCAAGGGCCTGATTATTCAGAATGTTTCTTTGTTACTGCTTTGAAATGTGAATTCATTTTGCACTAAATGTGCTTATTTCAGTTTAAGCCTGTTTCAAAAGTCAGCAACTGCAAACTTAAAGCAACCAAAACTCATTTTTGAATTCTTTGTTGTTTCCAAGCCCTGTATTTTCAGTGTATCTCCAATTTAACTTCATCCTGAACATTATCATTAGCAATTCTAGAAGCAATACGTCATGCTAAAACACAAACTCTTCATCTTCCAAGGTTATTCCTCAGTGTCACTGTTTTATAAACACTGTTAATGTAAAACACTGTCAGTGCCTGGCAAAGGCTGCTGTGATACCCTAGAACACTTCACTAGAGTTCCTAGTGTGAGCTCAGTGAGCCCCAAAGAACCCCCCAGCAGTTACAGTTTAATAAAGCAAGAGTTATGCCCTGGTATCAGACCAAGGTTTGATGTAAGAAAACAGTAAAATACATACAACAAATGCTTCTCTGAGTTTTGGGTCAAGAAAAGAAACAAGAAACTGTTTGGGTTCTGTGATTCTGTGAAAAGCAAACAAGTCAAAAGCACAGATAAAAACTCGAAGGCTGGCAACAGAGTAAGTTTTTGTAACTGAAGTGTAGAATTAAAGCAAGAGCATTCAAATTTACCTACCTACATCTCAAAGAGCCTCCTCAGAACCATGAAACCTCTTATCAAGTGATAATTTGTGGAGTGTGCTCTATCACTGCAATTTGTATTTAATTACAGTTCCACAGCTATGCCTTCTTTAATCTGTAACACTCTCCAGGCAGAAGGTTTACTGCATACCAAGGGAGGAAAACCATGGATCTTCAGCCACCAGAAAAGCAGCCAAATATCCCAGGTAGTCACTGCTACCTTACTGAAATGGCACTTTGAGGTAATACTTTCATATACTTTGACTGAAATTCATAGATCACATGCAATTGATGAAGAGTTAATCAAAAGTTTAATTTGCATCTAGAGTCTAAGCCTGCAATAATAACTTAATATCATTGAAAATGTAATCAATTTCATAGGTGATTAACAAGGGGCCAAAGGGTAAGATTATCATAAAAAACACAGCAACTGCCATCTTCAATCCTTTGGGATTCTTTAGATCCTGCTCTTATGGTTCACCTTAATCAAATAACTTTAGACAACAGCCATTCCAGGATGCTCCAGGAACAAATTAAGAGCCATCAGTGTGCACATGGATAAAAATATTCCCTACTTTGCTCATCTGTGTCTTAAGACATTTCTTATGTCTTGAAGCACAAGGTTTTGTGGTCTTTGCAATGCTAACTCCTGGCATTTTGATGGTAATTTGTGTTATTATTAGAATTTCCTACTCCAATGAAGCACATTGTTTGTTAGTGAGGACGTGATCCAGGCACTAGCACACACAAGCTATGGTAAGATACATTGTCTATGGATTCAACAGATAAGGTGCCCAAAATTAAACCAGCTGTTAACAGTGATGAAAACCTCCAAATTCAGGAACAAAAAAAATCAAATAGCACCTTGCAATTCCACAAAACTCCAATTTCTCCCAAAGAATGAAGAATCCTAATGAATATGCACTGAACCAAATGTAACACAAAACCACCTCTCTGATGCCCAACTCAGGAAGCAAAACACACCTTCAGAAACAGAAGTTGAACAGAAATCTTGCTCTAAACCAAACTCCTTTCAAAGTGAACTGTTCTACCAGTAAGCTGCAGCCACCAAGCTGTGTTTTGCTTTGTTATGAATCCTGCTGTGGCAGGGGGGTTGGACTAGATGATCTTTTGAGGTCCCTTCCAACTCCTAATATTCTGTGATTCTGTATTGTGTTTAAAGAAAAAAAAAATGGCAATTGAAACAGCAGCTCTTGTGAATTTTCCTTAGAAAGGAGATCAGCTTTGGGAGGTCTTGACAAAGCCACATAACCAAAGATAAACCTAGAAGAGGAAAAAGAAAGTAAGTAGTTCATGAGGCAGTAAGCACAGATCTACACCTAGGAATGGCTGATGGCTACAGGATTTCTATGTTGTACTGATGCCCAAATCAGGAGTTTCCTGATCTGTATGCCAAGCTGTATGGGGAAAAAACAGAGAGTTTTGGTTGTAACCAGTGTACATCTGGCATAATTAACAATGCATGCTGTCAAAATACCACAAATGGCACAATAAAGTTGGTGGTGGTGGATAGTGAGGATCTAGTCATGTTGATACATGAATCCATCTGCATCTGGGACACCTCTCAGCATCCCTAAAGAAGATGTCATCATGCCTAACACTCAGGCTATGTGGATGTCCTTGGACAGGTCTACTCCCTGGATCAACTGTATAGTTGAGGAGCTGTGGGAGGAGATCTAAATGAAAGGAAAACAGGAAATATTTCACAGAATCATGAAGGTTGGAAGAGACCTCTGAAACCATCAAGTCCAACCATCAACCTATCACCACCACACCCACTAAATGATGTCCTCCTCTTTCATATTTAAATTGAAGCCTTTGTAAGATTTGCATCCTAAACCTCACAAATGTCCCCACTTTATGAAACTGCTGACCCCCTGTGGAACAGTTCCAAGATGTCCAACCACTCTGACATCCTTTTTGCCCTCACTTTTTGGATTTCCTCACCTGTGTGTAAACATGTGTCCTTCTGAATTAGCTTAGACAAAAAGGTAGAGCAGCTTGCTAGAGTGAAGGAGCCCAAGTGGTGTTGACTTTTTCACATTTCAAATGCAAATTATTTCTTCAACTACACAATGCCAAGTCATAAAAAGAAAACCTACAAAACACATTCCCACAGCTAACCCTTTCATAAGTACAGAATTGGCCTAAATTAAAATGCAACCTAAAAATGCTGTTTTCTTAATACTGCAGGAAAGTAAACTGAAGTAGATACAAGGTCATTTGCATAATAAATACAAAACCACTATTAAAAAGCAATAGTTTCTCCTAAAATGACCTACAAGTCCTTTTCTTCTGATTCTATTTCCATTTTACAAATACAAGCATATCATTCTAAATNTATATATACACATATATACATTTACATATATTTAAATGCTTCCTAAAAGAAAAAGACAGCATCATGTCCAGAATTTTGGAAAGAAAACAGAAACTTTCAATATGTAGGAGAGAAAATTTGGCTGCAGAACTCTGATGCACACCTCCAATAAAGAACAGAGAGGAGGTGACAGAAACACCCCAAGCTATCACAGCCTATCTGAAGTTATTATATAGCCACTGCTTTATAAACAAGGAAATTGCATTTCCCAAGAGAGAACCAAAAAGGACACAAACTTGATGAGGAGTTATTAAATGAACACACAGCAAGGTAGTTAAGCTTCATGGCATCATGAATTTTCAGTCATTTGCCCCTGCTGCTTTTCCTCCATCCAAAAATCAAACTGGATATAAATCAATCAATCAGTTTTCATGTGTGTTTGCTGAGAACAAAATATCCAAGAGAGCCTGAAATTCCTGAGAGGAGGAGAAGTTTTTTCAGCCATGCATAGTCAAATTGCTGCTTCCTTGAGAAACATTAATGGATGCCTCAAAGACTTCTACACCAAAAAATACAAGCTGAGTTAGGAGCACCACAAACACAGAGGTATTGCTGGCCACAGAAACTCAGCTGGGAATTTCATTTTTTCAAGATGATCCTCCATTAAGAGCAAATTTCAGTTTTGCAATCCAGACCTCACCCCAAACTTAGGGGACAAGCTCTGTCACAGAGTTGAACAACATTTGTCTCCTGGAATCATGATGTCCTTGTGCTCTTAAGATTTACACTAATTAAACTGGAAAAGGTCAGGCAACTGAAAACATTGACAATCTGGGCAAGATTCCATGCCAGTCTCTTTCCCATCTATTGCTAATCTTTAATACACAGGGACTGTCACTTTGACAGAGTGTCTCTGTCAGCTTGCTCACAATTCCACACCAGAAGCTTCAGCTTTTATCCTCTGGAAGAGTTCACAAGCTTTGACTTCCACAACTCACTGAGACAGAGCCCCCAAAAAAGAGGAAGAGGAAGTAAAAGCTGTCACTCCTCAGGACTTCTCTGACATCTCTTCTGGAAACAATTTCTCTGCTGTTTAAGAACTCCTTCAGATTTAACTTAAGCCTTTCAGTATTGAAATTCTGGGGGAAAATCACATCTATTTTTACAGCTAAGAAGAAGAAGAGACAGAAAAAAACATCTTGGTTCTAATCCCAATCTTGGAAAATTATCTGCAAGTGTCCTGGGGCAAGACAGCTTTTATGTCTCCATTCCCTCTAGGGCTATTCAATAACTCTGTTATTCCTCCAATTTTGGAAGCCTTAAGATGCTCTTCATTCACATTCCATATCAGTCCCTGAAAAAAATGGGACCAGAAATCATTTCCTATGTCTTCAGATACCACTGCAGCCCTTCAAATATCTTTTGCATTTACTGGTAACTGATGAGAGTTTAATCTGTCCCTACTTCAGTCAGGAATGTGAAAGGATGTTGAGGTTTAGCTCCATGTTCTGAAGTCTCTCCTCAACCTGAATAAACCTCCAGATATAACTTAGAAAACTGTTCCCTGTCTGAATCTTCTCCAACTTTTTTTTTTTAAATGTGGAAAACTTTATTTTCCCCAAAAAAAGTCTGCTCCCTCTCAAGGATTTAATGGGTGATTTAAAAGAAATAAAAGGATGAGGAGAAAAAGGCTCCTACCCTTCACATCATAATGGACTGCACAGGATCAGGGGCAGGGGGGTTGGACTAGATGATCTTTTGAGGTCCCTTCCAACTCCTAACATTCTGTGATTCTGGGAAAGCTGCATTGCAGCACAAAGCTATCAAACCTTTGGGCCCTTCAAAGGGTGCAGGATTGCCTTCCTGTTGCTGGAAGGAAAACTGAAAACTCACAGAAGCTAAGCAGCCTGAGAACAGTGGGTTTGAGAGTAAGTGTTCAATCAGCAAAGACACTGACAGAGCAGATGAAAATAAAATGCTTTCAGAACCTTTCACAATCTATTTCTGGATGGAGTTCTCAGCTTCATATGGTTGTCTGCCACCCTGAGCTATACCTTATTGTAGCCACCTCTTCAAATGGCATTCAATGTATCAGACACAAAGGAAAACTACAGAAGGTATCAGAGAAAACCCACAATTACATATTAACAAAGCACATGTCTTGCTGCCATTCAGCCCACTCCCAGGAATTGTTCCCCATGGAAACAAACTTATTTAAAGGTCTCTAATCTGCTCCACCACAGAAAGGAGAACACCACAATCTAGCATCTTATGTATGGAAACCATACCCACAAGTGGAGGAACTACCAGACACACATCAGTATATGTCACAACTCACATAAACTCATTTCTAAGACAGTCATGGGAGAGTTCTCTCTCAACAAAACCCCACAACTGGACTACAACTCCATTCATTTCCCTTGGGATATGCAGGGTTTCAGGACATATTTCTCTTTTGTGCCAAACCTCATCTTTTCCTTTTTGCATTAGGACACTACAGACTGCAAAGGCTAAAAGAAAGCATGTAGGGGCCCAAGGAATTTTCAGCCTCAAGACAATTGGTACAAAATGAACTTCAAGTCAAGAGGAAGTTGGGCAAATGCAGTGTTTAACCATCTTCAGAAAACAGAGCATAAGCCTTCCTGTGGGAAAGCTTCTCCACAGTAACTAAACCAGCACTCTGAGCATTGATCCCCTGTCAAAAACACACTCCACATGAAAACAAGAGTACAAAAGCCTCTCAAAAGCAGAGATTTCAATGACCCAAAAAGAGGACAAGAGGAGGCTCCACTAAGCACACACAACTTCACCACCACTGATCTATTTTACCAGCAAGGGAATGACAGAAGTATTATTGAACAGCTATTTAACATTCACCAAATAACATTATTGTGGCAAGCAGCAAATTGAGGACAGGGCTTCTTCAGCAAGAGGTAGGATCAATACAGCTGACCCTCAGCATTAGAATTAGGGAGCAGAGCACTGTCCATCCCCCTTAAAACTCTGCTATGCTTTAAAAACTGAAGTTCTTCATGCTGAGTCTCTGCCTTAAGTCTTCATTTTTTAAAGTATTTTAATTTCAGTCAGAACAACTCAGCTGTTTCATGAGGGAGGACAAAGAAAAATATCTGGTTTGGCCCTTGTTAAAAAGGCAGACTTTTAAAAGGAAAGTTGCAAAGTCTGATGCTTCTAGGAAAGGGCCTGAGGTAGTTTTGGATATCCTGAGACCCTGAGGATGATTTCTGAACACAAATCTTTGAAAAGATACAGATAGCTCCTGGCCTTTAAAATGTAGGCAAGAGTTTTGCAGCTGAGGTGACAGAAGAGTCTTGGTCTAACAGTGTACACATCCCTTTCTTCCCTCCCCCTGAGGAAGTACCACTAAAGAAACAGACAAGACCACAGAGAGCAAAACAGGCAAAAAAAAGGAGAAATCCAAACTATGGCTTCCTCCTGTAAGCATCAGGACAAGACTGAATTAGAACATTAGTTTTGAAAATATACAGAGTGAGGAATCTGTCTTTAAGGGAAAAGGGAAAACAGGAGCAGTAGAGTGTTTGCAACACAGGAGACCAAAATTCTAGTTAAACAGTAATTCAAAGATTGTTAAGTGTGGGGAGGGTGCCATACACTGCCTCAGACTGAGACACTCAGAGCCACAAACTCCTGAGCTGGAAGGGACCCACAAGGATCACAGAGTCCAGCTCCTGCCTCTGCACAGGACAAGCCCAAAATCACATCATAGGCCCAAGGGCCTTGTTCAAGTGCTTCTTGAATTCTGTCAGGCTTGGTGCTATGAATACTTCCCTGGGGAGCCTGTTCCAGTGCTCCACCACCCTCTGGCTGAAGAACCTTCTCCTAATACCCAACCTAAACTTCTCCTGGCTCAGCTTCATGCCATCCCCTCGAGTCCTATTGCTGGTCACACCAGAGAGAAGAGACCAGCTCCTGCCCCTCCACTTCCCTTCATGAGGAAGCTGTAAACATTGATAAGGTTACTCCTCAGTCTCCTCTTCTCCAGGCTGAATAGAGTGCAGCTCTACCTAGAACAATCACATTGTGCTTCACAGGTTTTTTTGGGGTTCCCAGCACATGAGGATCACTTTATAGATCCTAGTCACTGAACCACCACTGATGCTGATGCAGCACATGGAAGACTAGACAACAAAGACAGCAGGGAGAGAGTAACCTTCACTGTATCTCTAATTTTCCTTTGCCTCCCTTGCCTGGGGAGTCAAAGAGTATGAAAAAAACATGTCACTATCATTTTCCCTATCATAGAAACCACAAAGTACTATCACAGTAAATGACAGGGACAAACAGACAATGGACAAGGACACTGCCATAAAGGGGGCAACTCTGAAAGTTGTGTGGTTTGGTTTTGTTTAGTGTTTGCTACATAACAGCAGGTTTCCCTAATAATATGCAGTTGAGATTCCTACTTTTTCTATTATGCTGACTTACTAAATCAGCACAGGTAACTATTAAGATTTTCCTATGGCATTAGCTATTCAGCATTGTAAGTAGAGGGGGAAAAAAAGAGTATTTTACATTGGAAAAGGATCAGTGTAAGTCCATGTTGCATCATTATGTAAACCATACCTAAAAGTAGGAGGAATAACAACTAATCTAGATGCATGAAACTTATTGAAAGGTACATTAGATGCTCACAGATGAGGTATCTCCTGAACAATCAGACACATCTCATCCAAAACACTGGGGGATAATATGAAGAGAAATTATTTTCATTATGAAATTTAAAAAAACCCAAAACCAAAAATGTAAACAAAGCAACAACACAAAAAAGCAAGCAACCAACCAACCAAATCAAACAATCCACACCACAAACCACTGTATTTTTCCCCAAGTTCATCAAATGCAATCTTGAAACAACTGTCCAGCTTTCAAAGAATACATAAAGCTTTCCTACTTTTTTTTTTGTCACTTTCAAGAAATTTTTCAACCAATTTCATTTTAAAACTTACTAATTGAAACCATCAGAGGAGCCAGGAAAGCAACATGATGCAGCCTAAAATCATGTAAAAACAATTAAAACTACATCCAACTGCCAACACACCCAACTTCCTTTGCAAAACTCTCTTCTCCATACCAAGTACCTCCAAAATAAAACCTTGATGAATTTCCCTAAAACACCCCTGATCTTCCCCTGCTCTATAGAATCCAAACTCATTATCTTTAACTTCACAACAGTTCATTTTTGGGAGACCAGTTCCAGTTTCAGGATGGCATCTGTGTGGTAACCACTTCTTGTTGTTGTTTTCCATTGCTAAACATATGCTTTGATCCCCGTGGTCTTGCTGGTAGAGCACTGGCCTCACACATACAGTCTCTCTTTGAAGCCTTCCAGCAGTGCCAAGAAAGAAGCAGCCTGTGGCAGCAGGCTCAGTATTTTCTGGTTATGCAACAGATTAGATCATTATCAACAAAACTGGATGCCTCCAGCAGAGAACAGAAATAGGGAATTGGAGAGCAAGTTTTGCTTTACTTTGGTGAATTAAGGAAGGCTGCTTGGTCAGTTTGAAAGGAGGAAAGAGTTACCTGGAATGAAGAGCTGGTCACATAAGAGATTATCTTTTGGTGCAAAGCTCTATAATAAATCTTACTGCCACATTTATCATTCAGTTCTCCTCCTTTCCTGGCAGGAAAATTTTTCTGTTTGGGATGTAACACTAAAGAAATATTTAGCTCAAATTGATGCCACTTAAGAAGCCTGGTTTAGCCATGTGAGAACCACAGACTCACAGAATGCTAAGGGTTGGAAGGGACCTCTGGAGATCATCTACTCCAGCCCCCCTGCCAGAGCAGGGTCATCTAAGGCAGGTTGCATAGGATGGCATCCAGGCAGGTTTGGAATGTTTCCAGAGAAGGAGACACCACCACATCCCCCTGGCAGCCTTTTCCAGTGCTCCACTACTCTCATAGAAATTCCTCCTTATGTTTAGATGGAATTTCCTATGTTCCAGTTTGTGCCTGTTCCCTCTTGTCCTGTCACTAGGCACCACTGAAGAAAGACTAGCCTCTCCCTCACAACACACACCCCTTAAGTATTTAGAAACATCAACAAGATCCCCCCCTCAGCCTTCTCTTCTCTAAACTAAACAGCCCCAGCTCTCTCAGCCCTTCCCCATACAAAAGATGTCCAAACCCCCTAATCATTTTTGTAGCCCTTGTCTGTACCCTCTCCAGAAGTTCCTTGTCCTTCTCAAACAGAGGAATCCAGAACTGGAGACAGTACTCCAGATGTGGCCTCACTAGGGCAGAGCAGAGTGGAAGTAGAACCTCCCTTGAACTGCTTGCCACACTATTCTTGACACAGCCCAGGATGCCATTGGCCTTCTTGGCCATAAGGGCACATTGATGGCTCATGGTCATCCTGTTGCCCACCAAGACTCACAGGTCTTTTTCTGCAGACCTGCTTTCCAGCAGTTCAGTCTCTTCACAAAGGGCATTTCATTTCCCATAGATGAATGGCCACATGCTACCAGGATGCAGAAGAAGGCTCTGGATACTCACATACCTGCAGAGAGAATCTGTGCATCCTGCCTACAATATATTCATTTGCCCACAGTCTGTGCATGGGGATATCCCTAGATATCTGTCACATTTCTCTCTCCTCTAGCTGCTGCTTCTTCTTCTACACTATCAATTATGTAAACTGGCTTTTAAAGCTGCTTCAGTTCAGGAATTCACATCAGTAAGCAGATAAAGTATCTAATCATTGGGCAATCGAGTGAAGATAACAAATTTTGGGTCTTCATATACAGCAGAAAAATAGATACTTCAGTTTCTATAAGGAAATGCCTTGTCTAGCTCCCATCACTGCACAGCTGCCACATCCATTTGTGTTTCTTTACTGGTAATTGAGAAAGAAGTGTTAGACTGCATAAAACAAATCCCTTGAGTCAAGTTCTGACAATGCCTGTGTAGTGAGGAGGAGAGATTATGGAATATCCAGCAGATGAAACCATTGATTGTTTGTATGGAAGACTTTGGTCACTGAAGCTAAACAAATGGAGGTTGGGAGAAGCCTAACTCAAAGTTTTTATAGCTTCTGCAAAAGATATTAGGACTCTTTAGATCTTGGACATAGGAATAAAGTAAGTACAAACCAGTTTAATACAGACAAAGCTATATGGCAGCTTTTAATAAGAGAAATTATTCTTCAAGTGCTCCACTGTGTTGATTCCAGATGATTATAAACCTGAAACCTTAAAAAGCACTACTGAACTTGGGCTTTGCTTTTCAAGTTTCCATAAAACAGCACTGAAAAATGTTTTCCATCTGCTCAGATCACAAGATAAATGTAACACTAACAATAATGTAACCCAATAAAATCAGGATGATTAAGTAAGGCAGAAGTTACTTGACCAGTGTCATCAGTTTACAAATGTATATTATCCTGAGATGCTGAGTGGCTTAAAGGAAATCTAGAAAGCAAAAGCTCTTGTGTTTTGGGCTTTATTTGCAGAAGGGATTTTCCCGGCATGAGATTTTTTGTTGCTGTTGTTTTTAATGTTTTATACATCTGGAAGCTATTAAGGCAAAGGAATTAGGAGCATAGTAATGAGCTCTTCAGACTCTTTTGTACCATCCTTGTTCAATACTAACACTGGAGACTCAGAAATCCACATTCTATTGTCCCTCTTATGCAATCATCCAATACTTCATTGAATTAGTTAGCTCTTTAGAAGCATAGACCCAAATAAAATAAATCAGGTGTTTAGCTGGACTGCCTTCATCTCTTTCTTCAACAGTCAATAATAATTAAAAGCTACAGATGAAAAATATAACTGGCATTTCCCCCAAATCATGCCAGAAGAAAAATCACTGATGAGTCAAGTAAGTCTGCAAGTGAGACACAAAATCTGATTCCTAAATCATTGCTTCAGGTTTAATTCCTGAGAGAGAAAAAGCTCCATCAATAACATGAAGTCTCCCATTCACTACAACTACATAACATGATATCACCTCTGTCTTTCCAGTTCTGAGTATTTCTGTTAGGTATGTTCATAACAAGGGCTTAAAGCCACAACAGTAACCTTCAGCAGCTCCTGCAGGCAGTGAAGTCTTGCAGGGGACAGGGAGGATGTCAGACCACATTCCTATGCTGTCTTCTGCACAGCTGCAGGGGGCAAGCTCTGGTGTTCACCCCAGGGACAAGGGAAATGGGACCTTTCTGACTAAAGCCACAACAGAAGACTCATTAAGGCACAACTCAGGCACTTGCTGAAATGAATTGATAAAAGCAGGTGAGATTCAGTCCATTTGCTTCTTTTTTTCAAGTGTCATGTTTAGATAAATCAGCCTAAAACACACACAAAAAAAGGAAACTCAGTCCAGAGGAACCAATAGGTGCAAGAAAGAGCAACCACAGCTCCTTTCAGACAACAGCTCAGATACTCAGCATCACATCAAATATGACCTCTGTGCCTCAGCTTTTATAGCAAATTGTGTTTCCAAGTGCATTCCCCTCCTCTGCCCTTCATTTGTCTCCTTTTTCTTCCCAACCCACACCCAAAAAAACAGAGGCTTTCTGAAGCAATTCCAGTTTAAGCCAAAGGACATTTATCACAGGATTATTTTTAATCTTTGAAGTAGAATAGAAAAAAAATCCAGAACTCTAAACCACTAAAGAAGCAAAAAAAACCCAAAGATCCTGTGATCTTATTCATGAAGGAGCTAACAAAATAGTAAAAGCATCTAAAACAAAAAAAACCTTTTATGACCTTGGTGTTCAGTCACATCCTTCAGGCTGACCACTGAAAGAGATGTAAAGGAAGACTCCTTTTCCCACATCTCCCATCACAGGCCAAATGACTCTTCTGACACTGGAAATGGATTGGCAAAACATTTTATTTCTCTTTAACCTCAGTTATGAAAAATGTGAGAAATTAGGGAAAAAAAAGGCATGCTGCTGTTGGACACTTCACAATTTAATCCTCCTCCATCATACTTGTACTGTAGAAAACATGCAACAACAGACTTCTAGACTGTAGCTTGATTTAAAACCTATGCTGCTTCACCAACCTTCTCAGCTCACAGCCTCTAAAGGAAGATTATCAAAGCATTCCAGTAGGTACAATCTGAAGACAGAATAAGTGAGCATAACCCTTGGGTTCTCCCTTCCTATTTGGTGGCATTTCTTCTGTAATACTTTTAAATCATCAAGAGAGTAAGCACTAACACAGACACTGCTGAATACATGTGTTGGTGAGGGCTGATGAAAACAACTTGAAGAGTCATTGCTTTATGTGCTCATCTGTATTCCCCTCATCTATTACCAATGTCACTGCTATGAACAGGGAAGTGAGGTATCAGTAACCATAATTTATTAATAAATATTTCCCTCTTTCTATGAAGTTAATTTTCACATGTATCCATGAGGAAGGCAATTATTAGCCAGCATTTCCCCTGGGGAAGCAGAAGTCTCACTATAGACTGTCCTGGGCCCTGCAGGGACTCAGGTGTCAAAGGTGTAAGTAAGAAACAACAGTTTCCTCCTACCCCTACCTCCTGATCATGGAATTTTGTTTATCTGGCAAGAAGAAAACTATCAGGATGATTCTGTCACCTCATAACTGAAATGTAAATTTAGCATTTATTGAAAGCTATGGAGAGTCTTAAAGATAATACTGCCATAAAAATGGGAAACACAAAACCCCCCATGATTTATCAACTGCTCTCCCCTTCATCTTCCAAGGATGCAGAGTTACTATTCCCTCAGATTAACTCAGGCCTTGATTTGGAATAAGCACCTTTTAGAAGAACTTGAGAATGTTTTCTCTGTCAGCATTTACTGACTTCTCTTTACCTGGCTCCTAGTCCTCAGATCCTCTCCTATGTCTGATGTGAACTGAATGCTTATGAGGAGATATTACTGCTACCAAGCAAAGCAAGATAATATTAAGAAGAAGGAAAAAAGGAGTTTTGCTGCACAACACAAACTTCTCATTTCCCTGCTCTGTTTCTAACAAAATTAACCCAGCAGTGCATACAGGAAATGCTAGGCACTTCTCTGCTTCTACTGTGAGAGTGCAGTGGTTGCCTTCAGAAAGGGAAACCTCTTGTGGCACTCACAAATTGCAGGTGCATTACAGAAGTGGGATCCTATCCATATGTTAAAATGCCTATTTGCAGCACATCTGAATTAGCACAGTAAATGTTTCAAAGCTGACTGAGACACTGGCTTGGAGAGCTTCCTTTCCAACTTCTAGGAAGAATATGGATAAATCTCTTAAGTTTTCCCATCTCCACCCATGAGTTAAAACAACTGGGCTTCAAATCTTGCAGGACTCCCAATCCCTCTTCTCTGCACTAGTAAGGCCACATTTGGAGTATTGTTCAAGAAGAACAAGGAACTTCTGAAGAGGGTACAGATAAGGGCTACAAAATGATTAGGGGGTTTGGACATCTCTCTTCTGGGTAAAGGCTGAGAGCTGGGGCTGGGTAGTCTGGGGAAGGCTATTGGGGGATCTTATCAATGCTTACCAGTTCTTCATGGGTGGGTGTCATGAGGATGGCACCAGGCTTTTTTCAGTGGTGCCTAGTGGTCATGGGCACAAACTGGAACATAGGAAGTTCCATCTAAACATAAGGAGGAACTTCTTTGAGAGTGGTGGAGCATTGGAGCAGGCTGCCTAGAGAGGTGGTAGAGTCTCCATCTCTGGAGACATTCCAAAGCCACCTGGACACAGTCCTGGGCAATCTGCTTTTGGTGACCCTACTTTAGCAGGAGGGATTGGACTAGATGATCTCCAGAGGTCCCTTCCAACCCCTACCAGTCTGTGAGTCCGTAATACAGCAACTCAAAGTTTCAAAATAGATCACATACATACTCAATTTTAAGCAATGAAATTTTGCACTTAACTGAATTTCAAAGGTCATCAAAGCTCAGCTCTAGCCTTTCAGCCAATCATGTAGATGCCTCTCTACTAGTCAGTAATGACTAACAGATAACCTTGAGGTCATTCTCACAGAGCTGAAGAGCCAAATGCTTCTTACAAAAGCAATTACTTCCAGAATGAAAATAAACTCATGTATATTGCTGATGATGGTACAAACAGGCAAAATAACATAGCAAGTCCACAGTTTCCTGTTCTAAATATAACATTTTTTTCATAAAGGAATAGGTTTGCTCACATATGAGAAAGGAGAATGAAAGTAGAGGTCCCTCCTGCTTCCACCAGGTACCACCGGGTGGTACCCAATTCAGTATGCACAACAAAACAGGATCCAACAAATCTTATCTCCCAAAACAGATGTTCTTGAATTCCACATTCATTCCCCAATCACAGCAGTCAAAATCACTACTAGTCTCTACAAAAATCTGATACTTATGAGTGTATACAACACTTTCAAAGGTGGTACAAAGACTGTGTGCCACTATCATTAAAGTTCTTGCTTTAAAAACTACTTCTTAAACTTTTCCATAATCTATGTAGATACATAACTTCTCTTCTGTTAATGCCACCAGAGCAATATTTGATTAGAGTTTCTCCAAAAGCAAGCCAACTACAGAACATATATATATATATACACACACAGTATTTAGAAGATTCATGTGTCTATGATGCTTTATTTTATCTTCTCTTCATTTCTGAATAGTTCCTGAAATTGGAGTAATCCACTGGAAGAAAAGAAACAACCTTGAACAACAAGAATTTCATCTACACAAAATCCTCCTTGAGGGTCTCCAGAGCCCAGGACAATCTAGCACCTGATGGAATGGACTCCAAAGCACTGAAGCAAGTGCAAAACTAGATGGGAAGAGTTAAAAAAAGCTGCTGAAATTCAGCAGCATTGCAAGCTATTCCAGACTACAGTTACTATAACCTACACTGGGTGTCCTCTGCATAAGCACCAGTGTGACTTTGTGGACTGCTGAGACTCAGTCTGTTGCAACTGGCATAAGTTGCCACAGGCGAGTAATCACAAGAAACTGACCTTGGCAAAAGCACATTTTACACTTCACTGCTGTTCAACTGTGTTATACTAAAGAGAGAGCAAGTGAGCACAAGCAGAAGAGGGAGGGAGAGAGAACAAAGGGGGACAGACAGAAAGCTGAAAAGTGATTGCAGCCATTTTCAGCTTAACCTGTATTTAAGGTTTGAAGAGAGGTACATCACACCTCCAGTGTGTCCATCCCAACCTACACAGGGCTGCAGCAATACTGCAGGAGTTACCACGTGTAAACCAGGGAGGTCTGGGGTTTTTAGAAGGTGGAAGGGAGGTGGAAAAAGGGAGATTAAGTAGTAAATCAGGAATTAATATGTAAAAAAACCTCCCATCAAGGGGTGGGAGGAAGTACAGAAGTCAGTTACAACTATACTTTTTCCTACCACTGGATTACTAACTAAATGTTCTTTCCTCCTGTTGTTCTACACCTCTTGAAAGTACATTTTGGAATGGGTTGAAACAGATAAAGACTAAATGTATCCCATGAGGTGCACAGCAAGATGTCTTAGTCCTGACTTCTAAAGTTTCAGTTCAAGCTGAGCTTCAGAGGCTCTCTCAATAGCCTAGCAACAACTTCCATGAACTAGTAGGGCAGAATTCCCCCCACTGGACATACAGTTGTGTCTGTCCTTTCTTAACCACCTTTGACCTTCTCTGGTTTGGATCAGTTATTGTCTTTCAAACATTTTTCTTCAGTTTCTGCACTAGATGTTTTTGGTATCAATCACCACATGTTCAAAGAAACAGGACCCGGCAAAGGACAAGAGCACAGGTCCCATCATTGGCACTAGCCCACATTTCACAGTAAGTTTAACCCAAGGATCTACCCTCCTGGGCATGCTGGGTTTCCAGGACATTCACTGGTTGAATCAAAACATGTACAAGCTTTTCATGAGTTCTAAAATACTCACTTTCCACTTTGGAAGTGGACAAGGTATGCAAGTCTAGGCAAAATAAAGACTACATGTATTTTACATCTGTTTCCTTACCATTCTTAGGTCTGTGACCTCAGGATCAGAGCCCTCTTAAATTAAAACAAATCCCTACTTCTTGCAGCTTCTCTTCCAAACCCTGAAGGCTTCTTCCCTCCTGTGTAGACAGTTTCTCTGTTCCTCAGCTGGTTCCACAATTACCTCAAAAACCCTGCTACAAAAGTCAACCTTTGTTCCTCTCAAACATCCAAACCTTTCACATCTCTGCCTTCACAGTCCCCATTCATCTATGACAACTTCTCTTTCTGTGTTTCAGTCCTCCAAATGTCATTACTACCAGGAAGCTGAAGAAAAGTGGCTTCTACCTTGAACCATCCTGGTTTAATGACCTCCACTGTCACTGGCCAGGGAGATCCAAGACTGAGCTTGAGCTCTGACAGCAGATGGCTGATTCAGACACACACTCGTTCAGCGACTCAGCGATGACACGATCACGCTTAGCCCATAAATTATAAACACAGCAATTCTGTGAAGCATGACTTCAAATTCCAAGGGACTGAAGGA
Organism: Galbula dea; assembly: GCA_013399015.1. Taxonomy (NCBI): domain Eukaryota; kingdom Metazoa; phylum Chordata; class Aves; order Piciformes; family Galbulidae; genus Galbula; species Galbula dea. Next base: position 422,594 of record VWZX01001927.1, on the reverse strand, counting down.
TTTCTGAGTTTGAACTTCAGATCTGGGTCAAAAAGGTGTCAGCTGTGGATTTGCAGAATTTTAATCATCTCACCAGATTGTAACTCTCTTTCTCTCACAAATAAATGATGTTTAGAGGCCCCACAGGCATGCTTCGTGGCATGCAAGGCAGGACTTTGTCACAGAGGGCTGGATGGGCCACCAAAACACTCACTCCTTCTGTATGGAGCATAAGCAGCTCTTGTAGGGTCTAGGCAGAGAGTAAACTGATGTCTGTCACTATCTTCCTGACTGTGCACTTAGGCACAATCTGATTATTAGCATTTTTATTGACTAAATCTTATAATAATTAGTTATAGTAGAAGAAAAACAATCATTTGGAAAGAGTGCACTAGTTCTGCAGTATTTACTGTAGGCCTTCAGGTTTGGCTATGATATGGTCACCATTTCTGATAAAGGAGCATGGCAAAAATCAAAGAAAAGGGTGCAAGAAAATGAGCACCTGAAAGGTACTTACATCCTCAGAGAGAGAATGTTTATTTTTACCAGGCCAAAAGTAAACATATCTTTTCATTACACAAGAGCACCCTCAGCTGCAAGCAAGAATGTGACATCTCTTACTTCTTCAATGCGTATCCTAAACAGGCTATTGAATTAGTCTCTCTCCTTGCAGCTCTCCCTGTGTCTCTCTCATCACACCATATTTTAAAAGTCATTTGACTTCATAGTTCAGTGGCTACTATCTCATTTTCAAGTCATTTTTCTCATCAGGCAGAACAGAAACACTAAGTAGGTCTTCCACATCCAGGCAACTAACTACCAACACACTGGCTACTTGGGGATCTCGCTTCTCTCCCTCTTCCTTCCTCACCTCACTTCCCAACCTCACTAAGAGAATTCCTTGAAGCCAATGTATTTCCACAAAAAATATAAAGACTAATAAATCAAATCTCCCAACATCTAAAAACTACCTGTAAGGTTTATCTATAGCTATGTCTATGGATACACATCTATACAGTCACTTCAACACATAAATAATTGCTATAGAACAGGTATCCAAAAACTCATGATGCTGTGACACAGTATGGCTGAAATGTTACTGGCATGAGATAAACTTAACCAAAGTATTCCTCTACTGGCAAAAGAGGAGTGAGGTTGAACTGCATTTACCTTTCTGGAAGTATTTCTGAAAGAAGTCTTGTCTAGTTTAAACTCATCCCATACAAGATAACGATATCCTTGAAGTGCAGAGAGTCAGGAGGTTCTTCCTTTTCCTTCTAGTTGTGAAAACTGAGTGTGATCTGCAAGAAGAAGAAAACAGGAAAAAAAGAAGTTTGGCAGGCAATTCTTGGAGGGTCAGAACTTTCCAAATCTGTACAGAAAATGGCATTGACTCCAGAAGATTCATCAATCGGTTCCAAGAAGAATTTGAAGCAGGTTTTGTTATTCCCTTGGTATCTCAACAAGCCACACCAAGGATTCATCTTTCCATGTCATATATTTTGTCTCTCTCTTCACTGTCTTAAACACAAAGATATTAAAGGCCTGATGTTCTTCTGCTTCTTTAAAAAAAAGAATGTAACATACAATTTGCATTTTCTGTTATAAATTTAGATTTAGCATGAGGGACTCTGTAACTTTTTGTTTGAACTTATTTAAGAGAAATATTACAGCTCCTGTGCTGGAAATTGCTAATACATTTCACAAACCAAACAGCACCCCCCCAAAACATAACTAAAACCATTCAAAATACAAAAACTCCTTTCTCCTGTTAGACCACTTCAAGTAACCAACTATTACTGGTGAACAAGTTAAGTGCTAAACAGCTTTGTCAAATAAATATAAACACTACAAGAACGACACTGAAGTGCTGGACAGTGTCCAAAGAAGGTCAATGAAGCTGGTGAAGGGTCTAGAGCACAAGTGTTGGGAGGAGCAGCTGAGGGAACTGGGGATGTTCAGTCTGGAGAAAAAGGAGGCTCAGGGGAGACCTTCTTGCTCTCTACATCTCCCTGAGAGGAAGCTGTAGCGAGATGGGGGTTGGTCTCTTCTCCCACATAACAAGCAACAGGATGAAAGGAAATAGCCTCAAGTTGCACCACGGTATCAGGAGAAATTTCTTCCCCAGAAGGTTGTCAAGCCCTGGTACAGGCTGTCCTGGGAGTGGGTGGAATCCCTGTCCCTGGAAGCATTCGATAGATGTGCAGATGTGGTGCTGAGGGCCATGGTTTAGTGGTGCCTTGGCAGTGTTAGGTTAACAGTTGAACTCCATGATCTTGGAGGTCTTTTCCAACCTTAATGATTCTATGATTCTTTTTTTTCCCATCTAGAAGTAGTTACAAGAAGTTCAGCAAACTTTATTTCTCCACAGCATTCTGCTATCTCTGGGATTTCCACTCTTCCTGGGAACTTCACCTTTTCTAGACACCACATTGAACACAGAACTTCGCAGCTGCTGGATAACATCAGCTCCATTTTTCTAGTCCTTTTCAGTAACAGCAAGCAAACTCCCCAAACCTTGCCTCAGCTTCCAGAGGCATGTGTGTGCCTCTCTCTCAGTGGAGAGGCCGCCGTGCCAATCTGTAGGATTAAACTTTTTCCAAGGTTGAATAAGCCACCATCTGTCTATCTTGTGCGGCGCTGCGCGCCATCCGGGAGACTCGGCCCTCAGAGCATGTTTCTACCATATGTCACTCCCGAGTGATCAGTTGTGCCAAGACATTTGGGGAGGGGGGGGGGGGGGGGANGGGGGGGGGGGGGGGAGGGAAATAAATGACTAAGTTGAGCTGGAAAACCCTTTCTGAATTCCAGAGGAGGTTTGCCAAGCCTGTATTTGCAAATAACTTTGCATGCACTGATTTTTGCATGTCTTGTATGTAACAATAAATAACCTTTACCCAACCAGGCAAAACGATTCTTTGGGTGAGGTGTTTGCCCTCCATTGTCTGGAACTTTTTAGGAAGCCAAGAGATTCAGGTATGATGCAGCTTCAGAGAAAATATAAGGAACTTTTACAGAAGAATTGTGATTTTTATGGTAACTAATTTAAAGGGGGGAAAGAAAGTAAAGAATCTAATTCAAGAAAGGCTCCACTTGGTATTTTAACGCCACAACAAATTAGTAATTTCTTTCAAAACACTCAACTAAGTGTACTTAAGACAACAGAATGCAAGGCCTTTTCCCCCTAATAACTCTATCTGAAGTACTCACCTGCATGCAAAGTGATTGCCTAAACCAAATGTTAAACTGCTGATATATAGCTCATGCAATTAGAATTTATCTAATAAAGAATATGACTCCAGCCTATTTCAGATTTAAAGAACCATTTTATGTTCCAATTCTGCAACTATTAGATTAAAACTCAAGCCAGCATTGTTCTTGTGGCCAGCTCAAGGCTTCTCATTTACATAACTGACTTTCAAGGGCACTTGGTTGTGCAGCAATTAATACCAGTGAAGAATCTACCAGATCTGCTACTTAATGTTAAGGAAGATGATCTTGAGAACATTAAAAGCAGAGAGAAATTAGTAAGTCAGGATTACAGCCTCCTTGAGTAAGTTTAACACCTGGAGAAAATCTATTCCTAGGGGCAACAGTAGAAATCTTACATATCAGAAGACAAACTATAGGGTTTATAACATTTAGTGACAAAAGTGAAATGAGGAGCAGTACTGAAGTCCAAGAGAGAACACTCACAGAAGTCTTGAGGGCCCTTGGTCTGTTTTGCCTTCAGAGCTTGGATAACCATTGAAAACATGGGAAGATGAGAAACAAGAATCAACTACAGCTCATTGGGATTTGTAGAACAAAAGACAACAAAAAGCAGAAAAGTTTGTTAGGCAAAGAAAAGTAGTACTTAAAGGAGGTGATTATTACAGGAAAGAGATAAATTCTCACCTAGAATGGATTAGTTTGGGTTTGGGGGTTTTTTTAATATATCTAATTTAAACAGTTCCCCTATGCACAGAGCAAGAAGCTTCCAAAGATGAGAGTATTTCAGTCAGGTGACAGGTAACAAATTAATCTGTGAAGTAATGAAAGCCTCATACTGCAGCAGTGACTTCTGGAATGGAAGGAAGAGAGGAGAATAAATACAGAGTAACTAGGCAAAATTGGACCACTTGTCTACATTAAAATACCTAATGATTTTGAAAGGCAGCATATTTTTTGAAAAGCTCAGCTCCTTCCTGGCCCATTCTGACAGCCTGAGGTATTCCCACTGCTTGGCCAAGAGAGGCTGGAGATGCTGCTTCAACAACACCAACTCTCTGCTGACCCTTCCCCTCCCAACAGGAAACCTTTAGAAAATGATGTGTCTGCTCTAATGTTCCCCTTCCTTCTTGCCTCCATTTACAGGTCCAAATACTCTTCCCTTTGGGATGAAACACGATTTGGGTACATCACTCAGAGGGCTGCAAATGAGGACGAGAGGAGGGAAATTTAGCAAAGTGGTCAATTAAGAACTGACATTCTTATTCTGGATGAGCATGTATACTATGAAGCTGGGAAAGAGCTTTCTCACTGAAGGAGCAGCTCCATAGCTTCTGCACTATCATCTCTTGCCAGAGCTACAGCAGAAACCAGAGATTCTCCTACAGCAGTCATCATGAAGATCCCCATGGATCTGTAAGGAAAGCCTACGAAGGAAACAACGAAGGCAGAAAACATCAAAACATGAAGGTTCATTTTTTTTCCTTCCCTTTATGTTCAGCTGAGGAGGCTCAAGATTTCCTGAGTCTCACCTGTTTGTCCCACACTGCTGTAGACACACAAGCAGGAATCCTGTCAATCACTAGAGAAATTATGGGGTTTAGTTTGGTTTAATTATGGTGAGTCCCTCCGAAATGCTTGGCATACATTAATTTGTGATCCACTTCAAACATGGTACAAAGTTTTTTTAGGAAGCTCTGCTATGCTCCTGGAATTTCATAAAGTTGGGATTCAGCAATCCCATGCAAAATCATTCCTCTGGGAATAAATTCACTCTGTGGCACAACTAAACATTTGTTACATAAATGCAAAGCTTAACTGAAGCATGGGCTGATAAATACAAGACCAGAGCTCGTAAAAAGGCAGCAGCAGTGAAATTTCTTTCCACAGGAGAGCTCATTTGGAGGGATGACTGCAGAGGCAGTGTTTACAGACAACAAAGGCTCTCCCAGCACAAGGCCAAATGCAAGGAATTGTTGTTTTCTCCAAGCCACCTATCTGTGGGGTATTTCACATTTTCCCACATTCACTCACCAAAGTTCATTCCCCAGCAGAGACCCTGGGCCCTAACTGGCAAGAGTTTCTTTGACTGACCAAGGCATAAGGGAGAAAATACAGGTTGGTGGGAAGTTATCAACATCACTAAAAACTGTAACTGTAAGGCAAGCAGTCCTCTAAGATAAAGTCCATTCTGCAAGTGCTACACCATAAAAAGAGTTTATTGCTTCAGATGGTAATATTAACAGATAACACAGTCCCTTTTCTCATCAACCATCAGTATAGATAAACCAGCTCAAAGAAAACCCCTACACGCAACACAAAAGTAGCTTGGAGTTTGAGTTACCTTCACTAGGGGGTGCAAAAAGAGAGATTGGAGGGGATGGTGGGGGAGAGGTTTAATCTTCCAGGCACAGAGATACATGAGGAAAACTGCTTTATCTGCCCTCTCCTTCGCCTCCCCCCTCCTCCCTGCAAAAGCCAAGACAATCTGCCATTGCTTTAGGTCAAAGGAAAAACAGGCCCAGCTGCCGCGAGCCAAACAACGTCCAGGTTTGCTCTCTCCCCTGCTGTTTTGGCTCGAGCTCTTCAGACTGGAAAATTTGGAAGCACGATCTCCCAAGCTCTATAAATGCCAGAACCATCTAAGAGGAAAATAGGACAAGGCCACCCCCAGGCAAGTTTGTACTAAAATCTGCTGGCTCCAAGGCAAAAAAATAGAGCAAACATCACATAGGGACACAGACTGCTCCTTGGAAAATATTCCACGAGAACAATATAGCTTCCAAAGAAAGGCTCTGCTCAAGGGACTTCTGGAGGAAAAAAAAAAAATGCAATGTTTTAAGATCCTTGTGAGTAGTTAGGAAGCTAATGGCACACTCAATGACAAATTGTGTGACAGGCAATATGTTTTTGACATGAATCCAAAGAAGAAATGTAAAAGTGATGTTGGACGTTCTCTACAAAGCAGTAACTAATTCAGGATCCTAGAATAGTTCTGCAGTTCACTAAGGAAATTTTGCTTTTGACAACTGATTTCATGGAATAAAACAAGTAATAATAGGCAATTAAACCATCAATACCATCATCCTGTCTCTTCAGGAAAGACAAGTTAAATTAAATCTTTGCAGTCCTTGAGAGATGAACTTTGCAACTGATTGCTGTATGTTTTAACATGCTCTATACTGACTCAATCTAGAAAAACAAGCCAAAAACAGAAGTTGAAACATCCTTTTTCCTGTGTAGCTCCAATTTGCAGTGGCAAGAAGCTAAACAACATGCTCTCCACCAGATGGCTGAAATAAAAAGAACACTCTTTCTGATTAATTAGGAAACAAATGAATCTGCTGTTAGCACAACAAGTTACCATCAGGAAACCTGGGCTCCCATTAAACTTTGGTATTCCTGCTTTCTCTGCAACGGTGTTCAGGACCATCTCAAGTTCTGTCTCTCACTTCAGAAACAAAACTTTACACACACAAGTCCATCACACCAGCTACTGCATAACCATAAAGAGCATTGGCCCTTTTCACAGACAAATCATGCTGCAAGAGAGAGAGGTTTCCTAAAAGAGAACATGCCCATCAGAAGTGCATGAAGATCTCCTGGTGGTGTGAGGAACCACCCCAGGCAGAGTTGCTTGGTACAACATCGCATCCCTCCTCAGAGCTCAGTGAGCAATGGAGGCTCATGTGTGCACACTCCAGCTCATCTGGGAAACCAAAATCTCCAGACCAGATACAGCTCAAGGAGCAAGGATGTGACAGCCCAAGCCACAAAGGCCAGCCCACAGTTCCTTGATGAGGCTGCCAAGGGTGACTGCTAACATCTTGTGTGAAGGTTTAGAACACAGTGCAGGCACTGAGGATGGGGAGGGAGGGGAAGGTAAAAACCACACAGAACATGCACAAAACACAAGCAAGTGCACACACTTAGAACATGAATATAATGTTTGGTGCTGCTGAGGTGAGTGACCTCAGGAAAAGGAAACTGAGTTCACCCAGCCTTGGGAGGTGCAGGGAGTTGCAGCTTAAAGCTTTCAGTGTTGTCATTATTCCTCAATTTCCATGGCAGGCCTGCTGTTGCCATGGAAGACACCAACAAGGTACAGCCTGAGCTCCAAAACTGGGAAAGGCATGTTCAGGAAGACCATGCCCTGAGAGAACTGGGGTTGGTTAGTCTGGAGAAGAAGGCTCAGGGGAGACCTTCTCACTCTCTGCAACCCCCTGAAAGGAGGTTGTAGCCAGATGGGGCTCGCTCTCTTCTCTCAGGCAATGTGTGATAGGACAAGAGGAAGTGGTTTCAAGTTGTGTTGCACCAAGGGAGGTTCAGATTGGATATTAGGAAGAATTTCTTCACTGAGAAGGTTATCAGGCATTGGCCCAGGCTGCCCAGGGAGGTGGTGGAATCACCATCCTCAGAAGGATTCAAGAAAACATATAGATGTGGTGCCTGGGGACATGGTTTAATGGTGAGCATGGTAGTGTTAGGTAGACAGTTGGGACTCAATGATCTCAGAGGTCTTTTCCAACCATCCTGATTCTACGATGCTGAGGCAGAGAGCTCCTAGCTTTCTTTGCAAACTGGTTGTCTTTGCCCCAAGCCTGGGTAATAGCATTTCAGTCACAGCATTTCAAGAAGCAGCTGGCAATGCACTGAGAAGGAACCTTCTATGTTTGAGGGCTACATGGGCACACTGCACAATTTCACCTTCTTTAATGACAACATCCATGCCTAAAGAAGCATAATGCCTTAGGCATAATCCAGGGCTGCCAGCAAACCCACACCACTATAACTTTAGAGTACTTCTCCTACTTAAGCAACTTAAGTTCTCAAACATGCTGAGAAAGTTATTTTCTAGGGACAAAGGGAATGGTGGAGACATTTACTAGAACCTAAAACCCCAAGACTGCTTTTTAAAATCCAAGTAAAGGTATTATAGTCTCTTAAGTAATTGAGGAAGCTGGGAGACTAAGGAAACCCAAAAAGCCTTCCTCACACATTAAAAAAGGATTCCAATAATTTTATGCATACAGAGAGGCCACTTAATTCAGCTAAATGAGCTTATCTCACTCTTCTTTATGGGTCTGTGATAGTTACCTACTGTGGGAAACAGGCTACCCAAAACCACAAAAGACCATAGAAAACACTAATGTTTCAAAGTGCACCTACTCATTACATTTACAACTACAGCAAAAATTTGGGTGGGTTTTTTTTTGAGCATGTACTATCAGAAAGTGGACCCAGGTAAACTTTCAGCAAACAATATTATTTGGCACAGTGCTTTAAGAAGACCCACCCCTCTTCTGTTTGCTTACACTCTTACTTTACTCAATGCCTCCTAGGACTCATGCTGGAAGAGACAGTGAGTAACTGAACCTGTGCAACCTCTCCCCATCACTCACAAAATTGCAGACCTCAAGAATATTACCCAATGTCTCTTCTTTCCAGGATAAAGAGTCCCAGTTTTCTTTCTTCTTTTTCTTTCTACCTAAGCCTTTCCTTTTCCCTCATGACTGCTGCTTTCTCATCCTACTGTACTGTTTCTGAGCTAAGGGGACCTGAACTGCACCTGCTTTATGAGATGCTGGTAAGCCATGACCTTATGTAGTGGCAACAAGGATGCTGTCTGTTTAATTCTCTGGTCCTCTATTAATATTTCCTAGCCCTTGATTTGCCTTTTTTGATCAGTGTAGAGCAGAGTTCCTGTTTTATATTGCTGTTTATCATAACTTAGTAACTGACTCCCTCATGGTAGCAGCCAGCTCCAAGCTCATCACTTTTTAATGGAATCACAGTTATTTTCTCCCCATGGAGAGCACTTTCCATTTATCTGCACTGAACTTTACCTGCCCTTCTGCCACTCACATGCAATGTCAGGCACTCCTCCAATGCTTCATTGTTCAAATCAACCTTACTACCATGAAAAAGTTAGTACCATCAGCAAAATCTCTCACTTCACCAACAAGTCCCTTTATCTACATGGACTACATCAACTGGTCCAACTACACTGGTGGCTGTCAGAAGGAACCACTGATTCCTACCTTATTCTTCCCACCTTTTACCCACATATTACTCCATGACATGACCCTCCTTGTCCACACACAGCTGCTTGGCTTCCTTCTGCTGAAGAATGTTGTCAAAGACCTCAATGCCATGCAGATCTTTTTCACCTTCACCCCCTCAAAGGGCATCAGCTGCTTTGAAAGGTTGCATTTCCCTGCATAAAAGAAAAGCTGACTCTTCCTGCAGAGCTTGTATTCAGGTAAGAGACAGTTGTAAATACTGCAATATGAAGTAGATATTGTCATGAATTCTGCATCTTTGCAGACAGGAATGCAATGAAGGCTTCATACATGGCTCCATGCATGACTAAAAAGTGGCACAGGCACAGTAACAACAATATATTCTCTTGTAACTCTTCAGTGAAGACAAGACAAATATTTTTTTCTAGCATATTTGAATCTGAGGAACAAAAAGTAAGCAGATACTTTAAAAATTTCAACTATTTTCCTGCTGTTGGCCAGATGTGTGGGACTGCCAGCAAGCACACACCATCAGAAAACTATCTGAGTCAGCATATCTTGATCTTAGGCAAATTTCCACTGTTCTTTACCAGATTAACAGACTCATTTTCTTTCCCCTCTTGGCTCTTTTTTGCTGATCATTAAGTTAATGGCACAGAGAATTGCATCCTTCAAGCCTCTCATCCTGGCTGTTTCCTGCTAGCACACCACAGAGGCCATGGGTACCTGAATTCTGGAAAGATTTGACAATGGTTTGTATGAGTTAGAGATGGAAACTGGTTTCCCTGTGTTCCTCCATTAACAGTAGCCACAGATCAACCCTTAAATCTCTGTCTGAAGCCTGCAATGACTTCTCTCATCAAAGTTCTCTCCTAACATGTATCCTAGAAGTATCTGTCACACCCTCAGCTTCTCTGATGCCACCACTTCTAGAATCTTTGCATCTGGCTCAGTCATGGGAACAGTGGCCAGAAGCTCTGAAGAGCAGAAGGGATAGGATGAGTGCTGACATCCTCCATGTACAACTCAGACCTAGTAACTTTCCTTATGGGTCAGCTAAAAGGACCAAGAAAGCAGCACAAAGACAAAATTCAACAGTGTGGCTTCATCATTAAAATCTCTCTTACTTTGAGCCTTCTTGTTGGTTTCATTATCCTGAGAGGCAGAGAGCTCTGTAAACAGATTTGCTTAGTTTCCATCTCTGTTGCCAAACTCCCATCCTGTGGAACCAATTTTAAATAGGAAAAAAAATAGTGTCTCTTCCCATCCTCTGCTCCTCAGTGTCCTTCTTGTTAAGGATACAGAGTAAAACTTGAATGGAAACGAACTAGTCACAGTGGGGTTCAAATCCAAACCTTGACTTTTTCAATTGGCAAAAACCATTCCTGATCACTTTGATCCACTCCTCCTTTCTTGCAGCTCTGGAAAGCCTTCAAACTGAAGGCTGCCAATGATGACTTTGAGAGAAACTGGAGTTCACAGTTATTTTTATGGAAATTTCTCTCAGTAACTTTTAGCTCAAGCAGTTCTCATGAAACTATTTCCAAACCACCAAGTTGGCTAAATATTTCCAGTAAAGCAAAATAATCCCCAGCTCCTCAATACAACTCTGGTGGTTTTTTTAACTTCACTTTATCCTTTGGAAAACTAGTATAGCTTTAAAAATGGGACAGACAAAAAAAAAGACAAAGGAGACAAGCAAAATCTAAGAACTTCAAGTAGTCTCTAGTGTCTTTGGGTTACAGCAGATGCAGAACTGGAAATGGAGATAAGATATGGGAAGTAATATGCCACATATACACAAGTATTAATAGCAAAACAAAATGAAGAGTATAACTTGAAATAGAACAGTACTTGCCTAGCAGAAAGCTCTCAAATAGCTCTGGTCATTGTTAGCTCATCCTCATGGCCAGAGTTTCCACACTAACATAACGGGACCTCATAAGTGGGAAAGAAAATCTGATGGACTTTATATTATCATTTTGTTTAGCATTTTCAGAGAGCAAGTGCACAGGAATCATTTATCATAACCCTTTTGCTATCTGTCAGATGTTGCATGTTTTATGTAACTACTGCACATTTGGCAAACTCCTCCTACCTACTCATATCCTAGGGAAAAGCTCAAACTGGGGAACAGAAACCTTTCTCCAAAAAGCAGATTCCTTTTTTGAGAGGAACTGTGAGTTGCACCTAGGGCTCCAAGATCTCCACCATCTCCTCTTGCTGCTAGAACTGGTCATAAAATCACAAATGGTTTGGGCTGGAAGAGATTTTGAAAGTTCATCTAAGTCCAACCCCCCTGCAGTCAGCAGGGACATCTGCAACTACATCAGGTTGCTCAGTCTCAACCAATCTGACCTGGAATGGTTCCAGGGATGGAACATCTACCACCTCTTTGGGCAACCTGGGACAATGTCTCATCACCCTCACTGGAAAAAATTCCTTCCATCTAGTCTAAATCACAGAATGTTAGGAGTTGGAAGGGACCCTGAAAGATCATCTAGTCTAACCATCACCCCTTGTCCTGTCACAACAGGCCCTGCTAAGAAGTCTGTCCCCATCCTTCTTCTAGGCCCTTTGAAGTACTGAAAGGCCTTCTCTTCTCCAGGCTGAACAACTCCAATTCTCCCAGCCTTTCTTCACAGCAGAGGTTTTTCAGTCCTTTGATCATTTTTGTGGCCTCCTCTGGACCTGCTCCAACCGATCCATGTCCTTCTTGTACTCCAGAGCTGGACACTTCCCTATAGCTCAGACTTTACACATCTGCCTCCCTGGGAAGCAGAACTACCCATCCTGTGCCACTTCACATACCAGACCACAACACACGTGCAGTATGACCCAAGCAATTCTCATCCATGCACCTACAATGTCTTTGTTAAGAACACAAGTGCCAGATATGTTTGCAGGACTGGCCCATACATTACCATCACCAGTGATCAGCTCCATGACCTGAAGCAAAAGGAAAGGACACCCACATCCAGGAACCTATCAGAGACACAGGGGCAGTCAGCTGGGCAGCAGAGCTACTTCAGGGGCCACCCCACACAGGACACACTGTTCTGCTTGCAACAACTCTTGATCTTACCTCAAGTAGTAAAGGCTCCCACCTCTGCTCTTGAATTCAAACCTCATTCATCATATGTAAGAAACCAAAATATGCAAGCTCCATAGCTAGTCCTGAAGTGGTATTTGCCAGCTTTTTACTGCAGTATGTAGGGAAAACAGCAGCAGCTGTGATGAGTGGGAGCTGCCACCAGAACAGCCCAGCAAAGGAAGGAGAGAAGTGAATGGAGAGCACGTAGGAAGCTATGGAGAAGAGGGCATGCCACAGAGCAATTACAGAACAACTTGAGAGAAAAGAAACCCTCTTCAAACAATGAGGCTAAAAAAGAAACATCAGTGAGGAAGCAGATGCTGAGAAGAGTCCAGGTGCAGAAGAATGGCAGAGGCTGTTCCAGGCAACCAAAAGGACCTTCCCTCTTGGCTTGACATTAAGACATTTTAGAATTTAGGATATTAGGAACAGATTTGCAGAGCAAACAGAGAGTGCATTTCATTCACCAGAGCTTTCACCTGTAACAATCTAAAAAGGTTTTCAACTGAAACATTTACTAACTAAATACTTCATACAAATGTCATAAACAGTTGTCTATCTTAGCAAGCACATGCCACACACAGTCCTCACAACACAACCTCACTGTCAGATCTCACTTTCTTCAGCAGGTTCAACTGCAAGACCAAGCAGGAAATAGTCCTCACCTTCAATATCAGGAGTTGGGGTATGCTGGTAGAGCTTGTGTGGGACTTCTCAAACTGCAGATGGACCAATTACTTTACCCACTAGGACTGCCCAGTCAACATTTGTCACTGACTTTGTTTCAAGAGCTGCTTCATTAGCCTTTGGAGCCCCTTGAATTACAAACAATAATTCTGTAGATGAAACATGCACACAGCTTAAAACCATGATCCATTTGAGTTAACAAGAACTTGGAGAGTCTGTGATTACAGCAACCTTGGCAGGGTTTCTGAGGAAGATCAAGAGTCACTGTTCTGAAAGGAAAAAGTGAGCTGTCAAGTGACTGGCAGGGAGGCTGCAACAGGACATTTCACTGCATCTGTAGGAAACAGTGCTAAAGCCACCCATGAAACAAGAACAGAAAAATGATTTAAGGGATTAGAAAACACAACACTTGCTGTTCCTTAGTCTAGAAAATGAATCCTACAAGGAAGTCTGATGGAATAAAGGTGGGATGCACAGGTGGACAAAAGTTGGCTGCATTAGAGACCTGTAAGATACAAGTAACTTGTCCTGACTGAAGAGCTTCCAACCAAAGTCTTATCAAAGTCTTTGTAAAAATAAAAAACAAACTGGGAGGAAGTGCTTGTGCTACCTATTCCCTCCTGGCCCACCTGACCACTGCTGCAGCACTCAGTCTGAACCTGATGGGCAAAAGAAATCTTCAGTGAACAGAGTAGGGGAAAAATGTTAAGTAAAAGGGACTGTAACCACCTATTACCATGAAGTCCTATCTGTTATTTCTAACAAGGTACCAAGGCACTGTATATTACTTTCCAGAAATCAAATGAGGTAGACAAGCTCAGAGCAAGAAGGATTATTGGGTTTTCTGCAGTCCTGACTGATGCCCTACTAGGTCATAAGCACAGGTTTTATTAGGGGAATGTATATTTCTGCAGCAGATTTGTTTCAAAGAGCTGAGAAATGCCTGCAGAAGTGCATTTTGGTTTATAAACCTGGAATTCATGGATAATAACAGCCAGTTCTGGATGATATGTTAAAGACACTGAGTTTTTGAGATTCCCTTTTTTTGGCCCAGTGCTAAACAGACTGCACACTGGTGGTAATGCCCAGACTGTGAAAAATACTCTTGCTTTGCAAATACACCAGTACATAAAATCCTCAACCTTCCTTTCTCTCTCAAGTATTTTGCATATATTATGCTCACTTAGAGTAGTGATAGACCAACAAGTAACTACAGTGTTGTCTCATGATTGACACAGGCACAGAAAACAAAGACATCAACACAGCACTAATTTTCAAACAGCCAATTATTTAATCCTTGCTATAGTAAGCATGAAGAATGTAAATTAAGGTATCCTGACTTAGACACATACTGAATCCCTTCTCCATCCAGCTTATCATCCTGTTCAACATTGAGGTTTTAAGTTACTCAATAATGGTAGAGCCTGAATTCTTTTAGAAGTCTGCATTGGGTTTATATAGTAAGGTTTTAGTAGGAGTGGCTTCTGTGAGAAGCTGCTAGAAGCTTCTTTTGTGTCCAAAAGAACCAATGCCACTGGCTTCAAGACAGAGCTACCAGTGGCCAAGGCTGAGCCCACCAGTGATGGAGGCAGCATCTCTGAGATAACACAGTTAAGAAGAGGAAAAAAAACCCTGAACAAACAGGAGTGAGAATATGTGACAGAAACAACTCTGCAGACACCAAGGTCAGTGAAGAAGGAAAGGGAGGAGATGCTTCAGATGCTGGAACAGAGATTCCCCTGTGGCCTGTGATGAAGACCATGGTAAGGCAGGCTGCCCCCTGCAGCCCACAGAGGTCCATGGTGGAGAAGACATCCACCTGCAGCCCACATCCACCTGCAGCCTGTGGAGGACCCCACATCAGAGTAGGTGGATGCCTGAAGGAGGCTGTGACCCCCATGGGAAGCCTGCACTGGATCAGGGTCCTGGACCTGTGTGGCCCCATGGAGAGAAGTGGTGGCACCTGGCATCCAGCCAGAGTCAACCCACCACAAAGTCCTAAACCATTCAGAAACAAAGGCCTCAGTCCTACAGATTGAGCCCAGCTCTAATGAGGATTATATTCTGCTGTGATTTAATAAGTTTCTAAGACTCCTCCTTGTAGATGTGTAGGAATCTGTGCTTTGAACACCTAAAAGCAACCAATTTTACTTAGAAGAAATCAGACCATCTTCAAGAGCTACACAATGCACTCTGTGGTAGAAACCCTGACAACAAAGAATTTCACAAGGGTATTGTACAGTTCTAACTAAAAACTGATAAATGAAAGCATCAAACAACCAAATATTTTTGAAGCCTGTAGAAAACATATATATACTTGTCAAACTGTCTGCAGTAACATGTTATGCATGGATAGACAAGAGGAAACAGCCTCACATGGCACCAGGAGAGCTTTAGGTTGGGTATTTGGAAAAATTTCTCTCCTTGGCCTCCTCTTCTCCAGACTAAACAACCCCAGTTCCCTCAGCTGCTCTTCAGAAGATCTGTGCTCTAAATCCTTACAACTTCTAGAAGATCACAGTTCCATCTGAACTGTTTTAACCCACTAGTAGTATCACTGTAAAACTATTTTACTTAACTTGTCTCAGCATTTTTGTGTTTGCCTTTTCTTATCTTCACTTAACTTCTGCATTTTTCTGATGCTCATTTAACAAACAGGTCCAGTCTCCCCCTTTCCTCTCACTAGGTTTCTGCTAAGCAGCAGGGGTAAAATAATTACAGTAGAATAAGGGAACATCTCAAAACATAAAGCCAAGGGAGGGAGAAGGGGCAACAACAGAAGAAAGGTATGAAAATCCTATGGAAAAGGGAAGAGAAGCAGGTTCATGAAGTCTTGGAAAGTGTAAAGGCAGGCAGTGAACTGAAGATGTATTTTATAAAAACACAGACTGTTCTCCCAGACAGTTAAATATTTTTGTGAATGGATAACACTTCCTTAATATCCAATCTCTACATGAAATCACTGAAAGAAAGAAACAGAGTGAAAAAACAAACCCTGCAAGTGACATACACAAAAGTTGCCTACTCTTATCTGCCCATGGCCATCTTTTTCTCCTCTGGTCTGTTCTGAAGCATCTACAGCAGTACCACAGAGAGGAGGCTGTAACTAGAAGCTTAAACACCACAGGATAGAGACGCTTGCCTTGCGTGCACACTGTCACTGTGAATTAGGCACGAGCTGACAAGCTAAAGACCTGGCTTGCAGCCTCATCATTCAATCATCCATCCCATCTCATCAATTGAGCAAGGCACTAACACATGTCCCCTCCAGCTTAAATAACAGCAAAACTGTGGGCTGTAATCACAGGTCATCTTCTAATGACACCTACCATTAAGGATGGGTTTGTTCCAAATTGATTGTCTGTTGGGAATTACTCTAATAGGATCTTTCCCTCTGCTCCTTCTAACTCTTCTACTGTTCAGAAGAATGTATCAAAATGAGAATGTTATCAGTCTCTGGAATAAACTAGCAATAAATGAAATTGGGTAGAATGCAAAGTTAGCCATTTCCAGTCCAAAACCTTGGACAAAAATAAGGTCTTCCAGATGAACTTCCACAATTGAATCTTTAGCTAGTGCTAAGCTATGGTGCCTTATGTACAGTCTAAACTACTCTAAACATGTAGGAGCTGTCTCAAATTAGCCTGGACATAAACAGCTGAAAAATAAACTAAAATATACCTGACAACATAGGTCTCCTTAAAAACAGTGCCTCATTTACACACAGTATCTAGTGGTTTTGTAACCTGTAAAATACAGGTTCCCCATCTGTCAACTCAGGACTTTGATCTTTATTGCCCTGCTCCAAAAACAATTCAGCAGTAGTTGTCCTTTCTTTTTATGGAACTTGAGGGGTAATTTTGGACTAAGTCAGCCAAAGTGCAACCTCAAAGGATGCTGATGGAGCCAATGGAACAAGAAGAGTTACATTTCTGTAGAAAGAAGTGAGACTCATTTCTTCAGGGAAAGGACAGGCTCACCTGGAGCTCACTCACCATTTCTGAAACACCAAGAGCTCCTCACTAAAAAAGGCTCAAATCCAACAGACATCACAGCAGTGTTTCTGGGAAATGACAGACAGAAGGACAAACTCTCCACTAGAGAATCATCACCAAACCTCTCTTAACATCATTTGCTTTGTGAAAGTTGACATCAGCTGAGGATCTGCCTTGAGGATAACTGGAAACATCCCCAGACATGATGCGCATGCTTCCCAAGCTGAAATAATTCTAACCACCCAATACAGACATTTCATCACAAGTTTATTTTCCTCTACTGCACCCTCACCCACCTTCCCAATCACATCTATCTCAAACATTTGGTAACAGTAACAGAAAATACAGGAATAGAGTTCTGTGACAACATGGAAACACTACCAATACAAATTTTACCATCAGAAAATGTATTTCCAAATTTGCACTTAGTGGACTGCTAAACATACCATCTTCCTTCACTGGCAGGAATGGTTTCATCCAAGTCAAAAGGAAGGAACAGCTTTTAGGTAAGGATATACAATGTTTTCCAAATAACTGCCCTCTCAGTAAGACTGCTATTACATTTTAAACAGATTCATATTTTTACTTCAGTAAGGTTATAAATGATCTCACATTTCCTACACATTGGAGTACCTGAACTATACTTCCACCTGATCCCCTCCACACAGTCTTTTTCCTCTGCCAGCTCTTCCATCCAGCCTAGACCTATCATTCCCACCTGATCTTTCTGCCTCAGTTTCAAGGAATTGTAAACAGAATATTTTGGATGATGGGAGATGTAACATACAGGTCATTATTTACTCTCTCCAGGTCTGTATCAGGTATAACTATTACCAGCTCGTGCAGGAAGATCACTTCAGCATGGCAAATGGCTCAAGAGCATTCAGTCCAAGGTAAGTCAAAAATCAAAAAACACACTAAACACAAGTTAAATCAAAAAAAAAACCACTAAAAATTTGAAGTAATTAAATTTAGAGGATCAGTTGAAACCTTGACTTCATTGCTCTTAAAAAGTTTAAGTGTTCTAAAGCAGAAAAATAGCACAAATATTGGTATTTGTTTTCTTTCATGCAGCAATCATGATTGCTTTTAAGAGACAAATGAAGTTACTGACCTGTAAAATAAAATTATTTCCATTTTCAAACTAAAACATTCAGGGTCATCTTAACTTTGGAAGTATTTCTCACCTAAGCAATGACAGAGTCAAGACCTCATCTTCCCTACATCAACAGGTGGATATGGTAGCTGGGACATGGTTTAGTGGTGAGCATGGTAGTGTTGAGTGGAGAGTTGGACTCAGTGACCTCAGAGGTCTTTTCCAAACACCATGACTCTAGGATTTGATGCCCACCACTAAACTATGTCCCCAAGCAACATATCTCCATGTTTTTGAACTCAAAAGCTCTAACTCACTCTGTAGCCTCAAAGTTACCTTTTGATTTAATTTTTGTCCAAATACCTTCTTCCCTTACACAGATGACAAATTTTTTTCATTATAGTTCTCAAGTGGAGGAGGAGGAGGAGTACTAAAACTTATCTTGATACAGTCAAAAAGAACTGGCTGCCAGAAAGGAAGACTCTTACACCAAGATTAAAAGAATTTGGAAAATTAATTCAGGTGGCCAAGAAGAACAGTAAAACTACCAAAGGGAGTGTCCAAGAAAAATGATCAACTGGAAGAATACTACCTTTGTGTACTCTTGATGACAACAAGCTCCATGCAAGCCCTGAGGAATGGTAGACAGACATTCTGTAATTTCTTTCCAGCCCCCTCTTTATATTTCATTTAAATGTGAATGATAGGTTCCCACTTTCAGAGCTGCACTGCTCCTGGAAGGGCCACATACCCAACCAGGGACACCAGAGATGGCTTCTATTTCCTACCATTAATATCATCTCCACCTTGCTACACTGATATGGAAGTCCTCATGCTCTTGTGGTGTAATTCTTCATGTAAGCAGCAAAAGAGCTACTGAAAATCTTACCCAGAACAGCTCCAGTCAAACATGAAACAGTCTCACAGAATCACAGGATCATTGAGGTTGGAAGAGACCTCTAAGATCAAGTCCAACTGTCAACCTATCACCTCCATGCCACTCAACCATGTCCCTAAGTACCACAGCAGTACACTCTTTAAACCCCTCCAGGGATGGTGACTCCACCAACTGCCCAGGGCAGCCTGGGCCAATGTCTAACAGATCTTACTGGGAAGAAATTTTTCCTAATATCCAATCTAAACCTCCCCTGTCACAACCTGAGGCAAGCAAATCCAAAAGTCAGAGGGCAAACAAGGTATGTCAACAGGCAGGGCTTTGAGATGACCTCACCAGTGAGGATCCCACAGTGATTAACTGCAGGTTTATGGGGTGGTACTGCAGGATATTAGCACATTATGCCTTCAGAAGAAAATAAAGCAAAATCAAAACAACAAAACAAAGGGAAAAAAACCAAACAACAACAGCAAACCCCTTGCAACTCAGTTTTTGGTATCCTCCTAAGAGTGTGACAGTTCTTAAGGAACTAGCTACAGAGAAGGTAAACTTGAACCCACACATCCCACCTAGAAAATGTGCTTAGTTAGGAGGATTTCAGGTTCAAGGTGACAGACTGGCAGTAATGAAATGTCAGCTCTTCCATTTCTCCTCAAAATTATAAGCAACAACACAGGGAGCCTCTCACATTGTCCAGTTCAATTTCCTTCTCACTTAATTATGGATCAGGAGCAATTCCACTACAATTAATTAAGTTACATCAGTGGCTGACAAGAGAAGTAGCAGTCTTGTCTACAGCATGACACAGGGGAAAGACAAGTGTTCTTCCACCAGAGCCATTCATGTTTAGCCTCAAAGAACACTAAGCCATTGCATTTGCAGCTATTCAATGAGAGCAATTAAAGTTCTTCAAAGTTCAAGTCCTAAAGTACAGTCCTACTTTTTTGGGAAGTACCTTACTGAACAGCATAAAGACAAGCCTCAGAGAAGCACTCTCCAGCCTTCCTGTTCAAACTGACACAACAGCCACAAGAAGAGAAGAGAAGAGGAGCAGCCTGCAAGGAGACCCACCACTGGAGAAGACTGCCTCAGTGTGGTTCTTCTCGCCAACAACTCCTGGTTTTGGTGTTGTGTTTGGCAAAACACCCAACCATTTGTTGGACAAAATGAGAACTCTCCTCTTCAGGTGTTCTTTTATTTGCTGCTTCACAGCCATAGCACTGACTGCTGTGAATCCCACTTTCATCTGCAATTCTTCCTTTCCACTGCAGAGGGAACAAAATGCTCTGGTGAAGTAAAGGCAGGTGGATGACACCCACCACAGAAGCAAGCAGCTGAAAGCAGAGCACTATTCCTCAATGCATTTGGGAGTCTTCTCTAAGGAGCTTAAGACATCAGATGTAAAGTTAGGGTTTTCAGGCCTGGGTTGGATGTGAGCACAGGTGAAATTCAGCTATAACCAATCTTCTTGACTTGGAAAGTGAGAAGACAAAAAGCTGAACTGCACAAATCTGAAAGAGTGACCTTAACACAGTGGTGGCTGCTGCAAACATGAGCTGAAGGCTGGGAAGGCACTTTTCAGTCCAAGCAAGGCAGTGCAACTCCGAGATGGCTATCTCCTCTCTGCTTTGCATCCACACCAAAAAGCCATCACCTTAACACAAAATGGAGTTTTGAATCAGTACCCAAAAAGCCTTACAGAACTTTCTGTTTATACTTCAGTTCTCCTTCCATTCTAATTAGAGAAGATGGAGACACAGCACTGGCTGTGATCCATTCAAAACCACATGGGTCCTCTAGACTCCTAACAGTATTTGTTGACATTTTGATGGGGCCACCCTCACTAAACACAGGAACAATGACAAGTTACACATTAGCCTGTGTGACAGATGGACAGAAGTCTGTTTTAAGCAGCCATTCCAGATCCATTTCCACTTTTTATATGACAGCATATGCTGTTATTTACTGGGAGTGATCACACAGGTTACTGGCTAACTTTACAGCAACCTGTTTGGTTTTTTGTTCTTTCTTAGCTCAACTCTCAGACAATGCATGTTTCTGTATTTAGCCTGATGGCTTACAGTGAAATAATTTTACTAGCCTACCCAGCTTCTCTGTTAAACAACAGAAATCCAGGGTTTTATGGATTCTGCAGGTCTTCAAGCACAACTGGCAATCTACAGTTCCCCTGCAAGGATATCCCCTGCAGGATACTGTTGACAATTTGCATAGGAGGAAGAGAGCTTGAAGCTATGTATCTTACCAGCTACAGCCTAAGTACCTACGTGGAAGCCTGGCCTCACTGAAGTCAATGATCAGCACCATGTAGATCAATTCCAACCAAAGGGGGGGTGTGCTTTCATGTAAGTCAAGTCAGTTATTAAAAAGCCATCACTGTCATACAGCATGGCAGGGAAAGATATTTTTCCACAGTTACTCTTCATATTACTCATGCACCCACATCACCCTTTTCTCCACTCTCTCCCAAATCCAGCTGCTTCCAGTTGCAGACACATGCAACCATTTTTACAGAATAATCTCTTAAACTAGCTGCTTCCAAGTGAAATGTAATACAGTATCCCTGAGAGGTGGAACTCTAGGGTTGGACCCAATGATCTGAAGCTCTTTTCCAACTGAAGTGAGTCCATGAGCCTCTGGGAGGCTGGCTTCAGCAGCAGAGCTTGTTGAGAGATTTCCACCCTGGCTGGCCACTCCATTCACAGCCCTCAGATTGCTGACTCTCCCTCCTCTACTCCCACGGAAGCTATGCCTCCATAACACCTTGCAGAGCTGCAGTCAAGCTGGATGGCTGGAATTATCTGCATTAAAAATAACTTCCTTCCTATTCCCATTTGGAAGGTTAGTCTAAATCCAGAACCTTTCAGCAATCTGCTTTAAAAGCACAGCTCCAGTAATGGTCAACTACCAACTGTCAAGGCTTCACTCTAAGAGACACTGTCACAAATGGGAAAGATCTTCCTACAGAGATAACAGTGACTGTTTTCTTTCCAAAAGTCATGCTCAGAAGTAATTCCACTGATATGGAGCACCAGAAATGCTTTCCAGCCCAAAACAACCAGTCCAAAGCAGATAATCAGCAGGGAAAAATGTCAGCTCCATGGCCTCACACTTGAGAAAGGTCTAAGCAACTGAAATAGTTTTACCTGAGAGCAGCAGGCAACCTCAGCTACAGATGCTCAGTCTATTATAATTTGAGCACATATCCTTCCCTTTATACTAGTTTATATTTAATAAAGTGTTATACTTTTGCAGGTTTTTTTGCTCCTGAAGATCACCAGGATGTGTTTTGTGCAGGTTATTATTACAGCAACTTTTTATCTGAAAAGTGTCCCCTCCAACAGACTGGTACCACTCACAAAGGCATAGAAACCAAAGCATTAAGCATAACCCAGAAGACTTATGTTCTCTGTCCACACAACTTAGTTATCTTTATAGAGACAGTAAGGCATTATGTATCATGACAGCCCCAAAAAAATCACCTACAAAACCAAAAGATGGAAAGTTCTATTCAAGAGAGAGACAGTTCCTCTAACTCCTGTTGAATCTCTACTTTTACAGTTGTTAAAGAAAAAGGAAAGCAAGCATACAACTCTTTCTGCTGGTTAAACCCAACTCAAGAGGATTCTCTCCCATAAGAATTTCTCAAGACAGATTTGTAAGCACAGAGGTCAGTGCTCAAAGCAGGCAGGCAAAGGATAGAGCTCCATCTCCACCTGAGCAGTCACAAAAACACCAATGTTCATACTTCAAGACAGTGAAAACCAACAGTAATCGACATATATCTAATACCTCAAGGTGTAAAATGAACCAGGAGGGGGGAGTACACAACATTAAGGTCATCCTTCAGAAAGAAAAGAATGGAAACTCAACACCTCCACCTCTTAACATCAGTGTAATAGTCTTAACTACTGGCTTTCTCTTCATAACATCACCAAAGACAGACATTTCAAGAACATATGAGGGAAACTGTTCTCTTTCTACCATGAATTTGAATGAAAGAGGGCATCACAGTCTAAGTAGCACATTCCCAAAGCACCTACTACCTCTGCAATTTTAGGGAAAATAATCTGCTGTGATGATTCATACTGTTACAGATTAGAAAACTGAGACCAATATGCTTTTGGTTCACTTCTCTGGACAATGGCAGTTGAGAAGAATCTTCCCTTCCAGGTTCAGCAGAGCACACTACAAACAAAGGGTTTATCAGACTGCATCCAAGGCATAAATCAGTTATTCAAGATGCTTCACAGAATCACAGAATGGTGGAGGTCAGAAGGGTCCTCTGGAGACCATCTAGTCCAAGCCCCCTCCTAGAGCAGGGTCACCACCAGGTGGGGCTGGAATCTCTCCAGTGAAGGAGACTCCACAACCTCTCTGGGCAGCCTGAGCCAGGGCTCTGGCACCTTCAAAGTAAAGAAGCTTTTCCTCATTTTCAGATAGAACCTCCTGTGTTCTAGTTTGTGCCCACTGCCCCTTGGCCTGTCACTGGGCACCACTGAAAAGAGTCTGACCCCATCCTGTTGACACCCACCCTTTAGATATCCATAAACACTGGCAAGTTCCCCTCAGTCTTCTCCTGCAGAAGGTAAGAGAATGAAGAGAGGGATGGACAGCCAGAGGAGACTTCTAGTCCAAGCTGAACACAGGTACAGTGTCAGATCACACCCCAGTCATCTCCAGTGTTCTGTGGTAGATGAATGATGTTCCTTCTGAATAAAAGCACCCTGCAATAAAAAGGCCTCTCTCAGAGCTGATCTTTCCCAGCTCCAGCAGCACAGTAATGTTACCAGCACATGTGATTTGAAATACAATGTTCATTCTTTCACAAATAGTTAAAAATTAGATCCCACAGTTAAACCTCTTTTAAAACCACAGATGGAACCACAATAAGTGAGCTTGTCCAAACTCATTTACACTAACTCCCACTCCAAAAAGCACAGTCCCACAGAGGCCCTCACCACAGAGGATGTCTTTACCATTGTTGAACAGTTCTTTCCACTCCAGAACAGTTCTGGAGGTAATTCAGACTCTTCCTGGGGTTTTGTGCCATAAGCAAACATGACATTTCCACATGATTTCTCATACAAATTCTTTATGCTTCCTTCTCCAAATCACCCTATAGCCAGAGAAACAACTTAATGCTGAGCCAGAAGTGCTGTTCCTCAGACTGAGGATTAGAACTTCAGTTCCATGTTTTAAGCAGAAATGCTGGGGAGCTACCTGGCTCTTATGAATAATAATAACAATTTAAAAAAATAAAATAAATCATAGAATAGTTTGGGTTTGAAGGGACCTAAGGAACACCTAGTTCCACCTCCCCCTTGCCATGGGCAAGGACACCTTCCACTAGACCAGGCTGCTCACAGCTGCATCCAACCTGGCCCTAAGCATCCAGAACATCTCTGGGCAACCTGGGCCAGGGTGTCACCACACTCACAGTAAAGAATCTTTTCCTAATAATCTGAATCTATTCTCTTTCAGTTTGAAACAGTTATCCCTCATCCAAAAAGATAAAAAGACAGATAAAAGTCTACTACAGAAGTTTGTATATTGTTCCTATTGCTGTGGTACACAAGCACTTGTCACTATGTGCTAACTGCAAGCTAATGAAGACTGGGGAAGTGCCTTTCATCTTAAAAAGAACTGGAATGGGCCCACTGTGAAAAAAAGAACAAAGTTAAATAGTAAAACTAAATAGATAAAGAAAAACCAGGTGTTTTTTTTTTTCCCTGTGTTTCCAACTGTCATATTAAATGCCATTGCTTCTACTCTATTCTCCCAACCACAAAACAAATTATATTGGAAATTCAACTTTAAAATGGTTATGAGAGTAAGTGGGGGAGGAAAAGGAAATGATTCATCTTCTAGTGGAGGATAAAAATGACAATGAATCCATTACATGGCTCTTCAAGTGAAAGCCAGGCTTCTTCTGAAGCACACACAGTAGGCTGGATTGACATGATGATTCCCAGTCAAACTGTAACACACCTTTGAAATTTTAACTCACTGAAATGTAGGAGCCATTACAGTGCAAATAAACAGTTGTCTTTGCAGACAACTAGCATAGAAAAAACATTTTATCACAGAAAAAACAGCATCCAAAATAGATACAGATGAACTCTCAAACTATTGTACCAGAGGGAAGTCTGAGCTCTTTATGCCACAGATCAAAACCTCAAACAATTGCCTTTGAGATCAACTCTCAAACTCAAGAATAAGTTTGAATTTTGTAATTATTATTATGTATTTGGACTTGTGGTTTCCTCAGTTATCTATTATTAGCTGGAGTTTAGTTGTCAAGACAACAGTTTCCACTTCCACAAAATGCTTTAACTGTAAGCAAAATGTCACAGTCAGCATCAGAAGTTCACCAGAGTGGCCTTGTCTATAGCCAGGAAATATGAGTATCTCCTTAGGCCAGGGTCAAGCTGCCATCTGGACAATGGTAATCAAACAAAAAGAGACTGAGTACTTCTAAAAGATCACATCCACATGGTAGAAGCTGAAGGATTTAAGGAGTAGTCCATCTTACACAAGACCTCCTGCCCTACTTGGCTTGTGTGCAGTAGGTTACTACAATGGCCACTCCAAAGTAGGGTGTGATGTGTGTAACATAACTGAGGAATGTATCTGGTTCAGTAGAGAAAAATCAGATTTGATGTATCAGAGATATTTTAGGAGATGGCAAAACCACCCCAAACCCATCAAAGTGCAATGAATTCACATTACCAGAGAAATGGGAGTCAAGGAACACAGCAGTTAGGTATTGAGTATACCCATGCAACAACAATGAGAAAAAAGAAATACTCCCAGCAATTAGGTCAAGCCTCAGCTTTTGAGAAAGTGAATGGAACACTCTAAAAAAACTCCACAGTACATCATTCAAATCATAGAATGGTTTAAAATAGAAGGGACTTTAAAGATCATCTAGTCCAACTAGTCCATCTAGTCCCTTCTCATCTTTCCTGCAGGCCTCCTGTTAAGTCCTGAAAGGCTGCAAGGAGGTCTCCCTGGAGCCTTCTCTTCCCCAGGTTGAACAACCCCAACTCTCTCAGCCTGTCCTCATAGGGGAGGTGCTCAAGCTCCCACAAACCCAACCAGGAAGGTGGGTGAAAGTAACATGGATATTCTCTTTCCATGCCCAGACCCTGTGTAACTGTTCAGATGTATGCAGATGAAACAACCTCCTTGGAAGGTAGCTATGTAATCTGCTCCTTCTTTCCAATCACCTTCAGGTTTACATGAACCATAGGGTGGTGAAACAACAGAGCAACAATCTAACCAAAGCATTTTTGGCACCCCACTGGTATTCATTCAATGTGGATGAACAGAAAAGGA
Organism: Galbula dea; assembly: GCA_013399015.1. Lineage (NCBI taxonomy): Eukaryota > Metazoa > Chordata > Aves > Piciformes > Galbulidae > Galbula > Galbula dea. Next base: position 396,256 of record VWZX01001927.1, on the reverse strand, counting down.
CAGAGGGAAGGAAACTCAGTGCATGGAATACTCTCAAGGATTCAGAGTCAGTTATCATTAGTTACTTCATTTTAAAGATCCATGTGAGTGATTTTTTTTCTCTAGATATAATGTATATATCCATGAATACACACTGCCCCTACACAGTCATCTGCCTTTTATCTCTCTGCCTCTCTAAATAGATGCTTACTTTAACTTAGAGAAAGCAACTATACCCTGAACCCCAACCTCAGAGGCAGCCCTTCCCCTCTGATGGAATGCTTCAGAAACACTTAACAGTATTTAGCCAGGACACTTCATTTGTTGTAAAAACAGATGGTAATAAGCTACCTGAAAGTATCAACATCAGCACTTGTTAACTTGGTTTGCAGGAAACCAGAACAGCTCAATGGCAGCAAAACAAAGAAGTGGAACAGGAAAGGCAAGTAGAGAAGAGAAGAGAGAATATGGATGTCCAAGTGCCCTCCTCAGTATGTCATACTGAGGGATATGTGGGGAAGATGTCTGGCAAACTGGAAGCAGTTCTCTTGAGCAACAGGCATTTTTGCCAAATATTTGCATTTTCAGGGCTACAATACTATTGTTGCTTGCATCCCTGTGTTGGAACAGCTCCTCAGCTCACTCCATCAGGCACTCACTTGTCAGCTTTAAATCTTCTGGATTACATCTCCTGGCCTCCTTTAAGTACTGCATTTTATTTTTATCTCAGGTTATTTTTAGCATGTGGCAGAGTAACCCTTACAATGTCTAAATGAACTATTTTGTTTGCACTAAGCAGTGCCACTGATAACCTATTCAGATGTGTTTCTCTTCCTTTAAGTCTTCATACTTGCTTCAACTACAGTTTGAACCCTACACCTTCTGAAGGAAGGTTCCAGTTGCTTGGGTTCTTGTTTTTAGTTATAATTTCATACTAACACTGACATTTTTTTTCTTAGTTAAAAGCCATTGTTCCTTTCAATATCTTTGATAATACCTTGCAAGCAGCATATAAAAATTCAAAATTTCAGCATTTGACAGTGCAGTTTTTGACCCCTAACAATAAAACAAAGTTCTTAGAGGCCGAAAATATAGTGATTGCTAAGCATGAGCAATAAGCAATATCATCACATCATATTAATGTCCTTGAGTCTTGCTTGGAGAAAAGAAGAATCTTTCCTCCTGGAAGTCTGTAGATTAATCATCTTTTTTCTGGATCTGGCATAAAATATAAGAAAGTCAACACAGATCTGTGAGCAGTGTTAAAATTACACCGCTACTATGTCTCTTGTTCATAGCCACACTCAAGAGACTATCTAGCTGCTGGGATCCTTCCACACAGTCTACTAACTTTAAGTTAAAGCAGATTTTTTTTTCTTATGCACACCCCAAAGCACAAAACACCAAAGTGAACATTCCTGAAGCTTTATAGAGAGCAAATCTACCTGTGTTCAGTAACTCCTCAAATCCAGAGGACCTACATTTACACAGTGACAATACAGAATCCTAGAATTGTCAGAGTTGGAAGGGACCTTAAAGATCATCTAGTTCCAACCCCCCTGCCTGGCAGGGACACCTCCCACTAGATCAGGTTGCCCAGAGCCCCATCCAGCCTGGCCTTAAAAACTGCAGTAACTTTAAGACATTTCCCCCCTTACAGACATGAGCAGAAGTTGAAGCTATCCCACATTTTCTGTTACACAGACACCGCTATAAAAGGAGAATCTGTTCTGAGAGTAGCCAACACATTTTCCTGGTTATAATCTTACTTGGGAATTCAAAGCACAGGACTAGGCTCAGGAGTTGGACTCAATGGTCCTTGTGGGTCCCTTCCAACTCAGGAGATTGATTCTGTGACCAAACTGTGACACAAGCAGCATTGTCCATTTACAACTCACGCCTGCTCACCTTTGAAGCTTTTAATGGAAGTGAGAACAAAGTTGGTTGGCAACCAGGTGGCAAAGTTTGTTGCTTTTCTGCCACCTTGGCAAGGTTTCTTGCACTAGGAGGATGTCAGAAGCTCTACACCTCATACAGTGTCCAGATGTGACCTACTCAAGAAGGTTAATTGAATACTCAGAGTCAAATTCAGACCTGGCACCCAGGAAACTTTTATTAAGCAAAGATTCCCAAAGTTTGTGGAAATGGATGGAGAAACAGTTTGAACAGCAGTGAGAGGAAAATTAAAGGCAGTTACAAGGTCTAGAAGTTATCTTGGTGGTTCTGGATAGCAGATGGTCCTCTACACCACCCAGTTTAATTAAATAATGTATGGAGCAAGAGCATGTAAAATAACACAGGAAATGGAGTCTTGTTCCTTCCTTCAAGACCTGAGATGGCACGAAATGCAACAGCTGCTCATGCAAAGAGAAGAAAAAGAATTAACTGAATTTCTCTTTGAAAAATTATTACAAGCCTCTGCAGGACTGGCTGTAGGACATGCAAAAAAAAAATTAAACAAACAATGATCTTGCATGGTATCTGTAAATGTAAGAAATGAAAAGAAGATTCATGGCGCTAGCTATTGAGTCAGACTGACCACAGTAAATAGCTGAGACCAGTCAGGAAGATATCCTGTCTTCTATACAGCAATGGACAGTCTTTACATGGTAAAACAAACAGGAAAAGGAATGAATCATAGAATCATCTGGGTCAGAAGAAATCTTCAAGATCTTCAAGTCCAACTGTTAACCCAGCACTTCCAAGCTGCCACCAAACCACGTCCCTAAGCACCGTATCATGTTTCTGAGATCCCTTCAGGGATGGTGACTCTACCACTGCCCTAGGCAACCTGTTCCAGGACTTGACAACCTTTTTGGGGAAGAAATTTTGCCTAATATCCAAGCTAAACCTCCCCTGATGTGGATTGTCCCATCACTTGTTACTTGGGAGAAGACACCAACACCTACTTCACTACAACCTCCTTCAGGAAGTTGTAGAGAGCAAGGAGGTCTCCCCTTAGCAACAGGGGAATCAACAGAACAGAATGAAGCATCAAAAAATCCAATGCATCAAACTGGAACTACTTCTTGCAAAGTATCCTTTTGATGACACTAATCCCCAAGTAAAAACTGGAACAGGCAGTTTATAAGGTAGAAATTTTACAACATTTCATAATATTATGTCATCTCACCCTAAATGATGTTTTCTTGGGTTTTGCATGGTATATCATACAAGCCTACAGAAGAACACACACAATCCACTGCAACTGGAATTCTTGTGGAAGAGTGCAAAAATGCTTTTTGTCATTCTGTTTTAAACCAGAAAGTTCTGACATAGCAAACTTCCCAGCAGGACACTCAACATTACTCTGACCCATCCCAGAGTTACCTCTGAGAGGAGTTCTGTGGTTTGAGAAGGTGCTGTGGAAAAGATTCTTTGATTGTAGTTCATTTAACAAAGGAGAGTAGCCCTGTGGCAAAAGGAACACAAATAAAACAACATACCTAAACATGAGGAAGAAAGTCTTTCCTGTGAGGGTGCCAGAGCTCTGGCCCAGGCTGCCCACAGAAGTTGTGGAAAGATTCCAGACAATACCTGGACACAATCCAGAGTAATGTGCTCTAGGTGATGCTGCTAGAGCAGGGAGATTGAACTAGATGACCTCTGGTGGTCCCTTCCAACCTTAACCAGTCTATGATTCTGTGACATACATTCAGATAGGTCAAGACTTTTCAGCTGTTTCCCTTCTCAGAAAGCCTCCTGCAAAGTTCTTTACTCAGTTACACAGACAAGATTTACAAGAGAACATGTCAAGGAAATAAAACAATGTGCTCAGGTCAAACAGATGCAACAGCTTCCAGCTACTCATGAGATAGCAGCTCCCTCCCCACTTGCACCAACTGTTTCTGTCAACTTTGCACTTTTCTGGCACTTACTCAGGATCTTTAGAATTAAGGTTGTCTTTTTCATACTTTATTTTCTTCCATTTGACCTTTACTGCACTTCTCCCAACCATAAGCAATTCAAAGCAGATGAAAAAACCCAAACAAGTCTAGAAAATTAAGATCCAAGTAACAAATTTCTAGATTCAAGAGTCTTTCTTCAGAGAAGTCTTAGTCCTTTTACTATAGGTTGGACTAGATAACTCTAGAAGGTCCCTTCTGACCTGAATTATTCTATGATTGTCTTTGTATCATTAGAAGATGAAGCCAGAGTGAGTACAGTTCACCTCTATGACCTCTATTTTGCTTGGGCAACTCTACACTCTTGCCTGGAATTGTCCTGACTTTACTTTCACCTACATTTTCAGCTTAGAGCTGCTTCTATGCCCATAAAGAAGTGTTTTACACCTACTAGAAGAGAGGCCTCTAGTGTACAGCCAAGAAGAATTTTTTTCTGTGCCCTATTTAGGGTTCATTTCTCAGCTTTATTTTGGACCAGCATGGACTATGAATTTTTTCTTGTAGTTCCCTAAGTACTTTTATCCATGCCCACTAATTTTTAAACCATGTCTATCAGGTAAAACTTACCAAACTCAGCAGAGAGCCCTGCATTGGCTCCAATCATACAGAAAAAGCTGTGATGGTCTCTCAACTCCCACTGAAATCAATGTGATGCTGCATGTAAACTCCCTCATAAGATGCAAAAGATGATTTACTGAGGGAGCCAACTGCATAGTGGTTTGTCTGAACACACAGATGTATTTTTCTACATTCAATTCACCAGATTGCCATTAACATAAAACATTCCTTTCATCTAGATTTGCATCTCTCCTGTTGTTTTCCCTCTTTCTCACCTCAACTCTCGACTCACAGATTAGAAATCAGATCAGCCTACAATTTGCAACAGTGACTTAGCCTCTTTGGACTAAAACAGAAATGGTAGATGGAGCAGCTAGGGAAAAGAAATATCAATGACAGTCAGTCCCAATGTGCTCTATTTTACCACAGTAAGAAAGAGCAATACCTGAAGTCTACAGAGCTTCTCTTCCCACAGCACATTTTCACCACAATTCCTGGAGCTTTGCAGAGCCATCTGAGAAGACAAATATCTAGAAGATGTATATTGAAGACTGTGAACCCCTTAATCTTTTCTGTTATAGTCAGCAAGTGAAATAAGCACCTGCTTTACTCTCTGTAGTGGGGTAAAGTGTTTACTATGACAATTCAGCTCTGACTGCTGCAGGAGGAAATCCTCACACAGCTCTGTGTGCTAAAATAATACCCTAAAGTAGTAGCAGCATGATTGGATTTCTCCATGCATCTAAGGTCACCCAAGTCTTGTGTCTAACTCTGTTGATCCCTCTGCCACCCAGACACCTGCACTGCATCAGCTCCCGGCACAGGAAGGCTGGAGCCGTCTCCTAACAATGTGCTCGCTCAGAATTTGGGAGTGCAACATCCTGCAGCAGAAAAACAAGATCAAACCCAGCAAGCCACAAACTTCCTGACATTCTCCAGAACGTGCAGGTTTTCTTCTCCAGAGGACAGAGGGTTTGGTATCCATGTGAGCAGGGAGGAAAGCTGGAGTCTGTTACGCAGAAACATCGAGTCAAATAAATACGTCATGAAGCTAACTAGCTACGGGATTGTCTGGCAGATGGATGACATCTTGGTTGCTAGTGGAACACTTTTCTATACCCTTGTTTGAGGCAGACACATATGGCTCTCCCAAGCATTGATGCAAGCTCCCAGATGGACTAGATCATTGCTGACACCTTATTCTAAACCCTAGAGATGAAAGGAGGCAGCATAATTTTTGAATCACAACACAGGACTCTTTCAAGAGTCAGACTACCTAAAAATCAAGCTTACAACAGAATATCTGAACTTCTTTCTGCTGGAAGAAGCTACTTCTAACCAGGAACAGAAAAGAGGAGAAAATGCTGTATCAAGGATAAGTTTCCTCAAGGTGATTCTACTCAGAAGACCAGAATGCATACTGTAAATGTGTATCATAACTACATATATGGAGTTACAGCTATTACATCTCTGAAGATGCAAAAAATTATCTGCTGCGCAGCTGTTCCTGACTCCAAAGAGCTTCCATCTGGAATTTCTTGATTGGAGTGGAAGGGGAAAGGAGAGGAAGCCATTTAGACATTACAGATGCATGATGTGTCTGAAATCTCTGCATCCTAAAAGACTAGCAAGGAAAAAAAAAACAAGCCAGAAAAACCTAGCTACAGAAGCAACAGGAAAACTAGCAAAAACATCTAGGAGATAACAGAACCAACTGCAGACAGCATTTGCTATTTGGTTAGTGGCAGGGACAGCTGAGAACCCCTCAAGTACTATGATGTCTTTTACACATCAAAGTCAGAAACAAAAAGAACAGCACTGTTTTGACATTTTTACCCTGTGAAAAGAGACTACCCTTAGCACCCAGTAAGAATTTTACTCCTCTACACCACCCAAATGTAAGACTCAAAGATATCAGGAATATGAACTTAATGCATATTTTTCTCTTGCCTCTAATACCTGCTATACCATGTAAACCAGAAAACTCTATCTTTGAGATTATTTTAACCCTGGGACACAATTTTTCAATTTCCAAACCAAATCAACTTACTAACTTTGAGAATATGTTAGGAATTCTGTACATTCATGAGTCTGGAAGATGCTTAAAGCTGCAAAAATTTATCAGCCTCTACTGCAGTGGCCATAAACTTAACACCTATGCAAACATCTTGGAAGCATCAGCTAAATGTGCAACAGTTACTATATCATGACTCATTTGTCTTTCCATTTTCAAAAGGTCCAACTGTGCTTTCAGTATCTTCAAACCTACAATAATTTCAGTGTATTGAAATGAGGTTTGCTCCCAAATTTTCATTCACAGCTTTTAGTGAGGCTTTTATCTTCTTGACCAACTGAAAGCTCAGAAGGGTTTTCTTACAGCCAGAATACAGCAATCCTTCAATTGCCTTATAAAAACAGAATGTTTATAAATAAAGCAGTAAGAGCATCCTTTTCCTCTTAGAGAAATAATACAATCTCTATCTCCATCACACCATGGACCTCAACAGGAATGCCCAGGAAAAGTCTCATTTTTGCAATCATTACTTAGAAAATGCTGCAGGTAGAACACAATCCTCAGCTATGTACACTGCAACTACTTCAACTGGAGAGTTCCTCTTCTCTGTAACACAATTGCCCCTCTGGGGCCAGTTCAGCTGAACAAAACCAGAAAAAAAGATAACAACTGTCTCCCTTCTGTCCCAGAACACTGAAGTATGTAAGCTTCACCACTCATTTCAACTTTTTAGAACATAAAAGCTTCGGGAGATTTCCTCCTTTATGCAAGTATTCCTAGGGAAGTCCAATTTGCAAACCTTTGAGGTCAGGGCTGACATGGCAAAGAGTAAATTAAAGCCTTTAGGCAACAGAGGCTTTGGTTCTCCTGAGGTACTCCTTCAGATCAACTCCAGATTGAAACGAAAAAAGGGGGGGAAGAGAGATATGAATAGGCATCCATGAAACGCATAATGAAACACAGCTCAGATTAGAACTAACAAGTTTCTGGGCTGTAAGACATTCTCCAATATTATTAATTTGCCCCAAAGCAGATAAACTGCAAAAACATCCCCTAATTTCTACCAACTGAAGGCTCCAGTTTTACAACTGTCAAAGAGAATGGAATTGTTTTAGTTTTACTCTTTAGAGGACTGACAGTTTCAATATGTAGAGACAGAGGATCACTGCAGACCCCCAAACCTGAGGTGGGTCCAGAGGGATTTCTCCAGTCCTTGACTTTGCAGCAGACACCTCATACAGACTCTGCAAGGAAACCACAGGTTCCTGGAAACAGTGTCCCTGGTCAAAAGCAGAATCCTTGTCAGTTTTGCTGCACATCAAGGACCTCAAGACCATCAGACCTTTGGCCAAAACACAACTCGCCAAGAATCAAAGAGAGCTGGTGTCTTACTTTGATTTCAGTGGAAGTCTGGCTAATCTAAAATATTTGCCATGAAACATCCCAAGTTCAATGAACTGTCATTTTCTGACTAAATTACATTCACTTGAAAGTTTGCAATTAGCTCCAGCTAAGATGCCTCTTAATAGCAGCAGCATGAAAACTGATCAATAGCAAGCGACACGGAGGAAAGCCGAGATAACTCAAGTACAGTATAAAAAGCTGAAGTTAAAGCATGGTAAACATCTATGTCAAGAGGCTCTCATTCACACACAGATGGGTTTAGATCACTGTAATTTAACTTGTGTTCTGAATGATGTTCTCCTTCAGATGTAAAATGACCTTTGATTGAGTCAAGCTAAATATATACGGCTGTTCTATATTCACCACAGCATTCACACGCGACTTTAACATACTTTAACATACACATCTTGACTTGACACTTCAAGTGATTTGCTTTGGTGTCTCCACATAGACATGATTAAAGGCTTTTACCTCCAACCTTTAACAATACCCAGGGGAAAACAGGGAGTGGGAAAAGGCAGAGTCTGCTGCTGGTTGCATATTCAAGCAAAGAGAGAAGTCGTCTCAAAATACACTTTCAGAACATCTTACACGTCCAACTCCCACTCCACAAGCCAGAGAGGACCTCTTTCCTCTCTGTATTGCTTTTAATTCCTCTTAGTTTCTTACATTTTTAGGTTACATTTTCATTTTGATGAAAACAGTTGTTTCCATCACAAGGCTGTAAAGATCATTAGAACAGAACAATGATTTTCACCTACAGCTGTGAGTTAGAATCCTCCTCTCTGTACCCACTGCAGGTGGCTTCCTCTTGTGACTAAAGAGATGTTTATCTCCCTAATCCTTGGTACATTAATCCCTACATTAAAAAGTGATACCACTGTTCTTGTCAACCTAATAAGGCACTGTAGGAATAAAGATATTTGTAAAATGCTTTAACAAGAAAGCTTTGCCATAAGGTGCTGAGTAGAACAGGTCAGATAAAGCACACATTTGACAAACATTGGCAGTATTTCTCTTCATCAACAGATGGTAGCTTTATAAAAATGTTTTATTATTATAAGCTGTGTGAAAGCAGGCAACAAACAGTACCTGTATGCAACATCATGCAAGCTGCTTTCATTGGATAGATGGACCAGAAAAGATCCATGTTGGGAATACTCACAGAACACGCTTCCTCTTCACTTCCCCTTCCCAGAGAAGTTTGGTGAGGAATTACAGTCAGCACAAACCTTCTGTGAAACACATCATCTACACTTGAACTGCACTGGCCAACAGAGGCTATCAGTGAGCCCAAATCTAGCTTTTCTAGGAGCAGCTGACATCTTTCATTTAGTAGACTCCCATGTCTTATCTGTACCTATTTTTACAAACGTTCCATTTAATTTTGCTTAACACTAGTTAAGCAGAACCTACAAAACCAGTCACCCATTAAGGTGAAATTGTAAGAGAACACCACACACCAGTGTGGTATTTCACAGAAGGCACCAGTTCAACAGCTATGGAGATTAAGTCAGGTTATTTATAAGCCTTCCTCACATCTTGTCTTCCACACCTTCTGCTGTGCTCCTCAGCTCTGACCCATAGGGCAGAAGCGAGGCAACTCACTTTTGTCTTATGAAAATCCCAAGTGAACCATGGCAAAACTCCAGGTGAAATTCTATCTCAATGCAGGCCAAAATATGCTTTACAAATCAGCATCACTCAACTCAGTCACTAATGGCTAAGCAAAAGCAGAAAATGAAGCAATACCATTTACACCAAACAGTTTAGGAAACACCTACCACATTTAGGCACCTACATACAATACATCCCTACTAGATACAGAACTAACAAATTCATATTAATTCTTGCTTCATTAACACCTAATGGAATGCTGAAAAGTGTTTACAAGTCCAAAGTAATAATGGATCACTCTTAATTAACACACAGTAAAAAAAACCCTGAAAGTCTCAGTGGAAGAAGAAGGTTGTTACAGAGATTGCTTCATATCTCAGTCACAGACTGCCCCCTCCTTTCCCTCTATGAATTGGAGAACAAGCAGATTACAGGTGTGAGAAACCAAATTAATAGGCTCAGATACACAACACAGAGAGGTAGTTAAAAAAGAATCACATATTTTCCTCTAATAATCTTTCAAATCAAGAAGAGTGGAAGTTGTGTATAAAAATAAGAGTACTGTTTGAAGATGCCTGCAAGTACTCGATGCTGAAAATTAAAGGCACAGTAAGCTTCTACTGGCATAAGCTAGATAATACTAGGCAAATAAGGTAACTCTTATTTTAGAATCCTGAGCAAAAATTACAGTTTCTCCAGAAGAAAGCACTGTTTCCCAGTCTTCTCTCAAAGTGGGAGAGAGATTCTAGATTTTACTTTAGTAAGCATTAACATTTCTGCTGACAGAATTTTGTACTGCCCTCTAAAATCACAACTAAATAAATGCAGTGGTCAAAGATTGCAACAGAATCATTCTAACCTCAAAATATTTATCATACAAACAGTCATAAAAGCACATCTTCCCTAAAGGCCAGTACATCTTTTACAGACAACTTCAAAACTTAGGAACGAAATGAAATACTGAATACAAGAAGAATGGAAATCTGCAAACTCATCTTTAACAGGCAAGTTCAATATTGTGGCTACAGTTTTTTCAGAAGCAGATTTATGATCTGTTTTCAAGAAAAAGGGTAGCAGGGTGTTTAGCATGGAAGAAATCAAGAGTACCAGGAGATGGAAACACAATGAAATTCCAACAGACACTTCATCAACCCACTCCCACTCTCACGTGGGGCGTTTGAGCAGTGTATCTTTTCTAGGATATACTGTCATGCCTTTTAGAACTAATCCTAAACACATGCTGGTTTAAACATGTGGGTACAATGTTCACCACTCTCACTACTTGTTTTCCCTGTCCTACAGACAGCTAGGAGTCAGTGTCAACACAGACAGAACTTTGCAAAGATCCCCATACGACTGTCAAAACACACTTGCCTTTTTTTCCAATGCAACTAGCATTAAAGTCCAGTGACTTCAATACTTTCATTTATCATCTCATCTTCATAAAACCAAACAAAACCAAACAGGAGTATCTAGGTTACAGTTTAGTCCTACCCAAAAGTAGGCATTAAGCAGGTGTCACTTATTCTAGTGAGTAAAATTCCTCTTAAGAGGAACAGGTCTCCAAAACTGTAAAACAAAGAACTGAAACTCATACTGAAAAGAAAGTGACAAGCACACACACTTCCAAATTCAATCACATACAAGCCACTCCTATTAGAATTATTTTGGCTAAAGAGCCCCATACTTTCAGTCATGCCTACCACCCAAATGTCTACTTCTAAATTTGTCTACATAGCATTTATGCTTTTTTAGCTTGTCAGGGGAGAGACTAAAGCCTGGGAAAAAATGCCAAAAATGTTTGTGCTTTAAATGTCTTAAATGTCTGAAAGTAGCTCTGCAGAGAAGGGCCTGGGAGTGCTGGTGGACAACAAGTTGTCCATGAGCCAACCATGTGCCCTTGTGGCCAAGAAAGCCAATAGTATCCTAGGCTGCAATGGCAAGAGCACTGCCAGCAGGACGAGGGAGGTGATCCTGACACTCCGCTGAGGCCTGGTGAGGGCTCACCTGGAGAACTGTTCAGTTCAGGGCTCCTCAGTAGAACAGAGACATGGAGCTCCTGCAGCAAGTCCAGCAGAGAGCTACAAAGATGATTAGGGGCTGATGCATCTCCCTTCTGAGAAAAGGCTGAGGGAGCTGGGCTTGTTTAGCCAGGAAAAGAGGAGGCCGAGAGGGGACCTTAGCAACCTACAGGAGTATGTGAAGGGATGGTGACAAGAGGAGGAAGCCAGGCTCTTCTTGATGCTGCCAAGTAACAGGACATAAGGCACAAACTGGAACACAGGAAGTTTCACCTAAACATGAGGAAGAACTTCTTTCCTGTAAGGGTGACACAGCCCTGGCTGGCCCAGGCTGCCCAAAGAGGTTGGGGAGTCTCCTTCCCCAGAGAGATTCAAAAACCATCTGGACACAATCCTGAGTAATGTGCTCTAGGGGATCCTGCTAGAGCAAGGAGGTTGGACCAGATGACCTCTGGTGGTCCCTTCCAACCTTAACCATTCTGTGACATAATGTTCAGTTCAGAATATGCCTAAGTTTGCTTACTCAGTTTCAAGTTTTAAGATCAAACACTTGATTCAACACCAGCCAAAGCATCCTAGTTTTAATGGCACTCTAACAGAAAAATGCCTGTTTGGCATATGTCTATTTTTTTTTTTAAGTCATCCAGTCATTGGAGAGTCTATTACACCTGCAATTCTACTTCACATGTAGCAAAAACTAAGCACAGAGCCATCAGGCAGAGCCACACACCACAGGTTTACACTGAGCATAAGTGTTCTAGCAGCAGCAGTTCATTTATCCCTGCCATGTAACTATCTGCCTTTCTGTGTGGATCCTGGCAACCACAGACTTCCATTGTCCCCTAAATTGTCTAACAATATTTTCAAATGCTTTTCAGTTTTAGTAGGTAATAAACCATCAAATCACTATAATTTCCCATTTTCTTTCAGTGCTCTCCTCAAAAACTAATTCCCTCTATAACTCATAAACTACTTTCAGAATAAAACTGTATCTCTATGAGATCACAGCCACCACAATCTGGAGCATCCAGACTCCTGCAACCCAATGAGTTTTCAAAATCCAGTGGTAAGGATTTCTGGTCAGCTCCTTTGCAAAATGCAGACATTAAAAATAAATTATAAGGGTGGATGTGTGGTGTCCTCAGCCCTCTCCCCACTGCATGCACTTCCACTCCCAGCTTCTTTGCTGGTTTTCATGCAGATTTGTGCCAGACATTCGGCATCCTCATTAAGTGGTGTCTGGCAACCAGCCTAAGTTTTAGTGGGTTCTGGGAATGCCAATATATTAACCAGAGGACTTTCTGCATACTCTAGAGAGATTTTGTTTTGGAAAAGTCAACCATTTGGCATAAAGAAAACTTACTTCAAACCTAGGAAAGCTCTCCATTGGTAATAAGAAGAGAAATTGCATCTAGATTGCTCTTAATTTCTGTCTCTTATCTGAAAGGAAAGTTTGATGTAGGGCAAGATCCTCCAAACAGTTTAAAAGGTCAGAGCACTGTCTGTAGTAGGATTTTAGAGAAAAGAAAGGCAGATATGAACAACACAGGCACAGCATAACATCAAGAAAATGACTCATTTTCATTCCCTTGTCTCTTGTGACCAAAATAATCTTAATCAGGAAGATTAAATTTACCCATTATTATGCTGAGTGATAATGAATGGTGATATGGGTACTTGCAAATTTCCTTTGCTTAGCTGAACAAGAAAAAGCACTCTAGTAAAACACATCTACATGTAGTGTACTCCAAATATGCTAAATCGAGACATATGCTACTGAAATGCACATATTAAATAAATACAGGTGATGAATACAGAGACATTTTGACAGCATGAAACAGAACACACTCTGTAAGGCTGTAATCACTCTTATTCACCTGCAAGCATTCCTTCTACTGCAGTCCCCTTACACTTACTACTACCCAAATGACAGCCTCAGAAGAAAGCAAATAAAACTCCTGTCTCAAATAAAGAACTTAAATTTCTCTTTCAACACAAGGTTCAGAAGAACACAATGGGAAAAAAAGTCAATAGCTTTCCTTCACTGGAATATTCTGCCTGTGCAGCACATAGAAAAAGCTAAACTACACTGGACAAATGTGTCATTATTTGTTCTGAGACCACTTCTGCAGACTTACATACCTAGAGAGTCTCATTCCTTTCAAGAAGTTATTCAGGTCATCTGCTATCATTTAGATATGACCAAATCACAGACTGGTAGAGGTTGGAAGGGAACTCACCTAATCCAACCCACCTGCTAAAACAGGGTCACTCAGAGGAGGTTGCCCAGGATCACCTCCAGGTGGGATTGGAATGTCTGCAGAGAAGGAGACTCCACCTCCTCTCTGGGCAGCTTGGGCCAGGGCTTTGGCACCCTCACAGCAAAAAAGTTCTGCCCCATGTTATCACTATCCATTAGTAGTAGTAGAAATTACTTCAAGCTGATATTGACTTCAAACTCATCACCTTGGTTTGTGCAAAAAATTGCTGACTTCCTGACAGCAGCTCTAAAATGTTACAATCCCTTGATAATGACCAACTAGTAACAGAGACTCAGCAAGAATCAATTAAAACCAATTCAACTGAAATGCTTTAGTGTACATATTAGAATTCTGGCAAAAATAAGATTATGTTTGGTAGGAAGGAAATTTTTAGCTATCTAGGTTGCCTTTGCTTAGATATCAACCTTCTAGGCAAGACAGCTATTCTTAAAAATAGCTGTCAACTGAGAAGAGAAAATGTATATGTATGAATCTTTTCACTACAGGGTTGGATTCCCAGCAACTGATGCACCCCTGTTCTGGCATCAGTGCCTTTAAGGAGCAGCTGATCCTAGTTTGGTGCCATTGAAGAATTTCACGGTTACCACAGAACCAATCTGCAGAAAAATTCATCTCCAAACTCCTAGAAGTCTTTGTATTCCCTAACTGGCAAGTCACTTGCAAGGAGCTGATTTCAACTATTAGAAACCAGACAGAAAACAACAAGTTTTTCCAAAACCACTCACAAGTTCAATGCAACAACCATGCCTGCTGGTGGAATAGTTGCTGGGCAGGCACCCACTTTCTAACACTTCATTTCTCTTAGAAATTACAGTGAGTTCAATCACTGTTAAGATACACTGTATTATTTCCATAATCATTCACTTCTTTCTGCTGCATCATATCCTGAAAGTACTCTCTCTTATTTAGCATTGAAATGCAGCTAGTTCTCAGTGAAAGGGTAGCAACCACTAGACAAGAGTATTGCAGGGCAGCTGTGAAAAGGAGAACTGAATTTTGCACAAGAAAATGAGAGAGAAAACTTCTTTCCCCACCTCCTGCCAAAAGACATGGTACCTTCAGCACACAGAAAATAACAGCTCATCTTTTCAAGTCCCACCTTAAATGTCCTAGGCATAGAAAACAGCATTTTATCTACTTAAAAACATCAAAGGGACAGGTTAATGCTAAATTCTTAGGTTAAGTTACTGCTCAATAGTTTTCATCTCACCACACTTAATAGAACTGTGCCTCAGCCTTGAATCCTCATTTCCTTCTACCTCCACAAGTTTTCTTACAAGTCTGAGATGCTGAAGACTGAATTCAAACTTCATCAATCCAGTGCTGCCTAGTGCCTGTAATGTTTCAACTAACAGAAAGCAATGGTCTGAAATATACTGTCTCACACTGTTAACTCATTCCACAGCACACGTTTATCATCATTTAGGCCTGCACAGGCATCCAAATTTACTGCAGAATACTGATGTGTCTTACGTGTATGCAACAATGATCTTCTCATGCCTAAGAGTTGGAAACAAATATGCTGCTATACACACAAATTATATAAAAAGATGTCTTTTTACTTCTTTACACACAGAAGTATACATATATACACACATATAGAAGTACATATAGTTGAAGCATTCCAGTTTAAGTTCTCTTCAGGCTAGTCGCTTTATGTATCACAGCAACTTAATACCTGGTGCTAACAGACCAGTACAGATATAGATGTTCTGAGGACAATCACTATTTCAGCTAATATGGACAAGGGGATGTTGTTAGGCTGCTTCCCACCCCTGCACTGGTTTCCCAGTAAAACTTAACCTTTTATTTACAGCCACGAAGCTGTAATATTTATATTCTCATTAGTGGAAGGACACACGTGTGCACCACACACACAGTTACTCACTTCTACTCAACAGCGCATCGTATCTTATTCAAACAACTCCAGACCACTGCAAAGACTAGATTTCCCAAAACATTATCATAGAAATTAAATTGGAAGGCAGAATAGAACTTTTGTCTAACCAACAGACTCAGGGGTTGAAGGATGAAAATCAAAGACACTTTCCAGAAAGGAACATTACCGTATTTACGCAGCATCTATGTTCTTACTTCATCTAAGCCTACCAGTAATTGCCCCTCGGGCTTTCTTACCGGCAAAAACCCTCTCCCTTTTTGGCTAGCCTCAGATGTAAGATGCTGCATACACTTCACTCATCTTACATGGTGCACCTTTCCAGTCCACAAACACTTTAGTGCAAGTGGAAATTTCTTTGTAAGAACAGACAAACCAAAAGTGTTTTCCATCCTAACAAGATGCCCATGTTTTAGATCACAAACTTTCATAACACTAAATACTATTTCTACTGCCATATAAAATTACATAGAAAATTATTCACCAGATTTCTGTTCTCCTGCACAACCATCAGCTGCTAGTCAGAAAAGGTTCTGAACGGGAAGTCCCGCTAAAACCTTTATCATTCTAGTTGTTCAGTGAAAATCTCCTGACAATACAGAAGTTACTTTTGCATTTTGCCTGTTTCCTGTTTATTCTTCAGTGAGCTTAAGCCTACAGAAAAAGGTACGCGTGTCCTTTTAGCAAGCATCAAATCTTAACTACCTACCCACCTACACGACAGAAAACCTAGCACATATTCAATACAGGCAAGGCATCAGACAGGTACAGCTAGACTTGTGCTAATAAACTTTCAGCATAAAAAAAAAGAAGCACTTTATTAAATATAGGTCACTTGCTGCTTTTCCTTCCTGTAAAAGTTGCCTAGCCGCACTCGGCTGCACAGACATCCCCGTTAGGATTGGCAGGACACGGTAACCGGCCATCACCCACCGAGACATCAACCCTGAGGCGAGCCGAGAACGGCCAGACAGGGCTGGAAGTCTTTCCTCCGGAGCAGCCGGACGAGGCCATGCCGCACACTCCCCGTTTCCCGGCTCCCAGTCCCGCTCTCCTCCACCTCCCTTTGCCGAGCCTCGCAGGGAGGAATCACCCCTTCGCTCCTCCGAGCACCACGGAGGCGGCGGGAGCTCCCCGGGGCCCAGGCCGACCCCCGCTAACGGCGCTACCTGTCAAGGCAGACCAACACCCCCTGACAGCACCTGGGGCGGGAACGGGAGGCAGGTGGGACGCGGGCGCGGAGGGACGCGCTCAGCAAGCTGCTGAAGGGAGCACGGGCGCCAGCAGAGCCCCCTCAGCAGCCACCGCCTCGTCCCTCACACGCTCCCAGCCCTTCATCTCGGGCCTCCCCCACACTTTCCCCGTCACTTTCCATCGCGGCCAATCCCCTCCCTGCCCTCCCCGTTCCCGAAGGCACTCACCTCTCCTCGCCCCCCGCCGCTCCCGGCTGGCCTCCTCCGGAACGGACGGGGCGCCTCGCCGCCTCCCCCTGTCTGTCTTCGGCAGCCTCTCTCCCNAGGAGGAGGAGGAGGAGGAGGAGGAGGAGGAGCGGCGCTTCCTCCCCTCCTTCCCTCCGCGCTCCTCCCGCCAGGCCCCGCGGCCCACACTGACACCTGCCGGGCGGCGGCGGCGGGAGCGCGGTGGCGGGAACTCGCTAGAGACGAGGCGGGGAGAGGCTCTGCCGCCGTTTCTGAGGGAAATGCCTGAGTGTACCTGGCGAGGAGGCAGCCCCCGACCCGTCCCGTGGGGCCCACACGGGAGGAAACCCCTTCACGTACAAGGCCAAGCGGGTAGCCGCCGGCCCGTAGTAGGGCCCGGCCTCTTGCGACTTTTGTAGGTGCGGTATTTGGGGCGGGGAACAGCAAAAAAAAAAAGTATACTTGGAGAATTTTTTTTTCACTTTTCAAAAAAAATGTTGCAAGACAGGAAAGCCCAGTTCTAGTTACGGCCCAGCAGGCTCCTGCTCGGCCTGTGTCTACTTGCAGACACTGTCCAGGTCAGATCCAGGAACACAGTTCCCTAGAAAGCCACCCAGCGTTGCTAGCAGCCTTCCCCTCTCTGGGAATATCCCTTGGGATGTTAGGCTGTGCTATGGACCTTCAAGTAAATTAGCCACCTTCCTCATCACTACTAGAAAGACAGTGAGGTGCTGCTGTGTGTCCAAAGAAGGACAACAAAGTTGATGAAGGCTCTAGTGCGTAAGTCTTGTGAGGAGCAGATGAGGCAACTAAGGTTTAGTCTGGAGAAAAGGAAGCGCAGGGGAGACTTTCTCAGTCCCTACAACTCCCTGGAAGGAGCTTGAAGCAAGGTGGAGGTCAGTCTATTCTCCCAAGTGACACGATGCATAACGAGAGGAAACAGCCTCAAGCTGCACCAGGGGAGGTTTAGACCGAATGTAAGGAAAAATTCCTTCACTCCAGGAGTGGTTAAAGCATTGGCACAGGCTACCCAGGGAAGTGGTAGAGTCAACATCCCTGAAGGTGTCGAAAACACATGTAGACATGGCACTTCTTGACACGGTTTAGTGGCAGGGTGGTGTGGGATTGATGGATGGACTTGACGATCTTACGAGGTTTTTTCCAACCTAAATGATTCTATGATTAATCTCAGCTATGCCCAAGCCACTTGGGAACAACTATAACTGGAGGTTGTGATTATATGTTTAAATCTAGAAATATTTGTGAACACCACTCCCACAGGAAAAAAAAAATATATGCCTATTTCTGTTAATTCAGATCATCAACCTCAGTTCACATTCCCAGCCCTGAGGCACCCTGAAGAACTTTCCCTTCCCACTTGTACCTGTGACCTTAAGAATGAACAGAAGAAATAGCAGGGAGTAGGTAATATGAGTAATTGTAAAGGTTTCTAACATTAAGCACATGAACTTTCAACTCAAATGTGCTTTTGAAATGTAGCTGCTTTCCCTTCCTGCCTCACCTCTACCTAGGTGTAAGTTGGAAGGAATACCCAAGTCTGCCTGATGGAGCTGGAAATCTCCCAACCCAGAATGAGGAGCTCCAAGTTCTGAAGATTGTGGAGGTTATGTCCTACAGTTGGTGCTGCAGGTCACCCAATATGATGAGAAATGGTGAACCACTGGAGTAGTTCCAAAGCAGAGAACCAGTGACATGAGCAGTAAAAGATGATTTTAGCAAAAAAATTCTTTATTAAGCCATAGGGAGCTGAAAGAACATCAAGCAACACAGGACACTGGAACAGGCTGCCCACAGAAGTTGTGGATGCTCCATCCCTGGAATCATTCAAGGCCAAGTTGGATGGGGCTTTGAGCAACCTGGTCTAGTGGAAGGTGTCCCTGCCCAAAGCAGGGGGTTGGAACTAAATGATCTTTAAGGTCCCTTCTATGATTCTATGAAAGAGGAGCTTCTAGTAATCAGGATGATATACTGGGGCTACTTATCCTGACAACTGCAAAAATGATCAAAAGGTCACAGGGTTAATAATCACCACAATGAGCTATTTATAATCCACAAATGGGTATTTATAATTGATTTCTAAACAGGCAAACTGGAAGAAGCTTGATTTCAAGTTTGCTCTATAGTCACTCATCAAGAGTCAAGTGCTCCAAGAGACTCCCATTTTTTACACTGAGGGTGGTGAGACACTGGCCCAAGTTGCCCAGAGAGGTGGTAGATGTCCTGACCCTGGAACCATTCCAGGTCAGGTTGTTCAGGGTTCTGAGCAACCTGCTCTAGCTGAAGATGTCCCTGCTCATTGTAGGGAGGGTTAACCTTTAAAGGTCCTCTCCAACCTAAACTATTAAATGATTATGATCCACAACAAATAAGTTAGCTTCTCAAGGAAAACAAGTCATCATTCACTTCCACCAGAGATTCTTGCTGTGTGCTGAGGAATGTTCCTAACCCATAGAAAACTTTGTAAAGCATAACAAAAATCTACCTATCAAGTAATAAATTATCTCTATGCAATACCTATGGACTGCAAAAGTTGGCCTGGCAGTAATTTGGGATATTTTGGGCACATAGAAGGGGGACAGCAAAAAACAATAAACAATGAAAATGCACAGACTTATGCACATGCTCAGGAAGTGCTATGGGTGGATGGATCCATGTCTGGAAAATGAAACACACAGAACACTCAGTACTGCTGGTGCTCTTGTTCTTGTCCAAAATATCCCTGGAAGAGATAATCTGCAGCCTAATACACT
The DNA here is from genome assembly GCA_013399015.1 of Galbula dea. Lineage (NCBI taxonomy): Eukaryota > Metazoa > Chordata > Aves > Piciformes > Galbulidae > Galbula > Galbula dea. Next base: position 376,390 of record VWZX01001927.1, on the reverse strand, counting down.
GGCACCTGCCAGAGGACAGCAGTTCATCAGATGCATAAAATCTTTTACCTTTAAATCACCAAAACAACCACTACAAGGTCTGTTCAGTGTCTGGCTCCACTTCAACGTGTCTGAAGAAAGTCAGTTTCTGAAGGTTAAAGAGAGACAATCTAAGAGGAGTGTTAACCTTTATTCCTTAAAAGTTACAAATCTTGGAGCTGTGTAAAGGTTTCATTTTAAAGAGAATCTCAGAGACAGTCTGGTTATATGAAGAAACTCATCTTAAAACCAAAACAAAAACACCACAAAAAAACCTTCAGTGAAAGCAATACTCAGTATCACAATACTGGGTTTTCATAGCCATGAGGTTGAACAGGCAGCCTGTCAGTTTGTTTCCTGGAAAAATAAGGGAAGGTTCTTATAATTGGATAAATAAGGGAAAGTTCTTATACTTGGTTTAAGGTATAGGCAGATCTCTAAACCTAGTAATGATACAGTTAATATTTGGACTGTTGGGGAGGGCATTACCATTTTTTTTACTACTTTGTCATTCACCTGATATTAAAAGGGACAGTGTTACTGGTGGACAGCATGGTGCTGCACTCCTGAGGGTGCAGCTTCACAAGAGGAGCAGCCACTCACCCCTGCCATGTCCAAAGCCCTGATGCAAGAACCAAGACAACCTGGTAGGCAGGTTTCTCTGCTGCCTCTGGTCCAGTCATGCTATTAGATGTGGCAGGAGATACACAACCTGGTGAAGCATGTGGTCTGAATGCCCATATCCATCCATGGCAGGGATTGTCACATCTGCTGTCACCTCTTCCTTTGCACTCTTGCAGCCTGTAAGACATGCTATGTTGTTAGCAAGGAAGCCACTACAGAAAGCAAGTATCTGAACTATTAGATAGAGAGGAACAAATCTGAATCCAGGGACATAATGGCTGTTGGTTTTAGTTATTGGTGACTCATCTTCTTTCCCACCAGGAAGCCACAGATCAGTGTATTTCAAGTATTACTGATTCCTATTATGTGTTAGGCTGAGGAAGGAACAAGGAAAAAGAAACTAAAAACATTCAGATCACAGTGAGAACATAGCCAAATAACATATGGGCACATGGAGGAAGCCAGTCTTACTAAACTACACATAAAAGCATGCCACATAGAAAACAACACCAGTCAAAACTAGTTGGAAGAGTAATCAGTAGGGTTTGTCACCCAAGAGGTCATCTAGGCTCACCTCCCAGGTGTCCACCACGAGCAGATAAGCACTGCTCATACTCCTTACCTGCAAGACAAGACTGCAAACTTACTGGCACCCTGCAGTACACAGGGACAGAAAAATAGTCAATATGCTAACTTCCAAAAGACATCTTCCAGTCAAGCCCCCTGGGGTGGGAGAGGGCTGGGGTTTGTGGTTTGGGGTTTTGTTGTTGGTTTGTTTTTTATCATGGCAGACTCATATTGAGGGAAGGCATTAGTATGGAGAAAGAGGTGACACTTCTCTCTCACTAAAGCCAGGAAGTTATTCTATTCTTTCTCTTGGATGAATCCCAATAAGGTCATTCCTTTCAAGGACTTCCACTCTCCTTCCTGATTAGACTAAAAAGAGTACATCAGGGAAGAAAATGTCTGTATTGGATGATTTATGGAACTAATGGCAAGCAACTAAAATTTACTGAATTAGTAACATACAAAAAATATCTCACAAACATGCTGTAATATTTTTGACTTTTCAAAGAAAAAAGGTCTGTCAAATATTTTAATAAGACACTGACATTTTCCAAAGTGGAATCACCATCCCTAGGAGGGTTCCAAAAATGTGTAGATATGGTTCTTGGGGACATGGTTTAGTGGTGGGCATGGTAGTGTTGCCTGTGGACTCAGTGATCTCAGGGGTCTTTCTGATTCATAATGATTCTAAGATCTTAATGCAAATTCTAATGTTTGGGTCATAGAGGGATGGAGGCATCAGCCTGCACTGAGCTTCAGAGTAGATGCAATGCCTTGAGATGTGGGCAGGTAGCCCTGTGGGACCCCTTGGTCCCTTCCAGGACCCAGGTGGTATTTCCACTAGGGTGTTACAGAAGGGTGTCATTGCTTCACTCCAGTAGCTGTGCCATCACAGAGAAGGACCATTCTGTATGCCTTGTTATGTAGGTGGTAGGCATTAAAGCAATGACAGAGGGAAAAAGGAAGGCAGCACAAGAGATTACTTACAACATTTTGCTGTTGTACAAAATTCTGTTTGTTCTAGTCATTCACTGAAATGGACCCCAGTTACTGTGCTGTTCAGGGAGGCACACATACACACTCCTATTCTGCAATGTGTTGTTCATCTGCCAATCTCCCAGACACACCTGCAGACCCCTCCACCAGATGCCAATCTCAGTTTCAGATCATCTGACAGATCTTAAGAGATGTTTAGGTTTTCTAGTCATGAAGGACATAACTAAAAAGGGTTTCATGCTAAATAAAATGCAATGTTCAGACTGTAAACATGGTGAGCACTGTGAACATCTGGATTGCATCTTCAGGTTTTAACAAGAAGTTGACATTACAGGGCATACATTTCTTTGGTTTTGACAATAAAAAGGCTTGGAAAGGACATCAATTAGACAAAGCACTACAGAGACAGCAATTAGCCAAGTCCTGACTGGAACCCTCCCAACTACTGCACACAATAAGTAATCTAAGAGCTTGGAAGAGGTATGGCAGAAGTCTCAGCTGGACACACATTCTGTCTCTCTTGTTGAAATTTCAAACACTGTACTGTTGGTCATGAGGATGTTTCTAGAAGACAGCACCAACACAATGGTGAATTTGGAACTTGTGAAAAACAGTGGAGGAAGAGCTCTGGCCACTCTTTACTGTTTCACAACTTCCACAACTGATGCACAGCTGAGAGAACCAGCATTCCAAGACTCTCCAAACTATAATGGCAGTAACAACCTCCTCCTTTTTCCTAAAAGAAGGCCTGGGAATGAGCCTAGGTCAGTTTGCCAAGTCTACCTTCAGCTTCTGCTAAATCAGTCAGGAAAGCTATGATGTGGAAACCCTCTGCAAGCAACCAAGAGAAATGGACTGGAATCAGATTGTATCACATAAGCTACCAAATACCACATCCATTACCATAATGGAGAAATTACATTCTCTGCTAAGAGAGGCTGGATGACTGAACAGCAATCAAAATGAAGTTCTGTATCAACACCTGATTATATAGAGTCAATAATGCATGTGGCAATCAGTCAATATTTGATCATCCAATAACAAACAATTTCTTGTCTTAATTTGGCTATTTTAATTTCTAAAAGAACCTCAGACCATTTTTCTTGGAGTTAGCAGATCCTGGAATGTACCAAGTGTCTTATGAGGCAGCATAGATTAAAAGTACAGAATTTTCCTTTTTGACAGCATTGCTTTCAAATACAAATGGCAAGTGCAGTTCTGAGCTGATTCTCTGACTTACAAGTATTTCAAATACCAAACTGTCTAGTTTGCTGAAATGTCAATAGCACTGCCACATTAAAATAGAAAGATATTTAGTAACTTCCATATGCTTTCACATCCATTTATCTGCTTTACAAATTAGCCAGTCATTTTTTTTTTTTCAGATCAGGGGGAAAAAAAGCCTCCAGTATGCAGATTAATAATGATAATAAAATGCTATTTCCAAACCCTCTCACAGCACTAAGACTGCTCCAGTGATTTAGCATATGAATTAATACAGAGGATGTACTCTATTATTATCAGTTTATAAACAATTTACAAATAAGTGTATTTTCTGCTTCACAAAATAAAATCTTTGCCATGTGAAAGATACAAGATTCTTGTTTATAATAAGATTTCCCAAATATGTTTTCATTTTCCTTCCCAAGTCTCAGATTGATTGGTGTTAGAGGACAAGCTTTAGTACTTCCAGGATACAGACAAAGTGTCCAAGTCATAAAAGAAAAGTGATTTGCCTTAAGAATGTACTATGAGAACAGGCAGAATTGGGAACAGATCCAAATGCTCCTGGTTTCTTCTACAGTGTTCTGTCTACTGGATCACAAAGCAGCTATTCACTGCTTGTTATTCTACAATTTTTTGATTGTTAAAGTACTACTAAAACTCCCTTTTTCTCCAGAACCATACTTACTTAGCTACCAGTCTGACTGTACTGGTTTGTGTTAGTTGTAAGGGAAGTCATTAGTTTGCAAAGCACTTTTAAATGAAAGACTTGCCTAACACTCTTGGGCAAGATCCTAACTCTTTTCAGATCCAGATCAGAAATCTCAGTGACTTCAGTAGGATCAGGATCATATCCTTTTACACACACAGACACACAACCTATAGAAAAAGTATTCAATAAAGAATGTGGTGCTCAGCTAGTACCCAAATGAAACCATGACCCCAAAACTCCAAAACTTTGGATAGTCTTACATAAAAAGAGGGAAATCATAGGAGAAGGATGCATAACAGAACTGATTATCAAGAACAGCAGCAGCATCTTATTCTTGGCTGTAATGGGAGAATCAGGATTAAAATCTATAAGCTTCTGTCTTTTCTGTTGGCTAACACAACCATTCCTATTCAGCTGCCCCTACTCCCAGCTTTCAAATCCTTCCCAATAACTTGACACATCCATATGTGTTTAAAAGCTACTCTGGTCTTCTTGAGGGCTTCACAGAATAATTCTCTCTCTCTATTTAGGCACTTCCAAAAAAACCCAATTCTCTCCTTTTTTGCCATGAGGACCATCTTCACTGTGTCCTTGCTACAGTACAGAGCACCTGGTCAGTGCTTAAACTTTAAAGCATAATTGCCTTCATTTTAAGAACCCTACATTGCAATAAATTTCTTTTAGTTCTGCCCTTCAGCTTTCCCCAAGGATGAAGCTGGAGAGCTCTGAGAAGTTGATAGTGCACACTTACTACAACTACTTTTCTCCTTCTCATTTCCACCTTGCTTTTGGATTTCTTTTCAACTGCAGCCTTAGCATTAATGCAGCACTGAAAACCCTGAAGGCTTGATGATGACAGATGATAAAATTAAGGCAAATCAGCTGGACAGGTTACACTACTCAAATTGCATACACTCTCTTGAGTAGTAGCTGAGTGGGTTTCAGGCCTAAGAAACTAGTCTACATCACCTTTAGGCATCCCAAGCTAACACTGCCCACTGATTTGGATATCTGTATCATCCAGAACAAGAGCAAGTGGAACCTGCTACTGACCATATGCCTGCTTTGCTCCATCTGTTGCTGTGACCAAAGGCATTTTCTTCATGTCTGGAAAAATGTTTCTCCAGTTGCTTCTGGAAATGCTGCAAATAAAACTGTTACATTATTCCCTTCTAGCTTCTTCCTCCCTAAGGGATCCTAGGAACTGTCTCTTTGCTCTTCCATGTTAACTCTATCCTAGTGACTTTATTTTTTATCCTCCCCACTGCTTTTACAGAGCCATCTGTAATATTTTTTTTTGAATACTGAAAATCTGCACAGCACACAGTTATTCAGTGCCTTCCATTAAAGGCTCTCAAAGCATTTTGTTGTCACTAATCAGTTCAATCTCACCAAGCCAGACATAACACAAGCATTATTCCTATTCTATAGACAAGAAAACTTAAGAGAAGGCTGAGTGGCAGAATTCATTCCTGCATTCAAACTCTAACCACTAGCTCACAAACAGCTTGGAAAAAAACAAACCAGTCTCTAATGCTCAGGTCTCTACAACTACATTAACAGGAGTTCCTCCAGTAACTTGCTCACTCTACTCTCACACACTACCTTAACCACTCATTTCTTTATAAGCAGGTTACCTACAGATCTTAACATACTTTATAAACACCAAAACCAGAGGCTAATATTAGAAAAAAAGCTGTTCCAAAGGATCCCATTTATTGTAGCATCAGCATAACAAGTTGCAAGAACACAAAATACATTAAAATGACAGATTTATACATTTTTTTTGTCCTTTAACACACTGACTATTCCTCTGGCTGGCATCTTCAACACTCTTCATTGACAGCTGAACCACTTTAAACATGACACTACTTGAAAAATATATTCAAAATTTGTGAGAAAAAAAAAACTCCAAATGTTCCTACATCTTAAAATTTTAACCCCAAAGCTATATGTCATCATTAGATAGTAAGTGCAGTAGCTCAAAGGAGGTTCTCCTCCTTTTACTCTACCCCTAGTAAGGTCACATGTGAAGTATTGTGCCCAGTTGTGGGCTCCCCAGTTCAATAGAGACAAGGAAATACTGGGAGAGTCCAGCAGAGGCTAGGAAGATGCTGAGGGGACTGGAGCATCCCTGGGAGGAAGAAAAAGGCTGAGAGCCCTGGGGTTGCTTAGCTTGGAGAAGAGCAGACTCAGAGGGGATCTGCTCAATGTTTAGCAGTATCTAAAGGGTGAGGGCAAAAGGATGGAGCCAGCCTCTTTTCAGTGGTACCCAGGGAGAGGCCAAGAGGCAGTGGGCACAAACTGGAATCCAGTAGGTTCCATCTGAATAGGAGTTAAAACTTAATTGCTGTGAGGGTGCCAGAGCTCTGGTCCAGGCTGCTCAAAGAGAGGTTGTGGAGTCTCCTTCTCTGGAGAGATTCCAAAGGCACCTGGAGGTGATCCTGGGCAACCTGCTCCAGGTGACCCTGCTTTAGCAGGGAGGCTGGACTAAATGACCTCTGGTTGTCCCTTCCAACCTTAACCAGACTGTGATTCTGTGATTAAAATCCAGCCTTTCACTTAACATGTAAAAAAGAAACCCAGTCCTTCAGTATATGGCATATATTGTGTGAAGTCTGGATTACACAGTGTATAATGCACAGCATTTCTAATCAGGTGCAGAGCACATCCTTGAGCATTCTACTGTCTCACTCCTCAGATTTCTAAGAGAAACACAGGAAGGTTTTTTCTTACATCTGATTACATTAAAGTTCTGAATCAGGGTATCAGAGGGAACATCTTGGTATTTTAGTACTCACTGGAGAGGTATGTGAATGACCTGGTAGGGTGGTATCTGTAATCACAGAATCACAGACTATTTAAGGTTGGAAAGGGCTAAGAGAGGTCATCTAGTCCAACCTCCCTGTTAAAGCAGGATCTCCTAGAGAACATTACTTAGGACTGTGTCTAGAAGGTTTTTGAATCTCTCCAGAGAAGGAGACTCCCCAGCCTCTCTGGGCAGCCTAGGCCAGTGCTCTGGCACCCTCATAAGAAAGAAGTTCTTCCTCCTGTTGAGGTGGAAATCTTAACACTGAAAATCTCCTGTGGCAGACTAATGCAACTTTGGAAAAATCCTTCTGATCCTATATCATCCTCAGTTGCAGAAATGTGGGTCAATTTATGCTGTGGCATAAATAACCTCTCTTTTTGTTCATTTTCTTTTATGACATGTTAGCATTTCCACAGTAGTTTTCCACCCATTGCATGGAATGGAGACTGCCCAAAGGATGAATCATATGGAATACATATGGAAAGAAGTTTGCCTTGATAGAAGCTCTGCCTCACTTGTGCAGATTAACATCTTGCTCTTGTTTAGTATCCTATTCCCCACACCACACTCCAACAGCAGGAATCCATGAGAAAACTGTCACAAATTAAGCAAGACATCTCAAAATTACTACAAATCAGTTAATCTGCCATTCTCTTCTCTAAAATGTATACTCTGCCCTAGCAACTTATGCAAAAGAAGTTGGTTGTTAAGCAAGGAAAGAAATGGCTTTGAATTAGCTCAGGGTGACCTGAGAATAACAACTTGCATGCAGGCAGTTAATGCAAAACTTGGGGTAATTTCCTTAGCACAAGGAGTTAGAGCCCAAGCAGGTTATTCATGTACACATCCTCTCAGGACACATACACTTAAGGTTATGTCAGCCAGTCTAGCAGCATTGTTAGAACACACAAGCACACCTAGATCTTCTGCCAATCTGAGTGTTTCCAGAAAATTTCACTTCTTCAAGCTATGTCTTTCTGGCAAGATGACAAATGTGTGAAATGATCTCTTTGTTCCTCAAACTGGAGACTTTTCACCAGTGTGCACACATGGGCAAATAAGTGCTTATGGTTTATGTGTAGGCATGCCATTCACAGCTTTTTAGCACATAAAAACTATCCCAAACTGTGTTGCTTCAAAACTAGGCAATTCTAAAAGAAGAAATGCCAATTCCTTCTCCCAGCTATTAGAACTATCCTTCTTAGTGGTTATTTTTGTTTCATCTGTAGTTTTACAGTGCTATTTATTTATTTCTCTGCTGCACTCCATTTGTTATCCTGAAAGCATGAACTATGAGCAACATCAAAACTTGAATTACACCACAGGCAGTGAGGCCACACAGAGACCTCAGAGTCAGGGAAACAAACATAATGTTATCTCCAAGCCCTTTCTCCCTCCACATATCTGCCCTTCTGCTGGGGGGCAAGGCAGCAGAGCAAAGAAGATATTGTTCTGTTCAACCCCACTCCTGGCACTGCAGCCCAACAGCAGCATGGAAATCTTGGCAGGGAACCCCAGTGTTTGGAGCATTTGAGCAGTTGCACAGGGCATGCAGCCAGAGGCTGCACAGCTGCTGCTGGAAGAGCTTCCAATGGACCCTCTCACCTACCAAGGCCTCTCTGCTTCCACAGACCACTCAGTGATACAGTGAATCACTGAATCCTTAAGGTTGGAAGAGATCTCTTAAGATCAGCAAGTCCAATCATCAACCTACCACCACCATGCCACTCAACCATGTCTCTAAGTACCACATTTACACATCTTTTGAACACCTCCAGGGATGGTGACTCCACCACTAGCCTGGGTCAATGCTTAACCACTCTTCCAGGGAAGACATTTTTCCTGCTATCCAATCCAAACAATAATGGTTGTGACAATATCAAGGAGACTTCTCCCCATCCACAAGTCCTACTCCTAACTGATGCAGACTCTACTCAGTAGTTAAACTGCAATGATCCAGACACTTTCTAGGTGATGAGGTCATTTAAAGAAGACTCAGTCTGAGAGTGTCAGAATCACATCTTTGACCAGAAATAAAACCAAAACCACTTTGGAGTCAGCATAGCTGCAATTTGTCTGTTCTTAAAGAAAATTACTTGAGCATAGGGATTTATCTGTCAGTGGGCAGATGATTTTATATGAAATCCAGATGTCATTTAGAACAGTGTCAATAGTCAGACTAAAATTAGTATTCATCAAATGCCCTTTTTCAAGAAAAAAATATGCTCTACAGCTTAAAGAAAGACTTGGAAAAACATCTCAGGCTCATCCATTTCTCCTAGCAAAGTCAATGGGTTTTTTCTCACACAAACACAAACCTAAAGAATCAAGAGAGGAAATAATTCCATGTTTCTGCTTGGATATGGCTCATAACTCAGGATCAGTTTATGAGTCTCAGTAGTTCCCCCAGAGCACAGAGCTGTCCACCAATATAGTTTGATTTATAGGCATGGGATCTACCCATGTGAAAAGTCTCCATACACAGGGAAAGACCAAGATGGGTTTACTACATTTATTCAGCAAACAAATGAAACTACTTTCAGCAGCCAGGTTTTCTTAGGGAACATCAGAACTGCCTGCTCACTACTCTATAATAGTCAGTTCAAGCAGGAAAACAAAAAGAACCCACACTGCTTATTTTGTACTGAGACAGCCACCCCAAAGCTCTACCTACCACTCCACGGAGTGAGTTCACCTTCATGCCATGCTGTGCCTACCCAAATTGTAGCAGTCACCCACTTCCACTGAATGAAACAGTGCTTTATTTGCAAAGATTGAAATAAAGCTCTCTTTGTTCATGAAAGATCTCTATTCTTTGCAGTAAACTGCATGATCTCATCATTCTGATATAATTGTCCCATTAATTGCCTGAAAGAACCTTTGCATCACTAGAGCTGAAACAGATCACTCTAGAAGGTGGATCTGGGAGTCTAGATGTTTACACTTTACCTCATCCCCAGGAAGAAGAATGTGAGGCTTTTAGCTATTCCCTAAGAAGGAGAAAGAAAGTAAAATCAGCACAGGGCTAGGCTGACATGGAGATGCCATTCTAAGAGTACCCAGCCCCAACAATGTCTCAGCCTCATAATAAGCCTTTGACAAGCAGTTGGCCCCCAGTTGCCTTGCAAAATTCCATCTCAAAAAGGCATTAAAGATGTTTTTCAGGCAGGAGCACTCAGTGGCACCTTCAGGAACACCTATTTTCATGGTTGGCATTGATATTTTCTGCTTCATGTTCATCTTTAAGTTTTGCAAAGGCTGTATATGAAGCTTTTTGGTCAGTGCAGGGTTTTGATTAACATTCTTTAGATTTCTAAGTCACAGTAAGGCAAATTTCAGGAAGAAAACAGTATTATTAGAGTTGATTTTCATTTTTTAGAAGAAAACATTGTGGACACAATAAATTTCTCTGCTGTAACAGATATTGCCACTTCTAATGTAGTCTTTAAGCTAGCCACTTTCTTCCAAGTCATTCTTACTTCCAGAGTTCTAAACAAAGAAGTGAATAAGAGATGATCCAATACAATGTGAAGAAAAATCCTTTCCTTTGGCTGCATCCCAGGAAGTAGATTGTTTCAGCAACTTAACACTTAGTCTTACAGGAGTACAAACAGCACAAGTGTTGACTACAATAGAAAGGAGCTACCCTTCTGTGCTTTGGGAGTTTATCAAGACTGACAATCTACAGAAGCTTGATTCTGAAGTAGCAGTACTGATCTGGATGGAAGGGTGCTGCACTAAACCACCAGCATGTTCTGTAAGTCCCACTAAGAAGCCTGAAGTCCTTATAATTATGCACTGTTCCTGGTGATAAAGCCAGAGATATTCAGGAATGAGAAGTTACAAGATTAGGCCCATACCCTAATCACTACAGAAGGCAAGACCAATAAAACACTATCTCCACCTCAGGTCCTTCTACTTTTCTCAGTTGGATGTAGTGGTGCACATCAACACTTCCCATGCCAAGACAGGTGAATGGACTTTTCACCTCTCCTCCAGCTCATATTCCTGTGGCTCCTAGGTTTGCAGTCCTACCCTTGTACTCTCACCACTTCCACTTGTATTTCATCTAAAAGATTGGCTTTGCTGTTTTGATTGCAGAGTTTTCATCTGACACACCTGACCCTACAGGCACAGCTCTTTATCTGCTTTTCCTGACTTGACTTTTCTTGGACTTTGGGCTTGAGTGCAAATATATCTTCATCTTCAAAAAGGAAGATTCATTTGAGGAACCATTTATTAGTTTGACCTGCTAGATCTTAGGCCTATCATACTAACACAGATTCTAGCCATCCTATCCCTGGATAACCAAATAAGGCAAATTCTTGGCAAGGGCAAGCAAAATTTGCCTTTTTAGGTATGGAGCTCCTCTGCTATGAGGACAGGCTAAGAAAGTTGGGATTGTTCAGCCTGGAGAAGAGAAGGCTCCAGGGACACCTTACTGCAGCCTTCCAGTACTTCAAGTGGCCTAGAAGAAAGATGGGGATAGTCTTTTTAGCAGGGCCTGTTGATAGGACAAGGGGTGATAGTTTTAAACTAAAAGAGGAAGATTTAGAATAGATAGAAGGAAGGTATTTTTTACCAGGAGGTTGGTGAGACACTTGCAGAGGTTGCCCAGAGAGGTGGTAGACACCTCATACCTAGAACCATACCAAGTCAGGTTGTTTGAGGTTCTGAGCAACCTGATCTAGTTGCAGATGCCCCTGCTGACTGCAGGAGGGTTGGACTAGATGACCTTGAAAGGTCCCTTGCAACCCAAATCATTCTGTGATTCTATATCAATATTCCTGGTGTTTCATACCCTGAGATACACACAGCAACTGGGCTAAGCACTGTGGAGTTCTTCCACTGCAGAGAGGCAGTGCTGTCTCCCATACTGATGATTCCTCAGCTTGTGCATCTAGAAGAACAAACACAGTGACCTGCACTGGTTTTGTTGCTGTAGGTGGGGCTTGTGACTTACTTCTGCAATGCCTACAGATCTGTTGAAAACTGCTGGTCATAAAAAAAGCTAATCTCACCACAGGCTGGTTCCCTCCCTGATTTAGAAGCAGGATATCATCTTTTTCACAGCACTGCCCAAGTGATAGCAGGCTTTTTTCCTTGGATATTTGTTTTGATGTGTCAAAGGGACTAAAAGTATTTTGTCCAGGTCAAAAAGGGACTAATCTCTAGCCAGCAAGTGTTAGTGATGCAGAAGTGAACCTCTTCATGCCTGGGCACTGACACAAGAGTCTTTCACATAACAAGAATCTGCCTAAGCAAGACAATGCAATGTATGAAGCCCACTGTTCCCCAAGGCAATTATCACACAGCCCCCACATCATCAAATTAACAAAAACCAAAATAATCTTAGGCCAACCTTCATGTTATCACTTCAGCATGTATTGATTGGATTACTGAGGAAGCAGGTTCTCAACAACTGCAGTGTGCTCCAGGACTTGACCAGACCACACAGCCTCTGCTGTTGCTGCTGCAGCAGCTATTTTGTTGCAGTCAGGGGATGAGAGCATCTGGGTTTCAACTCAATTTTGGGATGTTCAGTAAAAATGGCACCTGTAGGTGGGCTGGTCTTCAGGCAAGCTGACAAAGGTATCCTCACACTTGGCATCACTGCTCCAAGCTGGCCTGCCTTCTACTCCAGCATGCCTTTCTGACCAACAGGCTCCACATGCTGACACCCTGCTCCATCTCACATGCCTATAGAAGGGAACAGATCAGCAGCATGGGTGGTTCCTGGCTGTGGAAATGCTAGAAGCAGCTTTCCAGGGTGAGGGGTGTCTCCAAGACCCCCACCCCTGCAACACATATGCTTGTTTCCAGCCAAGTTTTGGAATAACTAATGTGTCTTAAAAAACTCCTCCAGCTCAGAAGAGGTTACAACCTCCAGCCTCCTGTCATCACCCTTCTGCTAGAGATTATCTGCTGGAGGGGCTTTTATTACAAATGCTCCACAATCTGTTGCCTTCAAAGTGAACTAAGTTAACTTTAAAAAGTCTTTCTAACCTAACTCATTTTGACAGACAAGTTAGAAAATGACAACACACACAATAGTGAAAAGATGGTGACAAGCAGCCTGAGGGGCAGCTACCTCTTCTGCAAGCATAGCAAGATCCAGACAGGAACTTCTGTCCATGGCTTCATTAAACTACAGCTTTGTTTAACTTATTTTCTATACATTGCTAGAATCAAGAAGAATTATATTACTAATATCCTTTCAATAATATTAAATAATAGCAATAACATTTTGAGCCATTTATCTGTGTTGCCAAGGCTGTCATCATCTTAATTCCACAGACAACACTCTACATAGCCAAGTGTCAAGGCATCCAAAGTCTCTTCCCAAAACCTTTGTTTAAAAGGCCTCACAAATTCCTTATCTTCACTGAGTTAACATTTTTCACCTCTTTGTCTCATTCTCTACATTATCCAAATAAAACACTGCTTTAAAGTATTTTTAATGTTCCAAATGCAAGCTTCCTTTCAGTGTGTGAATTACTATTTGGTTTTACACACAGAAAAGCACTTCTGCAATTGCACAAAATAAAATTCACCCTTCTACAAAAGACTGGGTGAGAACCTCCCTGCCATAAAATCAGATCCAGGATAACCTCCTTACTAAAGCAGCAGAGAAGGATCTTACCTAGAGCCTTCCTATAGCATGGCAGTATAGCTGGTTTCATTTCAGGTGATGCTGGTGATTCTTCTTCTTCTGAGTAATTCTGGATCATTACAGTGGTTCTGGGAGACAGCCTCAGTTCTGGGGGGGATGTTTCATAGAATCATCATGTTTGGAAAAGATCTGAGATCATCAAGTCCAACCATTAACCTAACACTACCATGCTCCCCACTAAACCATGTCCCAAATACCACATCTACACATCTTTGGAACACCTCCAGGCACAGTGACTCCACCACTTCCCTGGGCAGCCTGTTCCAGGGCTTGACAACCCTTTCAGGGGAAAAATTTTTCCTAATATCTAATGTGAACCTCCCCTGGCACAGCTTTAGGCCATTTCCTCTTGTCCTATCACTTGTTAGCTGGGACAAGAGACCAACCCCCACCTCCCTCCAACCTCATCTCAGGTAGTGGTAGAGAGTGAGAAGGTCTCCCCGAGCCTCCTTTTCTCCAGGCTAAACAACCCCAGTTCCCTCAGCTGCTCCTCACAACATTTCACCAGCTTCATTGCCCTTCTCTGGACATACTCCAGCACCTGAATGTCCTTCCTTTAGTGAGGGGCCCAGAACTGAACCCAGGATTTGAGGTATGGCCTCCCCAGGGCCGAGTATCAGGGCACAATCACTTCCCAGGTCCTTCTGGCCACACTAGTGCTGATATAAACCAGGATGCTCATTATTTTGTTTTAATTTGGTGGGATTTTTTAAACTCACAAACATCTTACCTTGTTTACAGCAGCACTGAGACTCCTACCAGACTGCTTCCTACAGGCCACACAGAGATGCCTGGAGCTATGGCAGTAGTTCCTCTGAGGACTCCAGGGGTGACCACAAGGGAGAGATGAACACAGAAACTACAGAGACCATGCAAGAAACACATAGCCTATGGAAGAGGCTTTGAAATGACTTCCCAGCATACACCAGATGCCTAACATATTGTTTGAAGCCAGGGAAAGCTCTACAGGTGTGAAGGGGCAGCAAAAAGTTTTGGGAGAGTACATCATTTGCCTACATGAGATGGCTTATGCAACTAAATGGCAAGAGCCAGCACTGACTGCTGTTGTAGGTACAAAAGTGCTTTGAAAATTCCATCCCATGGTTTTAGTTACTTGATTTCTAAAAGTACCAGACCTCTTAAATGACAATTCAACTGCACCATAAATTGCTAGCCTATAGGCCAGCATTCTTTCCAGAGACAGCTTTTAAGCTCATGGCTGTGTTTTCACAACTAAAACCAGGTAAGAATTTTGATCTTAGGATCTCAGCTTATACTCACATCCTGTTCACACACATCTTGCTTTCTGTTTTGCCACAAGGACAATACAGCTTAGATGCTTTGTACTGCCACTTCTGTCTTTTCATTTCATTCTTTTAGATACTCACTTCTTCTAATATTTAGTCAATTTCCAGCAACTGCCAACAACTAAGTGCATCCAAATTTTCCTTCCTTCTTTTTGACTCCCTGGAGAGAAAGTTCAGGACCTGCTGGATGTGTGAGGTTTAAAAATTTATCACTAAAAACATGAGAAGTTAATGCTGTTAGCCTATACCCTCCATGAGTTTTTCTTACCAAATATGGCCCATTTAGAAGAAAGACTTATTTGAATTGCAAGTACAATCAACTACAAAAAGCTTAAATAGGGTTTTAACCATATTGGAGAGTTACACTCAGATAATGACAAGCTAGATATTTATATGATCTACATCTGCAAAATTTCTACTTGCAATAGAGTTGAGGCAGCACCATACTATGGGAAAAGCTCCTCTGATCCTAATGCACAATACTCCTGTTTATTCCATAGAAGCAACCATAAAGTGCAGAAGGTAAGCCTTCAAATGGCATGGTTTTGTGGGACATTCTTAGAGGCACCAGCTGTTTAAATCATTAGAAAATAAACTTTAATGTTTCATTACAATTTGTTTTGTCAGGTCATCTCCAGATTCAGTGAAATGAATCTTCTGTCCCTAACTCAGCAGAACAATTTATAAAGGAAAGCATGTTTGTTCAAGGACAGAGCACATGGGCTAAGTTAGAAAGTCTACTCCACTGTTGTCTTTATTTACACTGGAAGAGAGAGAAAGATAGAAAACTCTGAGGAGCTCTATCAACATCAAAGCAAGGAGGATGTTTTAATACTTTGTTCCCAATGTTTCCCATAAGAAAAGAAATGAAGAAACCACTCCAATACCAAACACTGCAATCAAAAACACAACCACCCAACACCAAAAGCTCCTAAACCTTACAGGACATACTCTCAGAGAATCAACAGGGTGACACAGTTTGATTTACTTGAAATGGAGAACATAGTTTCTGCTCTTTGGGTCTTACCCATTCCACTGGGTGAAATTATAAGCCTTCTTCCTTTAGCATTCCCTTCCCCCTTCATGGAGGCCCTGTTCTCCAAACACTGAGCATCCACAGAGACAAATAGAAGTTCCGAGCTGATTTTCACACAATTGCTGAAAACCTGCAAGAGAAAGGTGAAGAACATCTGAACAGATTATTGAAGGGCAAAAAAAAAAAAATATCTGCTCTATGAAGACACAAGATATTTTTTGCTGAATACAGAAACCCCACTTGCCTACCTATCATCCTTTCCTATGAACAACCTTTCAAAGACTGTTTCTCTCCAGTACTCGTGAGTCATTTTCTAACCCCGCGTCTTTGGCGGCTCGAAGCATTTTGAAAGTGGAAAGCAAACAAAATTGCTTTTAATGCACTCATGAGAGGGTACTTCAGGTTTTTTAAAAGCTATTTTTTCTCTATCTTTTAGCTGCTAGGAGGCTTTAAATGGGACCCCTGTAGGTTTTTGTCTGTAAACCATACGAGAGCATAAAAGCTTGGAAAACTTGCCGGGATTCTGAAGCAGGTTCACACAGCTTCATTGAATCTGCGTGTGGTTTTGAAGCTCACCAGGGCTCTGCTCACCAGGACCCACTGAAAATTGCCAACTTCAAAAATAGATTTAAAACTCATAAAGGATTATGATGAAAACCTAAGACTTATTTTGTAGGCTTCCAAATTGAAAGGACAAAAAAAAACCCCCAGACTATTCTGTAAATAGGGAGGAATGGGTTTTCATTCTCTGAAGGGGTTTGGGTTCTGTTTCTTTGAAACCACAGAGTAGCCTGAAAAAGGGATCAGAGAAACCTCTGTAAACACAGCCTGAATGAACCTGCATCAAAGTGATTTACCTGTATCCAAAGAATCAAACTGATCAACCCATTATACCAACACAGGGTGACTCAACTATCCTAAAAGCACTTGCAGGATTGTTAACAATGGAAGCGTGTCAAATCTTCCCCTGTCTTTGGAGGTGACTCTTCTTCTCAACCCATTTCAGTATCAATCAGCAAGAAAAGAAGGCTCAGAAAACCACCACTGCCATCCATAAATACCATGAGAAATGTGAAACTACTTCCATTCCTATGAAGAAATCAGTCAAAGACGACTTTAACACCTTACCTTGCAGTCACCAATTCCTCATTTCACATTGTAAGGTCTGGTAGAACTTGGTGCTGCTAAAGCAAACAGAGAACTATTATCTGTGATTTTGAATGTTAAGGGAGACATGAAAAGTTTATCATGATAGGCTCTAAAATGACATTTCTTGTACCTACACAACCATGATGGAAGCCTGTGAGAGTTCTGTGAGGAAAGATAGCCAGACTGGGTTTTTACTTCAGTCAACATTGCAATTCTAGGAAGATACCAAGAAGTTAATGAACAGAAATGAAAGTGTGCTCTTCCTGCTTTCTGATGGTAACTGGTACAACAGCTAGATGATGTTTGATATATTTTACATTTGTTTTGGGACTGATTTTTTTTGCCACTAGTTGTTGCTTTTAGCTTCTAGGCTCTTTATTTATAAATTTTATACTCCTTGATAGTGAAGAACACTCAGCAGTGGTGCTGATTTCAGATTCAATATGTCAGCAGCTCTGCAATACCAAAGAATCAATGTTTTCCTTATTTTAGCTAGAAATCCAGTGGCCCACATTAAATGACCAAAATCTGTAATATGTGAGCAGGAGAGAACAGAGATCAACAGTTTCCTAAGCCCTTGCAATAGCTGAGATGTTAAAGAGCTCCTAGAGATAAAGAAAAAGGTTCAAACCACAAGGAGGAAACTGAAATGTTTATCCCTGCCTATTTGGACTGGAGAAGACAGGGGACCTGACCTCAAATGTAGGGGCAGGAAGCAAGAGACACTGACTTTATTGCCAAAGAAAGCACCAGTATACTCTGCCAATCTTGTGTGTACACTTGTAGCAATCTTCAGTGCTTCACAAGAAAGTAGGAAGAGAGAAAAAACAAACAAACCAACCACCAAACCAACCCAAAACCCAACACCATGACCCCTTCAGAAGGCAGAGAAGAGAAGAATTCTTTCCTGGATCCTCAGGTAAGTAGCAATTCTTAAGCATGGCATTAGTAAGTGTCATGTAAACACTCAAGTACTCTCACTGCTTAAAAAATAAGAGAGAAAGAAAGAAAACAAGAAGTAAAAAAGGAAGAGGAGAGGTACTAGTCAAAGTATTACTCAAAGAGAGCAAAGTCTGGAAGAGCACAGCCCATGGCTGGCATCTCAGTACTTCTTTTCCATTGCTTAGACCAATTTGAAGCAAATCCCTGCAAAGCAGCTTTCCTAAGATGGCATTTTTGTGATTCAGCATAGCACCAATATTCCTTTGGAGTTTTATAACTGTGCCTAGAACATTCTTGGCAATGAATTTAAACTTTTTGAAAGAGGTTGCATTTCACTGTAAATGGTTATCTGGTATTCACAACACTAAATAAGCATTTGAATATTTATTGTGAGCACACTGCATTTTAGGGAGAACACACAAAGATTCTTACCACAATTATCTTGTTCCAGCTTTAATATATTAGCTGTCACCTCTTTAATGGAGCTGGTGAGAAAGGAAAGTTTCTTTCTTCCAACTCTCTTTTCCCCCTGAACGCAATTACCACCTCATTCAGAGCTCTTTGTGTCCACCTAATCTCTCTGATTGTGTCTCTGACACCACCACAATACGACATGACTGACATACCTGACAGCTGTGACTAGTGACAGAATGCTCACAATGCAAAGCAGCTCTATGCAGGATGAGTATTACCTACCGCCAGCCTCACACAGCACCCATGGAAGGAAGGTAAGAAAGGGGTGGGGGCATTTCACCACGAGGCTAACCCCTACTGGTTTTGCCTCCTTTTAGAGCCAAACAGCATTGACAAGCAGAGCCTCTTTGTACATACCTACCTAATGAAGCCATTGGCAGATGGATACAAAAGAACACCCATTAGGAGTTGAATTTTGAATTTATCGAGGAGAAAAATGCATCTTTGGAGACCTGACTTACAAGTAGGACTTTTGATGGATCATTTTGTCTTTCTCCAGTCTTTTTATGCCTCTCTGGGTCATAACTCCCAGCTGGTGCTCAACTGTCAGATTGAGGCAGGTGGCAATAGATGAGAGCCTGTGAGGAACGTTATACCTGAAAATGTCATTCCCAGACAACAAGCTGCCAGTGGAATCAAGCACAGACTATTGCAGAATTCAGTATTTTGAGCCATAAAGACATGAAGTACAAATAATCACAGAATCACAGACTGTTAGGAGTTGGAAGGGACCTCAAAAGATCCTCTAGTCCAACCCCCCTGTCACAGCAGGATTCCCTAGACCAACACAGGCCAATACAGTAACAGTAATGAACACACTCATCAGGAAAAACGTTAAGGTAGAGTACTCTACAAAGTGTCATCTCTACATGAAAAGCTTCATCTGGTCAGCACTTCTTTCTTCCCCCTCTATTAAAAAAAGGATGAGAATTTTGGCAATAGAGATGAAGCAGATTTTTCTAAATACATTGAGTATTTAGAACAAACAATTTAGTTGAATCTTTCTGAGCTCTTCAGAAATTCAGCTTCACAAGTTACATATTCCCAGAATGGGAAAGAAGGAGCAGAAACTGAACTAACATTTTCAAACTGGAATAACTAGAGCCAAAATGTGCCACTCAGGCACCCAGTTTTCAGACATGATCAGACAATATTTACAGCAAATTAATCTAAGTGCTTTATATTCATCAGATTTTACATTGAAAAACTGCTCATGGAAGAGTTTCCTCAGACAATCATACAGCAAAAATCAAAAGTGAGCTTGAAAGCTATGCTTAGGAGAGATGTGGTCAAACACTATGTTAGTGAAAGCTGAATTCTTCACTTACTACCTTTACTTATGCTGTGAGTAACATGTTCATGCTGTTACTAGAGATTCAGCACAACAGAACTTAACAGAACTTAATAAAATCCTCTTTTTAATCCAGCAGGCTCCAGCTTGCAACACTGGCTTATTCTGTAGTTGTTACCACCACCTAGCAAGCTGTATAACACAGCTTCCATGTTCCATGATGTATCAGTGAACCACTGCAGTGTTGGAAAGGAAAAAGAAATCATTAATAAGCACACAGAGAAAAATCTCTTCTACTATTAAAGCCAACTCAAATTTTCAAATGGGAAACTAAAGTCAATATTCCATTTAACTGGTAAATTTGGTGAGAAAATTGGTTATGATACAAGCACTGCCACTTCAAAAATCATTAACAATCTTACTGAATGGGAGGCATCACTGCTGGCAGGTGGATTCTTCACACAAATGTGTCTGATTATAAGACATGCATAGTCTTCATCTGGGCATCTGAGCAGTAAGGCATGAACTGCTATTACCTAATTTTTGGGGGAATAAAAGCTTAGAACAAGATAGCTGTAAATAAAAGTCAGGATATTCAATGACAGTCCCAGGGAGAACTGATCTCTGTCCAATGGCCACTCCTCCACTAGCTTCCAAGGACTTTTGTTCCCATTTTTTTTTGTCTCATTTCCAAAGATGCTATAACACAGAAAGCTACCATACTTCATGTACAGAACATACATTACCTACTAATCTTGTAGTGACCTCTGACAGCCCTGAAGCCTTCCAACTCCTCCCCAAAGCACAGCAGTAAGAACATACCAGCATTTCACCTAACAGGCATTCCTACCACTGAAATGCCCAAAAGTCTTTAATAGCCTACTTCAAAAACCCACCACTGCCCTCAGTAACTTACTTTATACACCAAGAAAACCCCTCACAAAATTCTCTTTACCATTTGAACCTTTTATGTGAGCAAAATAACTTTCTAGCCAGCCAGGCCTTGAAATGCACCTTTACTAGGTTTTTTGAACACTAATTAGTTTCAGATGCCAGGGTAACAACCTCCAAAACACTCAGCAGCACGTGTACAGAATGTATTATAACTCCATTTGTAGTCACTGCTGGGAAAACTTCCCAAAGCTGTTGAATAGTTATGATTCCTAATATCCCAATTAAGCTGAGCAGGTACAAAGATAGCTTCAGTCTTAGAGACTTCAGGAATTTTCACAAATCATTTCCTTGTGTATCTCTTCTCTGCCTGGTCTGAAAACCAACCAGGAGATTACTATAATTAAAGAGACATGGCTTGGGGATTTTTTTTTTGGTTGGTTGGTTGGTTGAGGGTTTTGCTGTTGGTGGTGTTGTTTGTTTTGCTTTGGGTTTTTGTTGGTTGGTTTTCTTACATTTCCCTGCATGGAATGTCTGACCAGGCTTCCCAGGCTAAGACAACAACTGGAGAAAGTTGAAAAAAGGTTTCAAAACTGAGAATGACCAAAAGGAGAGAAGAATTTTACCCAAAGCTAATTCTGATTCCTTTATCAAAAGTATCATGGTTTAAACTCAAATCTGCAGTCTTTGAGAATTGGTCAGAAATTTTGCTGATCTCTCTGCTTATGTCTCTTGACACCATAAAAAGATCACATCCCTAAAAGATCATAAAAGATCACTACCCATAAAAGATCACAGAACCACAGACTGGTAGGGGCTGGAAGGACCTCTAGAGTCCAACCCCCTGCTAAAAGCAGGGTCACCTGGAGCAGGTTGCCCAGGATCACATCCAGGCAGATTTGGAATCTCTCCAGAGAAGGAGACTCCACAGCCTCTGTGGGCAGCCTGGGCTAGTGCTTCACCACTCTCAAAGGAAAGAAGTTTTTCCTCCTATTCAGATGGAACTTCCTGGATTCTAGTTCCCCATCCTCTTCCCCCCTCTTTAGATATTGATCAGCACTGAGAAGATTCCCTCTGGGTCTGCTGTCCTCCAGGCTAATCAGTCTCAGGGCTCTTAGGCTTTTCTTACAAGAGAGATGCCCCAGTCCTCTAAGCATCTTTGTAGCCTCTTCTGGATTCTCTGCAGTAGTTCCTTGTCTCTCTTGAACTGGGAAGGTCCAGAATCAGACCCAGCAATCCAGCTGTAGCCCTCTGGGGCAGAGTAGAAGAGGAGGACAACCTCCCTCCACTTCCTTGCTTCCATTTTTAATGCACTCCAGAATACCATTGATCTTCTTGGCCACAAGGGCACACTGCTGGCTCATGGTGAACTTGTCCACCAGAACTCCCAGGTCCTTCTCCACAGAGCTGCTTTCTAGTAGGTCAATCCCTAACCTGTACTGGTGGATGTGGAAATAGAGATCAAGGCTCCTTCACAGTAAGCACTGGACAACTCAAAGGAAGATCATCTTGACTACAAAAGTTTACTACATAGTTAAAGCAATCATGGGTTAAAAAAGCAATTTCATTTTATGGACAAGGAATAGAAGCAATTTGAAGTGACTTCCTCAAGACTGTTGCAGTCCCACTGATGGTCTCACTTGGCAAATACTAAATTGGCTAAGCTCAAGCACCTTTATCACTGGAGAAAAAACTTCATCCAGAACTGCCAAATTAGCTCTTTAGGACTTGGGCTTCCACCAGAATACTCCTTTCCAATTCCTCCCCTTCTCCACTTCACTAAAAAACCCAAAATCTGTCTCCAAGTTTGCACTGCACACATTAGAGCACATCTTTTCCTAGAGATTATTTGCTTTACCTGTAAATGACAAGGTCCATGTCTTGAGATGATAATTAGAGCTAATACATCCAACAACTACTGTAAGCACACCAAAATAACTTGGGGGTATGGAGATTGGAGGGGGGGAAACAGCCATGCACAATTTGTTCTTCAACAAGTAGGTTAACTACACATCATGCAGCACTAATAGAAATTTCTGTCTCCCACAGCATTCTCTTGGAGTGGTTGTGGCTGCCCCATCCCTGGCAGTGTTCAAAGCCAGGCTGGATGTGGCCCTGGGTGACCTGGTCTAGTGTGTGGTGTCCCTGCCCATGGCAGGGGGGTTGGAAGTAGATGATATTTAAGGTCCCTTCCAACCTGGGCTATTCTATGATTCTATGATCTTCCCTTCCTGGTACATTTGGTACATTAATTTACATTAATACAGTCCTGGTGACACCTATCAGAGGCAATGCACTGGCCACATCAGGGGGTTTTTTTTCCCTCCCAGTTTTTTCAAATTTCAGTTGTTGGAAAATGCAGTTTAACAATCTCATACTGAAAGGAATTGCACTCCCTTCTATGAACCTGAAGAAAGGAATAATGTACATATGCTATGACAGAACCATGCTGTCAAAAAACTACATTTCTAGCTTAAGGCAACTTCAGACATCCAGCTCCATGCTCCAGAAATAAAATAACAGACAGAGCCAAAGGGTACAAAGGAGATGGGAACAATGGGTAAGCTAAGTGTGGAACTGTTGTTCATTGAATCCTACAATATAAGAACTGGAGAGCACTCAACAAAATTAGAAAGAAGCCAGTTTATCACACAACAAAATAACTTTCCTTAAAAGAACACACAGTGAACTTTTAGAGCTCATTGCCACCTGAAGTTGTGGAAACAGCAGAGTTCAAAAAAGTGAATAGATAAATTCACAAATTGGTTCATAAATGGGAGTAAAAAAAAAGATAGGTGGCAATATATTTCCCATCCCTAATCCACTACCTGTGGATGCTGAGGAAAAGCAAGGAAGTGAACCAAAGGCAGCAGGCAGGCTTATGGCACCTCTGAAAGCAGTACCTTTTTACCACTGTCAGAGAGTAAGAGGAATTGCTCTGGAGGGCTGAAGGAAGTAATGCTCATGTTTAATTTACACAGTTTCACACTGTTAAGAGTTAAATCAATGCTTATGCCAGCCACTGAACTGTGGAAAAGGTATGGCACTGATCTGATCCCAGCTTTACCTGATGCTAAGACATGAAATTAACATCATGATGATGAGACATGATATTAACAGGTCAGCTTCTGTACTTCAATCCCTCCCCCTGCTCCCAAAGCCCCCCCAAAAAAAACCTAGCATTGCCTAAGAGTAGGCAGCTTGATCTCTTACCTACATCAAGGAATCCTATAACCAAAGAGAGAAATCAGGTAGAATCAACTGTTAACACATGATTTTATTTCTGTATTTACAATGCTTAAAATAAAATATATCAGTATCTAGTTAGTCCTAATAAATGCAAAAATAGAAAAGTTCCCTTTTCAACAAAAGTGCAGAAACATAATTTAGGACAACTTTAAAACATCCAATATTACTTGTCAGTGTTTTTAACTATGAAAACAGATCTGTAAAACAAGCACCTTCTTACAGAAGACCTTCTCTCAAAGCAGCATCACAGGGCAAAACAAATAGGAGATTAGTATGGAAATGTAGGAGCAAATCTTTTGACTACCTGCAATGGCACAGACTGTTAGAAAGGAGTAGAAACAGTTCCAAGGCTGCTCTGCCTATTTTGCTGCAATAGCTTTACCACAGAGCCGAACACTGACTGAGTTGCCTTTGGTCGTCAGCACAACGAAGAGACCTTCAAATTCTCCTTCTACCTTTGGCTTGAACTGGACTGGCACATTGATGTAATGATGGGATCTGTAATAAAGGTAATTAATTATATGCAGATTAAGTAAGTAAATCCTACCAGAGAGAGAAATTCTTGTCTAGTTATGATTCTCACCGAAATACCATAATGGATGTACACTGGATCATCAAGTTTAGTGTCATAGATGTGATTACTTATTAGTCTTCTGAGGAACTCTGATTGCAAAGGTCATTATTTCCCACTGATTAAACTGATTACACAAAGGACTATATTATTTTGTTGCTGCTAGTTTACCCAGCTAAGTTTGGTCTCCCTCTCTGCAATAAGACTGACAGAGCATAAAGTATTTTGAGCAAGGTTACTACATTTCTTCTTTTCAGAAGTGGTGTGACAGGTACACTAAAACTTCCAACTCTTTGACATTCCACCAATTTGAAGCCAGTAAATTAATTCCAGTTACTTCTAATTGCTTCCTCATTATGAAATCTTTCCCTGAAACATTGCAAGGCAATATGCTTGTCTTCAAACAGTGCTTTAAAGATTTACATTACACCTTTTTAGCTGTAATATATATTATATGTATCAATAACATACAATAATTATATATTTTTATTTATTTTTATATATATGTATAAAAAACAGGTACAGGCACATACTGGAATAAGGAAAGACAAACAGCACCACTTCATAAGAGAAAGACAAGACAGATTTGAGTTGGATTTTTTTGTAGCTTCAGTTTTCTCCCCTTAACAAGTATTTAGTGCTATCCATCATCCTCTGGAATGTTTATTTTCTCTACTTTTTCTTATTTTGTTCCTACCTTTTCATATTCCTGCCCTCCACACTAACCCAACCTGTCATCATCAGTCTGCACTCTTGCCCTTTTCCTACATTTGGAAATCATAATCTTGACCTTAGATATAAGCCTGACCCCAGCCTCATTTCTTTAGTAGATAGCAGCTCTATTCAATGCCTAAATTCAGATGTCCATTTGGTTGGTGCCATACACATTACCACAGTGCTCTAAAAGCAGAATTAGTAAGCACCTCTGCAGTGAGGACAGGCTGAAAGAGTTGGAGTTGTTCAGCCTGGAGAAGAGAAGGCTCTGAGAGACCTTATTGCAACCTTGCAGTACTTCAAGAGGGTCTGTAAGATGGGGAGGAACTTGTGACAATGGCAGGTAGTGACAGGGTGAGGAATAATGACTTCAAACTGAAAAAGGGTAGATTTAGACTAGATATTAGGAAGAATTCTTCACTGTGAGGGTGGTGGCACAATGGAACAGCTTGCTCACAAAAGCTGTGGATGCCTCATCCCTGGAAGTGTTCACACAGGTTGGGGGAGGCTTTGAACAACCTGGTCTAGCTGAAGATGTCCCTGTTCACTGCAGAGGAGTTGGACTAGATGGTCTCTAATGTCCCTTCCAACCCAAACCACTCCATGTTTCTAGAACATTTACTTAGAGTTTGTTCTGTAGTTGATTTCTCACAATCAGGATAAGGCCCAACACACTTAAATTCTCATGCTTCCCAACACACAGATACAAAGATGCTAATTTCATTTTCTTCAAGTATCAAAATGGGAAAGTTCTGAGTGCAGCTACAATAGCTCTTTGGGCTACTACATCACATAAATGTTCTTAGAAATGAAGCAACCTGGAGGCTTTTTCTCAAGTACAGCAGCCAAAAACTAGTCAAGAAGAAGAGTGTCAGAACAACAGGAATTCCCCTGGTTTTCTCTTAACAAAAAGTTTTCCTTCACTTCAAACTTTTCACTACATCAGCAACTCAATTAGTAGAAGAACACTGTATGGCCATTCCAGATTGTTGCACCAGTTTCAAGTGGTATTTCTGAGAAGTCAGGTATGTCTGAAGCCTACTTCACAGACAAACTAATACTGTGCTCCTTCAAACAACAGCAGCACCAGCTAAGTTTAAAAGGAACAGTATGGGTAAGCTGTATCTAAGCCACAGTAACTAGATCTATCAACAATGACCAGTGACTCCTGACACCCAGAATGGTGGCTACTGGAAACAAAAACAATTAGTTAAGTAAAAAAGTTTTAGCTTTTAGTAATATATCCAGTATATGCTATCCTGTAATCAACTTATTTCAGGTGGCTTCTGAAGGCAGTATCATCAAAACTCTTTAGTTTTCAACCTTTTATTTTCAGATAGGCACAACCTGACAGTTCTGCCAGAAGCAGAACTCAGCCAAAGGTTTTTAAACAGTGGGTTTGAATGTTTCTTCCATCTTTATATCACTTAAAAGCCATCTCATTAAAGGTACTCTCTTTGCAGCACAAAAACCACCTCTGTCAACAAACAGAACTCCTCTTTTGAATGAGAAGTCCAGATAGAATTCCTCCCCACCCCATTCTTTGCAAGACTTACAGTGGTTAAATTACATCTCCATGCTTAAAAAACAAGATACCTGCTTTAAGATAGTTGGTGAACATCATTAAAAAGTCTTTGTTTTGGTTGCAAGATCCTGTATTTGGATGAAGCCCATTACTATTTTCACCTGAGCCAACTGTGGTAAAGGAACCAGCAGTGCTAAGCACTGGTACTTGTGATGACAGAACCAACACAAAGAGAACTGGCAATCCACTGTACCAACTTCTGAAGGTCAGACTCTTGATATTAAATACCAATAATACAGACAAAACCTTGCAATTCCATTATCCAGATTTCAAACTTGATTACACAGGATTGCTTTCAAATTTGGGCCTCAAAATGAAGAGCATGCAACAGACCAGGATACTTCTTGGGGGCCAAAAATATACATAGGTGGTTTTTAGACTCTCTTTTTCACACTCTGATTACTGACTAACAGTCCAAGTTCCTGCAGGTTCCTTATCCAATCACTTTTGAATGTTACTTTGGAAGATGTCCAGTTAACCTAGTTCAGATGAATCTCTTGAAACCCTCCTTGATTCTGTTCTCAAATGAAAGCCAAAATAGTTCTTCTACTACTTTTTTTAAAGCATCTATCCAAGTCAAGTAATTCTTCCATGCTTTATGCTCCTAAATGGGAGAGCTTCTTCAGAGACCTATGCTGGCTTCAGAAAAATGAATTCTAAAAAAAGCTAGGGAAGGCCAATGTTTACTACTGAAAAAGCCAAAGCTACTAGGAAAAACAGTTTAGAATGTCATTAGAAGGTGCAATCTATTCAGGTGATAACCTTTAGAAATGGCAGACTGAACTTTTAACTTCTTAAGGCTACTTTGGACAAGCATTAGGAGTTTATCATCTATCACAGAAAATATAGCAAATAGCTTTTACAGCATTCCTCAAGAGTATTTTTGAAATATCTAAGTGTTTTCCAGTCAAGTTACTCAAGTTTTTTTTCCAGGGACAATCAAGTCATCCCATCCTTTGCCTGCAGCTGTACAGCCTCAGACAGAGCTATCTAGTTGGCTTTATATGTATAGATTTTACCTTGGTCACTACCTCCATAAAAAAAACCCACCCCTTCTGTGCCATCTGATGTGCCATATTTAATAAAAGTTTGCCTAAGTGGAGTTAGAATCACAGAATCATTATGGTTGGAAAAGAGCTCAAAGATCATCAAATCCAACCATCAATGTATCACTACCATGGCCACAAAACCATGCCACTGAGTGCCACATCTACACAACTTCTGAACCCCTCCAGGGATGGTGACTCCACCACTGCCCTGGCAACATTTTCTGTAAAGAAATTTTTCCTAATATCAAAACTAAATCTCTACTGGTGCAACTCAAGGCCACTTCCTCTTGTCTTATCATTTGTTACTTGGGTAAAGAGACCCACACCCACCTGGCCACAACCTCCCTTCAGGAGTTAGAACACTTTGCACTGAAAAGTGGCCTTAAGAATACCTTGAATACCTGTGGCTAACACTACCACAGCCCTGTCTTTTAAAAGAAATGCTAAACATTATTGGCAGATGCAAAATTAGATTAGAAGCCAGAGTATCTAGTTCCATTTATGATTTTGCTCACAACTTCTCTTCTATATCTCCTTAGTTTCCCTGTCTTTAAAACAGAGATTTGTTTAAACACTGAGAAGCTATGTTGTATGACTCCTGATGAAATGGCTGCATTGCTGTCTTCCTAACAAACCCACTGTTACAGATGAACACATGAGATGCTTTACTTCTCCAAGAGATGAATAATAAGACTTTCAAATACTACTTGTAACAAACTCCAAAGATGACTGGCATGATTTGGAGGGACTGTTAGCATCAACTTGAAAATTCCTTTTATGCAGGTAATATGCTGAAATACTTGGTATGGCCAAGCAATTCCACTGCCTGCTCAGACCTTGTATTTGCAGAGAATCTTTGATGCAGCTCTGCAGGTTTGTCAAATTAGGAGCATGATGAAGGCAATTTGCTTGGTCTGTTGTGCAGAAAGTATAAATGGAAGGAATGACTTGATTGTGCACAGCATGCCAAATGGTTAAATGAAGCATTAGGCTTAGCATTAAAAGCAGCAGCACTGTTAGTACAATTTGCAGGGAAGAAATTGGCAGATGCAGAAATAACTGTGTGGGTTCATTCTGCTTCTAACCAAGATTACAGAGTACAGCTTAAAAAAAAAAAACAACAAACCACAAACCACACAAAAAAAACCCCAAACCCTTTAACTAGACAGCCAGAAAGTTGGATATTTATATCTACATAGAAGATCTTTATCTTACTGAATTCCTGGTTTAATATTTTTGTTAGGCTGGAATGTTAGCATATGCATCACTCACCTTAGAGAGTATTTTGAGTGCTTGATGTAGAAAGGCTCTGAGGGACTCACAAATTTCAGCTGCAATTTAATAGAAAATGCTTAAAAGCACAGTAGAGCTAAGCCTATCACATTCAATTGATGACATGCTTAAGATTGATCAGGTCACTTAAAACACAGCTTTACACAGAGCCAGAGTTCAGAACAAAGCATGCCCACATTCATGTGTATTAAGAAAAATTCACATCTCAATAGTGTAATGAAGTTAAAACTCAAGATACTAACAAATCCATGCAAACTACAGTCTATTCTGGTTTTTGGTCCCAAGTATATTATTAAATACTCTCAGTGATTCAGGCAGACAAAAGAGAAGAATTGCAGGAGAGTCAAGTTTTTCAAATACAGTCTTGACTTTTACAATTAAACTAAGACTTGTAACTACTGCAATCTCCTCCCAACAATGTAGAAAACATTTGAGTTGTTGGAAGGACTTATGAAAATGTATTCAAAACAAAGTCTGTCAAACTTACCAAATGTGTTGTGAAGGAATTATTCCTCAGGTTGACCTTTAATGTGCATGATTCCCCAATTCTAGTTGGAGGAAAGGTGTATAGATCTTCTGGTGCATATACTCCTCGAATGATCTCATTTTGTCTGGTTTGAAAAAGGGATTTAAAGTATTAAGATTTCCTACTCATATGGTCTGGCTATATTGATTGCATACTTGAAGAGAACAGATGTGTTTTCTGAGACTCCATCAGGAAAAATGGAAAGATCCTGAAGGCATCAACTCACCTTTTTGTCAGAAAGAAGAATGAAATTATCACCATGGCATAGATACATATACATTTATTTACACACACTTTCACAAGCTGAATTCTCCCCCAATATTCTTTACTAGAGAACTAGACTCTTCTCAGAAATGCCATGTTTAACCAAAACATGTTCCTCTTCTGTCATATTTACATCATCCCATAGTAAAAGAATGAGAAATGATGTAAGACTGAAGAATAGCAAGGTTAAGACATGCAGTACAGTGGTCTGCTCAGAAGTGACCTTAGAGTTCTATGGAGTCTCCAAAAGGGGAGTATACAAAAAGCACATACAAGGTTCTTCTGCTGATGGTAGTTCATTTACAACAGCAAATCATGGTTAAGCCACTCAAGAAACCCAGCTGAAAAGAAAAAGCATGGGAGATTCAACAATACAAAGAGTATTGGCAAGTTTGGGTTTTGCAGCTGTTTCCACTTTCATGTAGAATCACAGGATAATTCAGGTCAGAAGAGACTTAGGAGGTCTGCAGTTCAACTTCTTGCTCCAGTCATGGTCAGCTATGAGCTCACACCAGGCTGCCCAGAGCTTTTGTCCAGCCAGATCCTGAAAACCTTCAGGGACAGAGACTGCAGAGCCTCTGTGCAGGCTGTTCCACCACACAGCCGTCCTAATGGCAAACCAGGGTTTGGTTGTGGGGTTAGGATTTCCTCCCACCCCACCCCCTTCTCCCCAGCTGGAGACTCTCTCATTTCAAGCTTTGCCCATACCTACCCTGCTCTCATTGGATGTGCTTCAGAGTAAACCTTCATTTCTGGTACTTCTGGCAGCCCACTCTTGGGGAGGGCACTTCCAGAAGCTTTCACAATTGCAGTTTCATTTTCTGGTTTAGAACCCTATTGGCAGAAATAGAGAAGCCTTTAAACTTTGCATTCAGGATGAAGTATCCTTTCCCTTACCCAACCCAAAACTCTTTATTTGAAATAGAATCTTTCAGAATCAGTAGAATCTGGGGGATTGAGACACAAGCAGTGATTTAGGAGGAATACTTGAACAGGTTTCTGTGCCTGATGAATACTTTATTTGTTACAAGCTGGTTCATAACAAACTAGCAGCACAGGTGGAATCTTGAGAAGACTGCTAGCAATGAGCATTTCACTAAAAGCCAAAACAAAACCCAATCCCTCTGCAGGTATTCTGCCCATATGCCACAGGAACAGAAAGGACAGCTAAGCAGCTCCTCAGAAAGGAGGCAGATACAAGTCATAATTATAGTCTGAATTCTCACAACAGCAAGAAGCTTTGCACTAATTTTGTTATTAACAATACATCCTGCTCAAAAATAATGCTCTCTCCAGAGAGACAGAATCTGCTAATGCATTGTATGGTAACTGGTACATTCAGAAATTAGGCTAAAGTATTTACACCCAGGACCCTCATTCTGTGCACTCTACCACAAGGAGACACTTCTCCAAAAAGTCCATTTCAAAGTCTGCCTTGTGGCAAACATAGCCAGATACTGTTTGGAACTGCTTAGGTCACAACATCCTGAACCAAAGTTAAAGACCCAAAAGAACCTCCCACACTTATGGTTGTACAACATGATCTTGAGTTTTGAAGTGGTGCTGAGGTCTCACACAAGCAGCTGATTCCCTCACACAGGGAAGACTAAAAAAAGAATAGATTCATCTTCAATAGAGCTGCTATGACAAACTTGTCTTTCAGACATTCATTTCTATTGAAAGGGCTGCTAATCAGTTTGTCAGAAATAGCAGCAGCCAAAAATAAAAGACATCTTAATTTTAAAGAATATTTTCCAGTTGCAAATCACCCATGAACCACAGCAGAACCCAATGCATAAAGACTAGAAAGGATTTGTACAAGTTTCTTGTTCCAAAAGCTTTTCATTTTCCATGGAGTGAAAAATGATGGGTGTTTCCCTCAGTGTTAGCAGGCAAATTCTCATTTATCAATAAGGCAAGTTGCCAGCAGAAGAGTAAAGCACATTAGGGAAATGATCAGAAGTTCTCTCAGCCTGCATCCCTGGCCCAACCTAACTTCTGTTTCCAATGAAAGCAGCATGTTAACACTGTCCAAATTGAGTGCTGATGTTCCAAAGCCACCTAAGGAGCATTGACATTTGCTTAGCTTTAAAATTGGAATTATTTTGCTCAGAGAGTTGTGGCATTAAGTTTACAATGATGTTTCCTTCTCTCATTAATTACCAGGAAGAAGAAGGATCCTACAAAATAAAAGGTAAGGAACTCTGACAAGAAGGGTCTGTAAGGTTCCTACTACTGCAACAGGCTTGGAACTATCAAGAAAAATCCCAAATTTTATCTGGGCTTCTTAGAAAAATCAAATCAAAGTCTGTGGAGAAGACAGGGAAGGATATATAGCAATCATGTATTACTGGGTGTACAAAGCTCTTCACATTCAGCTCATTCAATTAATCATTAGAATTAATTCTTCCTAATAATAATAGGTTCTCTGTCCCCTGTAGACTCCTCTTGTATGGATGGTGAGGTAGGGATTAAAAGCAAGGTAAGGAGAGCCCAGTAAAACAGTTCTAACTCCCAAACTCCTCCCTCCAAGCCTCAATATGAAGTTAGAGCTGAGGAACAACAGGGGAGCAAAGGAAAGCTCAAATCCCATCGCTCCCATGTATAAACTTCAACATCTCCCCCATCTGCATTGTTACTCTGCTAAAATTCTCCAACAGGTTCTACCAGAGAGACATCCAGACCTCCACTATGGCTATTTGAAACTCCCAGTGTTGCACTAAGTTCCATGCTGTAGCAAAGGTCAGTTACTTTGCTAGTTACAAAAATAAAACCAATCCATTTAAGTGCCTGATACAAATAAATCCAAGTCGACAGAAACAATACCCAGAGAAGGCTTTTGACTCTTCTTTCTCTAAGCAAACTAAAACTTTATGTCTTAAATAGCAAAAGATAATGCATTATGACACAAGCATGATGAAAAAAGTATTTTTGCAACATTAGAAAAACAGTAGTTTAGTTCACCAAAAGTATCAGCAGGGTTCTTCTCTCCTATGACAGTGCACATGAGAAAGAAAGAAAACTGTAGAGTAAAATAAAGATGTTACCAAAACTCTGTGTTCAGGCCAACATTGATAGCATTTATATACTCACTGTTCCAGAAAGCTGAAATCTGAATTTATGCTTCCAACTAGGTTTTTCAACTGGGTGACACTCAAGGTCCCAGAACTGGGAGTAATCCCCTTTATCTCTTGGTAAAAAGATCACAGCAACCTACAAAAACACCAGAAAAGTTTTGCAGAAGCTTGTTAAAATAATCTACACATCTTCACAATTCTACCTACACCAAGTTACAGTTGAGCTAGCACAAAATTTACACACAACATCCATTCCACACACAGGTGATCTTGCAAAAGACAACAGAGCTCTTCCTCCTTTGCCCACAAGAGGAAAAAGTTCTGATGAAATAGGTTGTGCAAGCAATTGCAACCCAAAGTTGAGTTCAGCTAATCTGCTTCAAGCAGTCAGCAAGTGCTTGCACAATTATTTCCATTAGTAAAATGGGGGAGAGAAGGGAACCAGGAGGGGAAACACACAGAGCAGAAAGACTGCAATACCTTCCTTCATCTGCCTGCTAAGCTGTGAACAACTGCACTCCTCCAGCTCCAAGTCTGGAAGCAGACTGTGTTACAGTTGCTAGAAGGCCTGAAATTTGAACCCCACTTGCAGGCTATGCATTTGATCATCCTTAAAGGTCACCTATGTACCAAAGACTTGTGTCTGTGTGGTGCCATACCAAGTGAATTCAAAAGTAAACTTGCATTGTTTTCAGAGATGAGGATGGAGGAAGAAAGAGAAGGGGAGGAGCAGATCAGAGCACATCACTACAACTATCTCTAATTAGCCAAATATTATCATATCCACTGCAAAGAAAAACCAAGCAGCAAATCATCATTGCACTGTACCTGATCAGCTCCAGCCAACAGCCTGACATGCCAACAATGTAAATGTTATTCAAACAGGCCTGAACTAGGATTGCTAAGGCAAAGACAATTGTTTCAATTCAAATAATGGCTTTCAATATTAAGAAATAACTGTGAAATTGGACAGGAGTCTAGGTTTTTGTCTTGTAACTAGATTCCAAATTGCATTACCATAGAAATAATGTTATATTAATCCATAATGAATACAAAGTGTTTGTGAAGATGCATAACTAAAATTGCTGTAGCACTAAGGAAGAGGTGAGGGACAACAGCCCCATAAAAACTCATCCAGTATGTCCTTGGATGTGCTTTATAACTGTGGTTATGAAACCCTCTACTGGCCAGGAGATAAAATTGTAAGTCAACTTTAGGAACAGACAATTGTTCTTGGACAAGTATGAGAAGACTGCTGCTAAGGAAATAAAACTGGTTCTCAATCCAGCTTCATAACAACCCAGCAGTATTTAGGATTATCTTGTGGACTTTTTGCAAGACATTTTTCTGTTCTAGAAGAACTTGTCTTAAAAAATCCAACAAAATAAACTTGAAGTCAAACTACTTGGAATCAACTCAGCTGACATTATAACAGCTGCTAAAAGTAGACACTGACTACCTGATACATCCCAGATCCCAACTCTGCATTTGAATGAAGCTAGAATTGACCAGCTTCAAAATTCTACTTGTTATTTCAGAAAATCTCTCCTGTAAGATCCTACTTTACAACTGAGGTACCCTAGTATGCTTGGGATATTGATAACTGTCAGTTTACCTTCTCCTCTCCATGAGCTTCAAGAGTCCCAGAAACACGGGAACATCTGAAAGCGGAGTAAGTAACCCTATAAACACTCCCAGTTCCATCCACATCCTGCAAATGAAGTGATGAGTCAGATTCAGAAGGGACAAGGGAAAAACAAACCCAGCAAACCACACAACACACCCACACCACCCTTGCAAAGGATTGAGGAAAATACACCCCATCAAGCTGCTTTCAAGTGAACAAATAATACTGGCTCCCTAAAAGCAAATCAATAAAGACTAAAAATACTACAACAGCTCTGCAGTCACCATGACTACTAACTGCCAGTCTAGAGGTGGGGCACTGGCTGGAACATGGCATGCTCAGTCTTCTGGGCTACAGCTAAGAGTGATACAGAAACATTTTTCATCATTTCATGACAACAGACCATAATAATTCTAGCCTAAAATTAAAATGGCCATCACAGCACTTGGACTATCAAAAAAAAGAGGGAAACATTTAGAAATATCAATGGTACACCTACAGTCATTGCAAAAGGGATGGCAGTGTCATTCAAATACCCTTGCCCTAACTTCAATTACCTATAGAGACACCATGTACAGCATAATTCCAGCAGTGTAAGCCTCAAAACAAGGTGAGTCTAGTATTCTGAAGCCAAAAGGGACACCCATCTTTCATGGAATCACCTTCCCTATTTAAAAGACATAGAGATGTGGTGCTGAGGGCCATAGTTTAGTGGTGACTCAACAGTGTTGTGCAGGATCAACAGTTGGGCTTGATCCTGTTGGGCTCTTCCAACCAAAATAATTCTAGGATCCTGTGGCTACTTAATGCAGTGCAATCTGGATGATGATACTGGTTGAGCACCAGTGAGTTCTGTAAGCCAGCAAATAACCAAAGATTGTCCCACAGAGGCACCAACTGATTGACAGTCAGGGAGCACATTAGAGACGTAAAAAGGAGTAAAGCATTTCCCTGGTGTGGACTTCAACTGAGTTCAAGCTCAAATATATGTTCTTTCTTAAGAAGATGGAGGCAGAAGGAGAGAGCAGCAGGAAGAGGGAAGGGGAACAAATAAGAGATTTCCCCAAAACTACCAATGCAAGCATTCACTCACTTTAACATAGGGTGGTGCAAACGATGACAAATGCCACCTCACACTTTCATCTCCTTTATTCTCCATTTCCAGGTAGCTCTCTAGAAGAGAAATACCAGCCCAGTTTATTAAAAGTCTTGGTTCAAGTATCTTTAGTGGAAAAAGTTCTAACAGAAATTATGTTTCAAGACACAGAAGTTTAATGGGAAGAGTTCTCATGCTGCCAACTCCAAGAACAGACTCCAACAAGGCACATTGTCATCCAGTTCTTGGAAGCTTATACAAGACAAATTTGGAAGTAAAGTCTTCTAGTGAAGAATCATACTGAAGATGCTTACAAGAAACAAACTGAGATCTAAATCTCATCCTCAATAACCTTAAAACCTTAAGAAACCATCTTAACCAAAAAGCTTAAAACAGATAATCCCCTAAAAGAACCTGAAGTATATCACATTATGTGGATGAACTGCTGGCAGTAGGAAGTTAGCTTCTGATGAACACAAAACATGAAAAATAGAGAGATCTAAGTCACCTCCAACAGTCTCATTTTATTGCATTTAGATTTCTGGCAGATACCTTCACACAAAAAAAGGACCAAAAAAAACCCACAAGACACCCAACTCCCTCCCATGTGACTGTTCAGGGAAAAAAAAACACTGATAGCACTCTAGTTTGGAGCTAAGCAAATAAAAACTAGTATGGATTTGCTACTCAGCATACATAGATATGAAACCTTAATAAAAAGCTTATGTTTGACTTGCAGGAAGGAGAACTGACATTGAGAAATTCCAACTTGACAGCATCAATAAGCATATTTCACATCTTGAAATGTGCTTCCTGCCAAGAATCAACAGGACACAGGTAAGATCATCAGTTTAGAGTATCACCTCAGGAAATTTAGCAGCATATAGATTATATGGGACATTTATAAAAACAGGAAAGGAAAGGAGCATTGTATTATACTCTTCTTTCATAAGTGTAGCAGAAAAACCCCAGTTATAGTAGGGATTAACTCTTGAAAGTTCTGAAGTCTGTTAAATAAAAATGTGACATCAGTGAATGATTTTTAAAAAAAAACAGAAATTCTTACTAGCTAGAAAAGAAAGCTAAGCACTACCAAAAAAATCTAGTATCTAGAAAACAGAGTGACAGTTTCATACAGACATTTGGAGAATTTTAAGCATTACTGGAATTACAAATACAGACTGAGGATTTGAGACTCCATTATCAACAGTGTCCTCCTTGATCATTAAGTACAAAACAAGGATAGCTAGACTCATAGCTAGCATTCCTAACACCTTAACAAAGAACATTTCTTTCTCTGCTACATGCAGATAGATTTATCACATATCTTAGGGATACAAAGATGAGGAGAATGAGTCTAGTGCAAAAGAGCTCTGACCCTAAAGAGTTCCAACAAATGGCAGTAACCTCACAGTGCCCACTTTGCCCAGCCACAGAACAGTTGCATTAATCAGAGTTGCTTAAAAAATTGGTCACTTAGCTGTCTGTATGCAAACCTATCTGTGGGAAAAAGTGTGGCTACACTGCCTAAGGAGAAGAAAAAAGATACAAAGAAAAAAGAAGGACTTCTGAAGAGAGTTCCATCACAAGGAGGGAACTGGGTTGGTTAGTCTGAGGAGGAGGAGGCTTAGGGGAGGCCTTATCTGTCTCTACAACTACCTGAAAGGAGGTTGTAGCAAGAATGGAGCTGGTCTCCTCTCCTGGGTTACCAGTTAGAGGACAAGAGGAAATGGCCTCAAGATGTAGCAGGGGAGGTTTAGATTGCATATGAGGAAAAACTCATTCACAGAAAGTTGTTAGGCATCAGAAGAGGCTGCCCAGGGCAGTACTTGAGTCACCATCCCTGGAAGGGTTTAAAACACATCTAGATGTGGTACCTAGGGACATGTTTAGTGGCATGGAGGTGACAGGTTGATGGTTGGACTTGATGATCTTAGAGGTCTCTTCAACCTTAATGATTCTGTGATTTCAAACTGAAGTCAGAAGAGGGCAACTGGGCAATCACATTTTCAAACTAAGAACAAAACCTCAAAGCATTCAAGTTCCCAAACATGCAATACAGTAAATTGAACCTCTGAATGCAAGATACTAAAGTCTTGCATTTACTAAGTAACATTACCTGAACTGTAGCCAGGTCTTGTTCTAGGAAAAACAATGTTTCTGCTCTTCATTTCCATTTTTGTTAGAGGCAGCACAGGGAGAGGCTTGGCCACATGGACAGTAGGGCTGTCAGATGAAGGAGCGAAGATCTCACGTCTTCTAGGTGGGAAGTCTGCTCCAGGCACACTCTGGGTGACTGCTTCTTCAATCTGCACTTTAACAAACTTCTCACAATTTGGAGAAAAAGAAAGATTTAAATACTAAACTTTGATATATTAACAAGTTAAACTATTTAGCTCTGTTTCCTTGAGCTGTAAGAGTTCATGATGTTCAGTTTTAGATTCTAACACAGAAAGTGTCTCCCACATTAAATCACTAGGTCTTCTCTAACTACACAAAGTTTAAAGGTTTTAGGACAAGCTTAATTTAGAAGAAGAGGAAAATTTACTGACAATTTGCCATCAAAACATTTTAAGTAAATAGGAGTTAGGAGAGATCTGGACAGGTGAGAGGGCTGGGCAATCACCAACCCTATGAAGTCTAACAAGGGCAAGTGCCAGATTTGGCACCTGGGATGGGACAACATCTGTGTTGCAGAACATAACAGTTACATACATGCACAGTCTCAATTTCCTTCTCAACTCTCTTCAACAGCTTCCCTGTTTAGCAGTTATGGCAGTTTCTAATTCACAATAGCTCACCTTCCCCCATTAAGAAGGAAGGTAGGTAGAGATGTTGTTTTATCCTTCCAGTGTCTTTTATTTCTCTCTCCATATGTTGTTACAAGTAACCCAAAATACATGCTGATTGTAAAGATAAAAACCCAGGTGCTTCTTTATTTGGGGGAGATTACCAAGGAGTCTTTCTGCTTTTACACTGCTGAAATGAAATTAACTGGCTTCATAAATTTTATTTAATTGCCTTAATTTAATCAGGGAAAACTCTAGGACTAAAATACATGCAGAGCAAGAACCTGTTCTTGACAGTCTTTATTACAGACTCACTGCCCAGAAGCTTAAGTTTACCTCAAGGGAGCTCAAAAGGAGCAATGGTGATTTGTCCAATAACCTCCTTTAACTTCTTCTACAAGAAAACATTCTATAACTACTTCTACACATGTGTGTATGTGTATATATATATAAAATTATACATATACACAATTTTTTATATATATACATACATACACAGAGATACCTTTTCTAGATGATGCATAAAGTAGTGGTGAGTATACAGAGGCAATTTTACTGGCAGTTCAGTCTAAATGTTCCCATCATAACATTTCTCCAGGGATGAATGAACTAAGAATATCAGTTTGCAAAACAGCATCTTAACTGTGTTTATTCTTCTATCTTTTTTCTTACAAGATAACTTTACAGATTAGAGAGAATAATGGAAGTTGATAGAACTCCTGTCTCACACCTGAAGGGTTTTAGCAACATTACTAGACCTTATACAGCAAAGTAAAACCAACTGTTGGAATTTTGACTCAAGTAAGCCACCTACCTTTTGTTCATTACCACAATGGATATAGATTAGGCCACTCCAAGGAATTAATGAAGGCTTTGTGGCAAGTGATGGATTAGGGCTCACCAGAATTAGTGTATTGCTCCTAATAAAAGAAAGAAAAAAAATCAGCATGATCCTCATATTAGAATGAGTATCTACAGGAGACCTTAGTAGCCTCCCTCCACCCCAAGGATGTGCTTTTAAGAAAGTGAAGACTATCTAGAGAGAGTTGATTTTAAGGTATTCCAATACCCACTGTATTATCAAGATTTCCTAGTCAGAAACTTCACACTAACACACTTCATAAACTTGGCATTGATGGTTGGATAAGAGTAAATCTTATCTGCTGTTAACATATACAACCAGTCAGGCCATGTAAAGCAGACATAGCTACAAGTTTCAGAGAAACAAGTCAACAAAGCAATTGTACTGTTCAAACAAAGTATACTGCACAAACTGCAGTTCAAGAATCCTTTAAACTAATTCCAGTTTTAGAGAAGCTGCTGGCTTTTCCTTCCTCCCATGCAGAACTGAGCTTGGAAAAAGAAAAGCCTTTCAATGTTATCACTGCTTTCTACAGTCACTTGTAGTAGGGGACATTGAAGAGGCTAAACTCACTTGAAGCAGTTATGGCATCATACAGTAATTTGAGCAGTGAGAACCAATTCTGATTCACAAGGTTTCATATTCTATACTAGAGATATTTAAAAATAGGGGAGAAAGTGAGCAGTGAAGCATTTAAAAACTGAGTACCAAATTGCTAAAGTAAGGGTCACTGGTTGTATGTTTGCAAAAGCACTCAGGCTAATTCTTCAGGTGTACTTTAAAATGTCATTAACACAGCACTCTGCATTTGAAAAGTTCTGGTTAGGAACAAGATCAGTCCCCAGAGGAAAGTCACTTCCATAATCATTGTCCCAGTATGACCATCTCTACAAACTTACATCTAGATGAATATGGAATTAAGTGTTTAAATATATCCCATCTTGCAGGGCTGAAAAAAATGTAAAAACATCTGCCCAAACAGATACTAAGTTAAAGCAACTACTTAAATAAAAGCTATTTTTTGGGGAACATAACTTTCTTTTTTCTTAAATGAGAATAATTTAACAACAAAGTCTCCAAAGCCTTTCTGAACTGACCTTAAAAATTCCCCTACATTTAGAAGTGAAAGGTGGTCAGAACTTTTAAGCATTTTATTGTGAAAGACTTTGCTGACACCCTTGAGAAGTCTTAGACACAGAGGCACTGATACTATGACTACTCTTCCAAAATACTGCTAAGTAAGACACAGCTGACCTGACACTGCCTTGTCACTCCTTTCACACCTACAGATATTGAGAAGCCAAAGGTTGAACAGCAAAAGACAGTTTTGTCAGAGCAGAAAACACCCCAAAATCAAGTTTTGAGTGTCAATGCATTTGCAATAGAAAACACTAAGCCTCCAGAAGAGAAGCATTCTACAGGAACTGTTATTTTAGGGGTTTTTGTGAATTTGTTTTTGTTTTTTAAACACAC
Organism: Galbula dea; assembly: GCA_013399015.1. Taxonomy (NCBI): domain Eukaryota; kingdom Metazoa; phylum Chordata; class Aves; order Piciformes; family Galbulidae; genus Galbula; species Galbula dea. The sequence continues at coordinate 335,499 of VWZX01001927.1, read as the reverse complement.
AGGTCATTTTTAAACAAAAAGCTTGTGAAGAGAAATGATTAAAGCTTCAGCTTTGTTGACCATCCAGCTGCTAGAAAATTATGCAGCAATAATAGCATTTCCAGGCACAGAAAATTCCTGGCCTCCAGGTAATTTTGTAGGTGACAGAAAGACATTCCCACTACACAAACTATAGAAGGATAAGGTTCTAAAATATCAAAACTAGATCTGAGTGTGAGTTGACAAAAAGACTATATCCTGGAACAGACAAAGAGGCTACACTCTGGAACTCCTGGAGTTAGTTAAACTAAAATAATTCCCTAAAAACTTACTAAAAAGTCCTAAATTAACTGACTTTCTAAACAAACTGAAAATAAACTCCTTCAAAATCTCACTGCACTTTCACAGATAAAGGAAACTATGAAAAGAAACTTACTCTGGTTCAACAACTCCATGCTGTGGGGTTATAGTAAGGCAGTGAGCTGGCCAGGAAAGCTCAAATGCCAACATCCTAGTAGAATTGTTGACAATTTGTACATGTCCAGTATCTGCTGTTCCACCTGTCAGATACAAAAAAAAACAAGCTATAAAAAACAGCATGTACAAAAATTCACAGAAGTGTCCCAAATTGAGATTAGGTTTATTCCCTATTTTTACCTTCACAAAGCTTTAAAATCTTCACAGGTATGTATTGCAAATTGTATGTATAGGCACAAAGAGCAAACTACCTCTGACAAGTTCATCCAAACTGTGTTCAAAACAAGTTTACTGTTTTGATGTAAAGCTACTGCAGCATGAGGATTGGCCAAGCCACACTTACAAACACCAATTACAAACATAGTATGCAGTGCAGTTATTTGAATACTGGAGTGGTTGTTTTATTAACTTCCAAAAATACTTACTAATAGAAGGAGATGTCAAAGTCAAGTACTCAGGTTTAACAGTCCAAGTCTGTTGAGCATCTGATCCATTCTGAACCAAATCATCAGTTTTTACAGGTAATGGAGGACCCTGAGGTCCTTTAACAGGAAGAACATCCAAAGTTGCATTGATGTGTCTGACAGAGTTCTCAGATCTGAAAATAAGGCTGCATTAAGTAAAACTTCATTTAAGTAAAACTGCAAAGCTGTTGAAGAGCACCCAGAGGAGGGCCACAAAGATGGTGAAGGGAATGGAGGGGAAGACTAATGAGGAAAGGCTGAAATCACTTGGTCTCTTCAGCCTGGAGAAGAGGAGACTGAGGGGAGACCTCACTGCAGTTTATAACTTCCTCAGCAGAGAGGGAGGGGTGGGTGCTGACCTCTTCTCTCTGGTGACCAGTGACAGGACACAGGGGAATGGCATGAAGCTGAGCCAGGGGAAATTCAGGTTGGATGTTAGGAAGAGGTTGTTTACCCACAGAGTGGTGGAGCATTGGAACAGGCTCCCCAGGGAGGCTGTCATGGCACCAACTCTCATGGAGTTTAAGAAGCACTTGGACAAGGCACTTAGGCACACAGTGTGACTTTGGGGTTGGCCTGTGCCTAAGTAGAAGTTGGACTTGATGATCCTTGTGGCCCCTTCCAACTCAGAATATTCTGTGATTCTGTGAAAAGTAGTAATAAAACAACTTATGAGTAGTTCCAATAGCCTACTTCTAGTATTTCTCAAACTTCACTAATGAAACAGTGTTCTTCACATAGGCCTTCAATTTAATTTTCCATTATTAAGGAAAACATTAATTCAGGAGCTATATCATGACACCACTCTTTCACAGAACCCTAGAACTGTTTTGGTTGGAAGAGACCTTTAAGATGACCAAGTCCAACCATTAACACTGCCAGGTCACCACTAAAGCATGCCCCTCAGTGTCACACCTTCAAGGATGCCTACAAGTCAAGGTACTGTTAAGAATGGGAGATACTAAGATAAACAGGTGATAATAAAGCAAAATGCTTTCTCTCTATATATTCTATTCAGATTAAGGAAGTACTGCTACAGAAAGAAGGCAATGCAAGTTAGAGAAGGGTCAGCAGGGACCTCTGGAGGTCAGCTAGTCCCACACCCCCACTCAAAGGTTACTCAGGACACTATCCAGTCAGGTTTTGAATTCCTCCACAGATGAAGACTCTCTCTGAGCAGCCTGTTCCAGTGTCTGTCCATCCTCAGCAGAAATTAAACAAAAAAGGGGTTTTTTCTCATGTTTAAATAGAGTTTCTTACATTACAGTTTGTCTCCACTGCTTTTTGTCCTGTCACTGGACACCACTGGGAAGACTCTGGTCTTCCTCTTCTTAACTTCCCTATCAGGTATTTATACACATTGATATCTTCCCCTGGCTCAAGCCTTCTCTGCTTGATACTAAAGAAACCCAGCTCTTAGTCTCTTCTTGCAAGACAGATGCTCCCATCCCTTCACCATCTTCAGGACCCAACATTTCACACCTTCTTTTGCAAAACAGATGGCAGATAAACTCATATGAAAGCTAGGAAGCTGTTGGTTTAGGACTCAGTGTATTTCCTTAAGTTAAAAGCTTAACTCACAACAAGTTTGAGTTTAAATACTAAACTAAAAGCAGAAATGAAAAATTAAACTAAAAACAAATAATCTCTGCTCCATGCAACATTGTGCAAACACACAGCTCTTGTTCTTACTATTTCTATTCCTACCTTTAATGCTTCTGAGAATGCTGAGTCAGTTGAGGACAGCTGAATTAATATCTGTGAGTATTCATCCCTTAAGATGGCAAGGGAACCAGGAAGGCAACTGATTCACATAATTCCTTGACATGGAGTTTCCCTAACAGTCACAATTACAGTCTACCCAAAAAGTGCATCACAAATCTTTGTGAGGGTGGTGAAACACTGGCATGGGTTGCCCAGAGAACTGGTAGAAGCCCCATCCCCTGGGGTTCTCAAGGTCAGGTTGGGATAAGGCTCTGAGCAACCTGATCTAGTTGAAGATGTCCCTGCTCACTGTAGGGGGGTTGGGTTAGATGACCTTCAGAGGTCCTTTTCATGATTTCCAAGACCAGGTCTCTGCCAGCTCTCCAAAGAAATCCTCCCAGTTATGGTCCACTTTAGACAAAAACCACTAATAATGTTTTGATGAGTATAACACACACTACACTGAAAGGCTGTCATATGGGCTGGATAAGGAAAAGGCCACTAAGCCTTCATAATATATCTCTACTTCCACTCCAGATGTCAAAAATTCATTACAATGAATGAAGTAGTTATAATCTTACTAGGACTACAACAATACATGCAGTTTGGAAGTGTCTATGGAAGAAAAAAAAAAAAATCACACACAACCAGTTTTTTCAGATGAAGAATAGGAAGTTGCAGATAAAGTTCATGGTGTCAGCTGAGGGAATAGTTTTTAAGTTCCCATAAGAGTTTAAATGGGCTGCACAGAAACAGGGAGAGAAGCCATCTAGATGGTCTTCATTGGAGCAATTCTCATTATAGAAGCAGCTCTTTCACTTGCAAAGCAAGTCCATTTGCATCCCTGACATTAAAATATTCAGGGAAAGGAGATGCACTTCAGTGAGGTGGTATTTGACAGTTAGCCTTATAGTTACTTTACCTCTCTGACTCCAAATGGCATCCAGAAGACTGCTGAAGTTCACCCTGCTCAGAGGTGGAATATCCCACCACAGAGAGGGTAATCTTTCTCATATTTGCATAGAAAAGCTGGATGTCATTCGTCCTCCTGGGGATATCACACACTAAAAATGAGAGGAACACAGCAATTCCAGTAACAACAGGCCTGAAACACTGAACAATTACACAGCAGAGCTTTAGGATATAAATTTAGTCAAACAACTGTTGGCTAAGACTTAAGTCAATAAACTGTTGGCTAAGATGTCCTAGCTCATCCCCAAAATGTCAAGCTTAGTTGTCAGACATAAATCAATATTAACAGGAGATGCAACATAGAAATCCAAATATAAACAAAAATTGGAACTTTTTAATTGAGAGATCTATTTTGTCCATCTTTATACAAATGGTATGTACTAATCTATGCCAAATTAACATTAACTTTCACTTTTTTACACTCTCAAATAAGAGTAACATATTCCCAAGGCTTTGCTTAAGAGATTTAACTTCAGAGAAGTTATTTTTCAATTTCTCAGCCTATTTAATCTAACACTTCATTTTTTCATTCATTATGCCTATAAATACCCAAAAAGGTCAGGAATGTAACAGTACAATTTAAAAATAGTAAAATGTTCCATAATCAAGTTAAAGTCTTCTGTGCTTTGAGCCCTTTCATGTTGAAGAGACAGAATGAAGGGCTCAACCTTACTGCTGAATTCTCTACCTCCTCTTCCCTAGTGGTACAGGGGTACAGGGAATGGGGGTTGTGGTCACTTCATCCCATGTTATCTCTGCTGCTCCATCCTCCTCAGGGGAAGGACTCCTCAGACTCTTCACCTGCTCCAGTCTGGGGTGCCTCTCACAGAGGCAGCCCTCCATGAACTTCTCCATTTGGAGTCCTACCCACAGGTCTTCACAGGCTGCTCCAGCATGAGTCCCTTCCATGGGCTCAGAAGACCTGCCAGCAAACTTGCTCCAATGTGGGCTTCTCTTTCCAAGAGGCCACAGGTACTGCCATAAGCCTGCTCCATTACAGGCCTCCCACAAGGTCACAGCCTACTTTGGACATCACCTCCTCCAGAGCAGTGTCCCTCATGGGCTGCAGGCAGACATCTGCTCCATCATGGACCTCCATGGGCTGCAGTGGGACAGCCTGCCTCACCATGGTCTTCACCATGGGCTGCAGGGCAATCTCTGCTCCAGCACCAGAAGCACCTCTTCTCTCCCCTTCCTTCTTCACTGACCTTGGTGTCTGCAGTTGTTTCTCTCACACTCTCACTCTTCTCTCCAGCTGCTCTTGCACAGCAACTTTTCCCCCCTTCTTAAACATGTTATCCCAGAGGTGTTGCCACTATCACTGATGGCCTTGGCCAGCAATGGTTCCATCTTGGAACCACCTGGCACTGGCTCTATCAGATATCAGGGGGAAGATTCTAGCAGCATCTTACAGAGGACACCCCTGTGGCTCTCCCCTTACTACCAAAACCTTGCTGATACAGCCACCCAAACTGAGACTTTTGTTTTTACATTTACTAAGAAAAAGAAGCAGTGAAAAAACTAACTAGGATTCAAGCCTAAAAACGTGTTTCTCCACCTAAAAAAAGAGTATTACATTTTTGTTTTAAGGAGTCATAGCCTCACCTTCTGTCACAAGCTGCTCCCCTTGAAATTCTTCATCAAACACAACATTTCTCACTAAGCTGTTTTCTGAAATAATGTGTTTTTCTGCTTCAGGTTTATATATCTTAGACCTGTTAGAGAGCAAAAGAAACCAGAGTCATTACATTAACAGAAAATGCTGGAAACAACAATTTGGTAAGGTTGGCAAGAATCTAATATAATTTTAACTTCATCATTTCTCAAATACACTAAGTTCCAACCTGTGAGCATTTGTTTAAAACTGAAAACAACTCATAATCTTGAAATGGTTAAAGAAATACCTGCTCCAGTGATGCACAGTAAATAGAATGCACAGCCCTGAAATAAGGGCTACCATACATTTGTGTCTCCAAGATACTTGTTCTCTGCTGTCAGTCACACCCACCTAGGTTTCTGATAAGTACATCAGGCATCTGAGTGATTTTTTCAGTCACCACAGGAAGCAGGAGAATGCTATTTTGGTCATGAGTGAAAGCCTTTTGAGGGGAAAAACTGACTAGTCAATGGCAGACTGGCAGCAGGTGCCAGCCAACAGCAGGAACATGGAGCCAAGGAGCAAGCCTGCCAACAGGCCAGATAAGACTGGGAGACACTGGGATATAAATAGGTCAGGGAAAAAATGGGAAGCTACAGGTCAGTAAGAGGAAACCTGGCACTCTGATAGGGTCAGAGCCCTGGAGGTGAAAAGAATACCTCAGCACTACTAACTCTCAGGTCTAAGCTGCTCACCAGGCTGCTGACTATGTATATTTTTGGAGTAGCCACAAGTTGGCAGGCTAGGCAGATTACTCATTTCACATTCCTGTCCCCAGATCCCAAATCATGTTCTTATTCTAGTACACAACTACAGAATGGAGTTTGCCTGCCTTACAGCACTCAGTCATTTCAAGAAATCTCTTTCAAATTACCAAGGGAGACCTCAGAGAAGGTCCCACCACAAAAAAACAACACCAAGATCACCATGTTCCAGAACCAAATGCCATGCCTGCTAACTAATAAAATCAGCAACAGAGTACTGCAACAAAATATTCAGGTACCAATGCCCAGAGTCTGAATGAAGTTTCCAATACTACCCATCTAGGTGCATCAAGCTTCTCACTTGCATCACAGTCCCTGGCAGTGTTCAAAAAACATGCAGATGTGGTGCTGAGGGACATGGTTTAGTGGTGACTTGGCAATGTTAGGTTGGACTTGATGATCTCTGATGATTTTGGAGGTCTTTCCAACCTTAATGATTCCCTGATTTTACATGTGGATTTTACTTCTCTCACAAGCACATCTACTCAAACACTGTCTTCACCAACAGAATTCAGCAAGCCAAGATGCAAGCCTTGTTCAAAACTCATTACTGCTGAATTTCAGCACTACTCCCTTCAGGAGCCTTTTCTTTAAATATTAAAGCTACATATGTATTGGATAAGAGAGATGCCAAGATAGAACAGCTCTCCTCCAACACAGAAAAGTAAAACTTTTCCTCCAAACCCCAGCACACTCAAATTCAAGACTGTAAAAGCAAAACCCTTTACATACTAAAGCTACAATTCTAGCTAACAAAACCACAAATAAACACACCAAACAACCTCCCAGATATAAGACTCACTAGATCTCTCCATATTATCACTGATCTTTGGTTTCTTCTTGCTATTTTTGGCAGCAAGTTGAGACCATACTGATGGTTTTTAGCACAGACTTCTAGTTTGAACTTCTCCTTGAGAATCTGTCTGTTCCAATAGCAAAATACACCTTACCTACGATACTGCTGCCTAGAAACTTCATCTCCACAAAAAAAACATACTGTTGATAGCAGTGTGTTTGCTTTATGGAAGTTCTTTTCTTTTTCCAGTGGATTCCATGTTACAGTAATCACCTGATAAAATAAATAGACAATATACTCAAAACAAAACATCATCTTGTTAGTACCAATGTTTGCAGTATGAGTCAACAAATAAAATAAACAGACAATATAATCAAAGCAAAACATCTGCTTGTTACTAACCAATGTTTGCAGTATGAGTCAACAAATAAACAGACAATATACCCAAAACATCATCTTGTTAGGACTAATGTTTGCAGTATGAGTCAACAAATTACTGCAGTCTAAGTGAAATAGGATGCAACACGAGCTTGTCAGACACAATGAAATAGGATGCAACACGAGCTTGTCAGACACATTCTCACTGATCACATTCATTTGAATGAACAAAACTTGCTCAGAATCAGGTCCTGTACTTACTTCATGTGCTCCTTCTCTGAGAACAAACTTCTCTGGAGATATCATCATTACCTGAGGATCCATAACTGTTCTTGTCTGTAGGTTTGCAAAGCACATGGCTTTAACATAGGCAGCTCGAGAACCTGTATTCCTGATGCAGAAGGAAGCTTTCTTTGATCTTGTAGGCAGTAATCCACCCAGTGTTAGCATGTAACTATCTGACAGCTTTTCAACTTTTTCCAAAGTTATATTGCTTGTTCCTCCATATCCAGATAATGGAATCTGGAGGGGGGGGGAGAAATAAAACAGAAAATAAATCACCAAATCACCCCAGTACTTCACATGAAAGCAAGCTTCCTACTAAAGCTTCTGTACAACTATGGTAAACTAGGTAAGAGTTAGAGAAAAACAAACCAAAATGCTTAAAATGGGAACTGGAAAGACTGCAAGAAACAAAAGAAAGCCTAAACTTTATCCAACTTGTTTCAAGTTTTCCTGAAAATTAATTTAAGGGCTATCTACAGAACAAAACAAGTTCATTCAGACCTTTTTGACAGTTCTAGAGTTAAAATCTTTGGCTGCTTTTAACATAATGCAAACAAATCTTTTTTTCTTCATTCACAAGGGGGAAAGTGCCTGTAAAATTGAGGATCATGTTCCAACTGTAAAATGTAGTGCCCAGCCAATCTTTACCAAGCACAGAGCTATGCACAGTCTACACCTTGAAAAGTTTCACCTTTCTGATAGAAAGAGTTACCCAGTGCTAGACTTCAAACAATTCTGCAATCTACATGTTCAAATGAGAAGTTAGGTTGGGATTCTTACAGTAAACTTGATGCCTGGCTGTGAGCAAATCCCCAGCTGCTTGATCTCCAGCTTGGCAAAGCAGCAAGTGATTCGAGTGGGTGTAAACATCAAGTAAATGTTGGTGTCTTCTTTGGGGCGGATTTTGAGTTCCCAACTACTAGTTAAACGTTCTTCTGATCCAAAAATACTCTGCAGCTACAAAACAAAGACAGCAGAAGCAAGTGACTACAATATGAAAGACAGCAGTCATCTGCCTCACCAGGAACCCAAAATGAAACTTCTTCAAAGCCTAGTTAACTCAGTTGACAATGGCTTAATATGCAACAAAACAGACAAGTTCAAGGTACTTTACATTCCCACAGTGAGCCTTTCAGTTTAGAGCAGAGCTTTTTGCCTTCAGTTCATAAAACAGTAAGGCTGAATTTAACCATAGAATCATAGAATGGCTCAGGTTGGAAGGGATCTTGAAGATCATCTAGTTCCAACCCCCCTGCCATGGGCAGGGATGCCACATGCACTAGCCCAGGTCATCCAGGGCCATATCCAGCCTGGCCTTAAACACTGCCAGGGATGGGGCCTCCACAACCTCTCTGGGCAACCTGTTCCAGTGCCTCACCACCCTTTGGGTAAAGAACCCCCTTCTAATCTCCAGCCCAAATTTCCCCTCCTTCAGCTTGTAGCCATTCCCCTGTCTCCTGTTGCAATCAGACAAGGAGAAAAGTCTCTCTCCTTCTGCCCTACAATCCCCCTTCAGGTACTGCAAGGTCGCTATAAGGTCACCTCTAAGCCTTCTCTTCTCCAGGCTGAACAACCCCAATTCCTTCAGCCTGCATTAATTCAATCTCACTTTGGTATTTTAGATACTAAATCTGAACATCTGAGGAAAAAAGGGGATATAAAAGTATGTAGACTATGTAATAAACCCCCCTCTAGTTACACTAATTCTCAAAAGCTAATTACAGTTTCTGCCCTCCTTTCCTCATGCACCCAGAGTCCTCTGGAGTGAGGTCTGGAATCCCTCCTGCAAGAGGGCCACTGACATGTTCCTCCACCAAGTATTGACTCTGTTGTGCTACAGCAGCTCACAGAGCTGTAAACTGAGCCCAAATTTGCTGCAGCACTCATCAATTCAGCTCTTCTTCAGGTTGTCAGCATAGCTTAAGCTCTGCTATCACGTCCATCTTGGCACTCTCACAGCAAATACACAGCCTGCTAGTCACTGACATTCATAAGGGAACAACAACACTTCAGGGCAAAGACATTTTTATTATACACATATCCTGGCAATTGTCAGAAACACTCAAGAGAAATTTTCATGACAGTTACCTGAAAGCAGTCTTGATCCTGGCCTCTTATCAACAGTCTTAAATGCTGGGTCACAGATGGAGAGTCATTTCTTAGAGTTAACTTCTGCTGGCTGGAAAACAGGAATTTTAGCTACTTCTCACAGCAAGTGTAGATTAACTGTTTATATTTATTCATGGGAACAATGGAAATGGGACAGTCTATTTCAAAGTCATTTCATGATTTAATTTCACCTCTTGGAACAACAAAGTGTGTTCTCAAACTTACAGACCTTACAATATGACACATAATTACAGGTCAATCCTCATACAACAAAACAACTCCAAAACATATGTAAATACAACTGTTGTGAAGGTCAAGTGTTGTACTTAACAGCTGGAAATTTAAAGCAAGAAGCAATTATGTCAATCCAAAAATTCCTTTAAAAAAATCAAAATATTTTAAGATATATTTAAAATTAGATTATCCACAGCCACTTAGATATGGAGAAACAGTCTTGTGAGTAGTCTGGCTCAGTTCTTTACACTGCTAACAGTCCTTTTAACAAGTCAAAACACAATCACAGAAGGATGTGACATGCCCTAAATCAGGCAAAAAGAAAGGAAGAGGAAGCATTGTGTAGTGAGAATCAAAAAGGAGGATGGGCAGAGTGCAAAGCTTCTCCCCAGTTTTCAGTGGCAGACCCTGCTTTGTTACTGTCAGAACAAAATCTTTAAAATAACTTCAGCTTCCTAAAGCATCAAAAGTGTTTTTCAGAAGGAACAGAAAAAGGATAGCAGCATACAAGGAAGAGAAAGTCATTCCCAAACACCAAACAGCCAAAACTGCTGTGTTAGAAATACACTATCTTAATGAAATGGGAAAACTGGAACACAGCTATCAGAAAGGATTCTTGGCTACCAATATGGACTACCTTTAAACAAACAGCAGCATCATTAGATGCCTCCAGAAGTTCAGTATCAAACCAGGAGTGGATTAGTCCCCACTGCAACACTTACTAGAATTCCAGGTATCTGCCAAACTTGCAGCCTTTACACACAAAAGCAGCAATGTGTAGCTAGACAACTATGGCCAGATTCACTAAATCATTCAATACTCAAGCTGTAAACTCAAAACTAAACAAGTTCAGACAAGAACCAGTCTGAAGGATAAAGACATCATAATTAGGGATGCAATGGATTCTCCATCACTAACACTGGAACACAGTCCAATTAAAATAAATGAAGTTTATTACATTTGGATTACATGATCAGACTAGAGCATTCTAGTCTTAATGCTTGACTTGAAGAAAACCAAGCAGAGAGATTTCTAAGACTGAGAGGGGATCTTGTCAATGCTTATTCAAGATCTAAAGGGCAGGGTCAAGAGGATGGGGACAGACTTCTCAGCAGTGCCCAGAAATAGGGCAAAAGGCAATGAACACAAACTGGAACATCAGAGGTCCCACCTAAACATGAGGAAAAACTTCTTTACTGTGAGAGTGCCAGTGCCCTGGTCCAGGCTGCCCAGGGATGTTGTGGAGTCTCCTTCTCTGGGGAGATTCCAAACTCAGCTGGACATGATCCTGTGCAACCTGCTGTAGGTAACCCTGCTTGAGCAGGGCACTGGGCTAGATAGATGATGTCCAGAGGCCCCCTTCTAAACCATACCATTCTGTGATCTAGCAAGATATAGGTGTCAAAGAATAGACAGAATTTTTCCATTGACTTATTTGGAAAACATTTTCCACATAACACAGTAATCTTACACAATCAGATATTAGGTTAACAATAACTAAAGAGTCCTGAAGACTAGAAAAAACCTCAAACAAGCTCATGGTTTGTTCCCAAAACATTTCTTGCACAGAAAAAAAGTTACTGGAATATACTGCTTCTCTCACAAGAGTCATAACCCAGCTTAGTTTACCATTTGTGGATTATTAATGCAAATAGGAAGTTTTACTCAAATAAGTGCAATATAAAATAGTTAACATGATATTTATATGAGCAGCTGCTTATACTTACACTGAAGATCCAAGTGTTACTCCTCCCCAGGAAACAAACTGCTTGTTGGAGAGAATGGGAGGGATGTCTGAGCCACCAGCAGGTGTAGACAAAGGTCTATTTTCCTCAGATTCCACCTCACCTTTCAGCACCACTTCATACTGAGGCCCAGAAGGCAGCACAAGGATTTTCAAAGCACTTTGAAAATAAACATTTATTTAAGAACAAGATTAGGTGATAAACACAAAACATAACTGGGAAAAAAAAAATACAGGTAGGCCTGTTCAAACTATCTTCTTGAGGGGAAAATACAAATACTTCTTTTATTTGATGACAAAGGCAAGCTTCAGGCATAGCAAAATTCACATCTTTTGGGCTGTAGATATGTATGCAACATGTACCTCATGCAACCTTCTGAAGTAGTTAATCTGGAAATGGTTCAGGTAAGTATTTGAGAGACTGCAGTTGGGCAAATTATGTTTTGCCCACGCTAACTTCTGATTATTTTGACAGACTAATTTTGGAGAGAAACAAAGTCTGGCTGCCACTGTTGATTAAAGAGATGCCTTTTGAAACACCTCTGAAACTGCAAGGAAGTTTTACAAGTGTGACATAAAGTAAACTCTGAGTCCTGTTAACAATGGTAGTGTTCTACACCTCAAACCCAAGATTTTCTCTTCACTTTGTTTCCTGGGATTGCTGTGAGAAAGAAGACCAAGCCCACAGACAAGGAACCAGCCACCTACAGCTGGCTTTTCATGACACAGCCTGTACCACCCCAGGACAAAATCTCAGTGCAGATGACTACTGCCTTCTTCAGGACAGCATCATGAGTACAGATTCAAATGATGAAGTAGAAGGAAATGGGCTAATACTAAAGAGTCAAGCTGGACCTAGCTAGCAAAGAAAATAGAGAAGAAAGAAAACACACAAGAAAAAAAAAAATGTTCCAAAACCAGAAGAGGAAACAGGAAAAAGAAAGTACTGCCTAATTAAAGTGGACAGAAACCATCAGAGAAACAAAACAAAGGCTAAAGTATGTAGGGGAGGAGGTGGAGATTGAAAGTAACAATACAGGAAATGAGAAAAAGCAATCAGAAAAACAAAATGGGGAAAAAAAAAACACCTAGGAAAAAAGGCATGGGGCAGGAAGGAAATAAAGCTTTTAAAGAATAGGCTGAAGCATTTGCTATAGCACAGGCCCACTTAGAGCCAGGAATGAAACTCAAGAGCCTCCACTCCAGCTGTCACCAAGTTCCTCTGATGCCTACTGACAGAGCCCTGCATCCCACCAGTAAGGAACATGAACTCTTGTGACTCCTTTAGTCAGTTTATTAGTCTTTTGGCATCACTTGCAAGCAGACTGCAAAGTTTCCAACCCTCCTGAGTACCATGAGCCTGTAAAGCAAAGCAGTTATGCATAAAGCCACAGGAAAGCAAAGATTAAACACTTTGCATTCCTATCCATTAGGATCATTAGCACAGAACTTCTCAGTGTTCTATTTAATGTACTGGCTAGACCTAGTTAAGCCAGATAGTGAAGCTCAAGATATTTTGGACATATTCCTTTGTCCATTCTTGCTCTATTATGACAGAAAGAGGAAAACAAGAGAGGAAAAGCTGCCCTAGAGAAATGAGTCTGACTCCTGCAACTACCAAAAAACTCTTACATGACACCAACATGGTCACTTGAACCAATCAAGTCTGTGCAAAACTATGAATGCTTCCACCTGCAGAAGGAACATGGACCTTAGTGTCACACAGAAGGTACAGCCAAAATGAATGAATATTCCTGATCCTGATCTGTGCTTCAGGGTTTTTAGATGTAAAACAGAAACAGCATTGCACTTGTCTCAACAGAGTGATGCAGAGGGAAGCAACTGAAGGGGCTGTGGAAGAGAAGCATTTTAAAGCTTTGCTATACTTTAGGAACAAGTAGTATATGAAGGGCTTCAGGGAGGTAATCCACTTATTAACACTGAACAAGTCTCAGGACAACTCTTGATCTGTGATGGGAAATATTAGCTACTCAGTAAGCTATGCACAGCAGAAGAGGCAGGAAACTTACACAACAGGTGAACCCTAGGAAAAAACTACTTTGTCATGAATGAGGACTCCCAGGAAAACAAATACTGTGATTCTGTGAAGTGAAGCTAAACTTTCCCCTGTGGGTTAAGCTTTCAATTTGTTCATGATGGAAAGGTCAAAAGTAGCTCTGTTGAACACAGGCAGCACAAAATCAGTTCTGTTACCTTTCTGTAGTCTTTCTATTTTTTGGAAAAAACAGGACAGTCACTTCTTGTTCTTCTCCAGGAAGAAGGAAAAGATCTTCAGGTTCAACAGCAAAGCAGCTGTCCTGATCTGCTGTCTGAAAGTGGGCAAGGGGAAAAGGGAGGATTGGTTTCTTATTTTAAGGGAGTAAACATTTCTACAATGTGTCAGTACACTTGGCTTGTGCATCTGTTGTATGTACAGCTGAGATAATTCAAATATACCTGGCATCTTCAGAACTTCCCCATAACCCTGCAGTGGTCAAACTCCAGTTCTGAAGTTGAACACTTTAGCACATAAGGCCCTTTAAGTGAAGCATTTTAAGACATCAGCTGTGCACACAAGACTGAAGGGGCCATAAAGATTCAAAGAATTTAACTGCAAGTACAATGGGGCCATGGTAAACCACTAGTGAATTCCTATCACTAGCCTCAACAGTAGTACCAACCTTTACTGGTATCAGTAAGTATTCAGTGCTATCCTGTTAATGTGGCATTTGTGACTTGTGATTTGCATCCTATTTCCTGCTCCAAGAACTGATGGATTCACAACCCTCAGTTTTTATTTCTTTTAAATGTAAAAGGGGACCAACTGCTCCTTCTGTTGACTTTGAAATGCTAGATTCAAATGTATCTAATTACCTTTCAGTTGGGATCAGACTTTCCATGGGTTCTTAAGAAAATGAAAGTCAAGTAAGAACTCACTTCATACTTGGGCTGGCAAAACATCCACTGAAAGTGCAGCTTGGACAGAAAATAATGCTAACACCCCTCTGAGCTTTACCCCACTAGCTAATTAACATTGGCTGTGTAACACAGGATTCATTACTTTTACATTTTTCTTCTATAGCTGGTATAATTTATTTGTTAAAAATCCTAAAAGTAGATGTGCTAAAAGAAATGTAACTCAAGCTGAGCAACAAAATTCTCAAATGCTTTTTCTAATAATGCCAGCTAATTTCTTTGCTATCTTTCATTCTCTTTATGTCAACCTGTAAACCTTTTTGTCAAACCACACAGTTAAGCTAAGATGCCAAGGGCTCAGCTCTCATTTAAATACAACATTAATGGCATAAAACTCATGATTTCCAGTGGGAGAAGGCAACCTACCTTAACTTTCAAATATACACCAATGTTTCCAGCATTTTTCAAAGGCAGCTGCTGTTTGGCTGTTGAACCCACACTAGTAGATAGATATATTGTCTGGAAAAAGTAAAGGAGAGTGTATGTATGTATACACACATATACCAAAAACCCCAAACATTACAGAGATAGTAGGCTAGGAGGGGCAAACTATTCTTGCAACATACTTTGTAAACAACATGCAAACCTGTAAGTCTTTTGGAGCATGAATCCTGGCTGTTCCAGCTCTTGCTCTCAGAGGAATACTTCTAATCACACTGCTAGGTCCTGGACTATCCACCTCCACATCCACTCTTGCCATGAAGACATCTGCTGGACCCAAGGAATCTAGGAACAATTCCATCAGTAACAAAGCAAGCAAGTCTACCAGCAGTAAAGGCCATTCCTATGGATGTGTCTCTCACTTCAGCTACTGTCCAATCTTAACCTGCTAATGTTGTGGTGATATTAACAGCAGCTCTTCCTTTACCCTGGCAACACTTTTTTAGTTCTTAAATACAGACTCACAGTATCTTAAATAAGAGTTTTACCTTTCTGTCAAGTGGGGCTGAAATTATTCCCAAAGCAAACAAAAAACCCCCCATCCTGACACACTAGCCAAACTAGTTGCTATATGTATTACTGACTATTTAGGAAGCCAGAAAAACTCAAGAGGTTTCTTCAAATTTCTTATCTATTTTGCAACCAATGCAATGTTTTCTTAAGTGGAAAAAGGAATAAAGCAGATTCCACTCATCTTGCAGTAGACAACTGCTTTGTCCAGTCTAATACTGAAGTACAAGTACCCCAATTAACAACTATAAGACACAGAAGTATTCTGCCTCCTTCAGTTACTAAACCTGAATGTGATACCCAAAATACTACAACACACAAACCAGTTTCATTTCAAATTTGCAGCCTGCCCATGCAATTCTCACATATGCACACATTGAAAGTTAAATTTATTTCAGTTGAAGTGAAAAATCAAGTTACTATACCTGAGTAAGAAATTTGTTTCTTAGGTGCATGGAACAGAACCCAAACTGTTAAAGCTTCAGGATCCTGAAAAAGAAATTGGTTGACTCATCTTATGGAAAGCAGGGAATTACTGAAGAAATAAAACAAAACCCACAAACCAAAACCCAAACCAAACTAGCAACAAAACTATATACTCATCAAGTAGGTATACTCCCTACAAATCATTCCTGTGAATTCAGAGCCATCATTTCAGACAGGAAGAAACAGGAAGAATCAGCCAGTCACAAACTACTCACTTGCCCATCATGGCTTGCATGTATCACATGATTTACAACTGATGGAGCTGCCAGCTGAGAAATTGCATCCATCTGGAGGGCTTGTTCATTGGAAGGATTAACTGGTTCCTTGGAAAAGGTGAAGCAACGCCAAGCTATTGCATTCTGTCAGAGAAATAAAGTATGAGAAGTAATAAATCTTATTGTCATTAGCAGATATGCTGACAAAGCTGAGGAATGCAAGGCAAGTTTTAAATGAGCTAAATAAGTTTGGGGAAAAAAAAAAACCACAATCAAAGATTAGCATATGTGATAGTCCAGTCAACCCTTAACAAGAGTCAGAAGCTCTTCTGCAGTAACAGGAGACAAGCTGGAACTGGCTAGTTTAAGCCTTCAAGAAGTTTGGCTGCTCAAGACTAAATTTCACTAGTCACAAAGACAACCTGATCCATCTTAATATGAGGCCAGTCCTTTCTTCTTCCCCCACATAAGGAAACAACAAGAGCAGCTCTTCCCAAAGCACAGAAGAGCAGTCAGTCTAGCCAACACCCCAAAATCTGCCTTGCCACAGAGATGCAGAGAGGAAGACACTGCAGCCTGTGATATAGGCTATTAATGTCTAGTAAGGACAGAGCAGATAAAGAATCCTGCTCTTGCTCCTGCAGAAGAAGAGAGAATATGTTAAACATGGCTGCTTCTTTGAACAGTCAGCTGTTCCACTTCAACAGTGGTATACATCTCCAATTTCTCAGAGAGAAGGTTTAGGCAACACAAGCCTTTTGCTATGTGCTGCCCTGTGCTATCCAACCAGGCAATACAGGGGCAGCAGTCCATGGCTAGGCTGTAATAAAAACAATGCAACAAAAAACCCCAAACTACCACACCTATCCAGAAGCATTTTTATTGGTATCACTCCTGGTTTTGGCTGGAATAAAATTGGTCTCATCTCCTCTCCCATGTAACTAGTGATAGGACAATAGGAAATGACAAGAAGTTGTACCAGGGGAGGTTTAGATTGAATATGTGGAAATGTTTCTGCTCTTAAAGAGTGGCTAAGCATTGGAACAATCTACCCAGGGAGGTGGTGGAGTCACCATCCCTGGAAGTGTTAAAAAAACATGCAGATCTGGCACTTTGTGCCATGGTTTAGTAGGCATGGTGGTGTTGGTTGCACTTGATCTTGGAGGTCTTCCCCAGCCTTAATGATTCCATGATTCTAATTCTTTTCCTGGTAGCTGGTTCAGTGCTGTGCTTTGGATTTAGTGTGAGAATAACATTGGTAACACACTGACAGTTTAGTTGCTGCTAAGCAGTGATTATACTAAGTCAAGGACCTTTCAGCTTCTTCCAGCAGAGGCTGGGAGTGCACAAGGATCTGGGAGGGGACACAGCCAGGACAAGTGACCCCAACTGACCAAAGGGATATTCCATACAATATGACATCATGACCAGTATATACACTGGGAGGAGCTGGACAGGGAGCACCACAGCTCAGGAATCAGCTTGGGCATCAATCAGCAGGTAGTGAGCAATTGTGCATCACTTGTTTTGTCTATTTGATTATTAATATAATCATTATTATTACTATTTTCCTTTTTCTGTCCTCTTAAACTCTCTTTACCTCCACCCATGAGATTTACTGGGCCTTTTTTCCCTGATGCTCTCCCCATCCTACTGTGGGGGGAGTGAGCAAGTGGCTCTCTGGTGCTTAATTGCCAGCTAGGGTTAAACCATGAGATAACAGTATAGCAGACTCAGATTACCACCCTGCAATAAACTTGTTTCCTGACTAACCAAAGATTCCTTGGGAATCTTACATCTAGTGTCCAGATGACATTTAACAAAGTGTTTTGATATTAAAATTCAGTTACTTTTCAGATAGAGGACATTTACTGTACTTACAGCATTAATGATAAGTCTAATTGGCACAAAAGCATGGGTTTTGTTGATAAGTTTTAGTGGAAGAGCCTTCCAACTGCCAGAAGTCAAGTCACCAAAATCCAGGATCTCTCTTTTTCCTGTATCCACCTGGTTTTAAGGCAAAGCAGAACTGGTAAGGAAGGAGAAACTTAATTTTCAATTAGTTCAAAATAAGACAATATTCTCTATAACCATAAATAAGCTGAAAGTCAAAAGAAATCAAGACAAAGCCTATCTGATATAACAAAAAAGGAAAAACCTTACAATTGGAAGTAAATACTTTTTTGTTTTATTTTAATCCCCAGTGGCATCCAACATAGCAGCTCCTTAGAAAGCATTAGACATTTAAGATCTCATCCATTCTTCTAATAACAAAAAGTAATTTTTAATTTATTCTTTTCAGACAGAATCCTTCATTTCCAGCTAGGTGCTTTTCCACAACTAAAACCTCCTGAGTAAGTGTGGAATTAGTGGCTTGGGGTAGACTGGCTAGAAAGTTGACTGGTGAAAAGAACTTGGAGGTGTTGGTCAACAGCAGCTGAAGATGAGCCAGCAGTGTACCCAGGTGGCCAAGAAGGCCAACAGCATCCTGGCTTGGATCAGCACCAGTGTGGCCAGCAGGACTAGGGCAGGGATTGTCCTCCTCTACTGGGCAGAGGTGAGGCCACACCTTGAATCCTGGGTTCAGTTTTGGGCTCCTCACTCCAAGAAGGACATTGAGGTGCTGGAGTGTGTCCAAAGAAGGGCAATGAAACTGGTGAAGGGTCTAGGGCACAAGCCTCATTAGTGGCTGAGGTTACTGAAGTTATTTAGTCTGGAGAAAAGGAGGCTCAGAGGACTCCTCACTCTCTACAACTCTCAAAGAAGGTTGTAGCAAGGTAGGAGTTGGTCTCTTCCCCCAGATGACAAGAGGAAATGGCCTCAAGTTGCACTGGGGAGGTTTAGGTTGGATATTAGGAAAAATTTCTGCCCTTGAAAGGGCAGTCAAGAACTGGGAACAGGCTGCCCAGAGCAGTGGTGTAATCATCATCACTAGGTGTTCAAACAACATGTAGATGTGGTGCTGAGGGAGATGGTTTAGTGGTGGTCTTGGCAGTGCTGGGTTAACAGTTAGACTTGATAATCTTAAGAGTTTTAGATGATCTTAATGATCAATCTTAATGGCCAACCTTCATGACTCTATGATAATTATAAGCTTCTCAAACATTCTCCTATACTCCCTCCCCACTCCAAACATAAGAAGTTCCAGGTTCCTTTGAGGAACAACTTTCCATTCCTGTTCTTTTCCTGTGTCATTACAGTATTCATAAAATTGGAACAACAAAAAAACCCAAAAGCCAGTAAGCAGTGACTTACTTCTAAATTAGGGTGTTCAGCAACTGCTGTCAGAACTACCCTACTTGCCAAAGCTTCTGCCTGAACAATTGTCTCAGCATCTGCAGAAACTGGCCAAGATGAAACATTGAGAATACACTGAAAGATCCCAGAATGACAAGGTAGGAACAGGATTTTCACATCATTAGTAGAGTAGGGTCCAACAATGGTTTTGTTCTTAAAAACCAAACACTGGTATTTCACAGGATCCATCTGAAAAACAAAATCTCTGTCATTTTTAACAGGCCTCTTGCCAGAGAACAGCTTCTTTCAAGTAACACATTTATCTGGCACCACTGCTCAGCACAGACATACTGTGTATGTTTGTGTTCTATTTTAGTTATTGTATCTTCATGTAGATGCCCCACTCCCATCCCTCCCAAATGTGGGCATTTACTTTCAATTTAAAGAGTTAGATAAGTCAGCCTGAAAGTTGTGGGGTTTCTTTCCAGCATTTAGTGAGAAATTAACACCAGGATTATATTATTTATTAGAGTTCAAAATTAATTCATTAGCAAACCCCTGATTTTTGAGAAAGAGCAGTAAAATAAATAAATAGAACCAATTTTACTTAGTGCTTCTGCCATCAAAGATGGGAGGAAAAGGTCTGGTGGAAAAGCAATGGAAAGTCAGTAAATCACAGTGCAGGTGCCTTCAAGTTTCTGTTGTGAACATATTCATATAGATAATCTTCAAACAGGAAAGAGACTGCAAGTCATACTCTGCTTTCTTTCCTAGGGCTGACTTCTCTTGCATACAAAGGTGGGGTCAAATAAGCAGTAAAACTCCAACCTAACACACTTTATGCACACAAAACAGTTCCACAAGTCAATCCCAGCATATGGCATTTACATCTCTCTGCCTACTTGTTGGAGTAAGTCAGGTAGCCTGCTTTTTTGCATATTAACTATAAAATGGGGGAAAAACTACAAATCTGTACAGAGGGCTCTAATTTTAGATGTTTTACATGGTTAAGATTACAGGATTATTCCTATAGCTTTATTAAAAACCATCTCTCTTACCTTTTCCCCATTCACTGAAACACTTAGTATCCCAATGCCAACCTGCAACCACCGTTCAGTTGGATTAAAAATGCTAAGAATTGTCTGTGATGCAATTCCCACACAACAGGCATTAGGGAACTTCACTTCTTCTGGTACTTTCACATGTCCTTTGGAAGAAAATTTGCTCCTATTAGTTCCAAGTACCCAGAAGGAAATCAGCACTCCAACTGCCACCACATCAAATTTATAAACTCAAGAGACAAATGCTGCATTATGGCAAGGAAACATTTGATTCCTCCAGCTTCCATGTTTTCCACAAGCCTGATACTCAGAATTTCAATCACTTGTTATTAATTTGCATCTTACATGGAGTTCTGGGGTCAAACCCACAAATAATTATGGAAACAGCACAGCCCATGTATCAGCATTACATCTTTAGAACATTTACACTAGCCAAAAAAGAACAACTGGGGTTTTTTTTACCAGAGTGTAACTGTTACCTACAAAGGCATTTAGGCATCTTTAGCTACAGAAATTCTGAATACTCCTAGAGAGTAGAAAAAAAGAAATCTTATTTCTAATATTTTACTTCCAGGAAGTTCTTACTTCTAAAATATTCAAAATAACTCAGAGGAATTGCAACATAATAATGACAACTCACAACTGAAGAGGAGGTAAGAGCTCTCTGGCACGCTGAGGATCAATCTTCATTACATCAAGAAACCCACTAATGGGTACTCAAGTCAAATTAAAAATTTGACTTTGAGACACATAATCATCTGAAGTACTTTCAGTTACTTGAGCAACCACCTGTTTTAAAGCCACACTCTCTTATTCTCCTCCAGAAAACAAAATTTCAGTCCAAGTACGGAGGTGAAAATCTAAACCAAGACTGGCAGCACTGGAAACTAAGTTCAAAAACTCAAGTTTGCCAAAAATCAACTTTCAACCTTGAGTATCTATGTTGTCTAAAAACATGTACAAAACCCTAGAAATTAGATGTATTGAAAACAAGCAAAGAGTAAGATTGTTCAAGTTTTACCATTTTGAAATGCATTAGCAAGATGAACTATGATTTAGGACAATCAGCTGTCACAAACTGAAACCTTCAACCCCAATAGCTTTGTCATTTTGTCTGAAGGAATTAGCCAGAAAAACACCATAGTAAAACCAACTGAAGAGATCATAAGTTAAAAGCAGCCTTTAAAATTAAACATTAAATGTGCACTGCTTAGGTTTAGAGCTAAGTCAAGATATAGAGAAATTGCAGAAAAAGTACAGAAGTCACTTGGCAACTTGTCTTTCCCCTGAATAACCAGAAAACAGCTTAAGCAGCCAGCTGCCTGCTACCCTGTGCTGAGAGTGGAAATCCACACCAGAAGTGCAGACTAGCTTGTGTAGAATTAATTGGAATTAATACATTGAGTATGTGACAAGTATGCAGCAATGTGCACTACAAGCTACATCTTCAGTGTCTATGATTAGAGAGACAAATGGGAGTGAGGGGAGCAGTCCCTAAGGGTTTGTTTCTCATATTATTGTGTTTACCAGTTGTACCACCTGTAAAAGGACAAGGGCTAACAAAAGCATTACTAATTGTCCAGTCATTTTAAATCCCAGAAACATGTAGTGAACTTCATGACGTGGTTTAGAGGCATGAGGGCGTTGGGTCAACAGTTGGACTCGATGATATTCAAGGTCTTTTCCAACCTTCACCATTCTGTGATCCCTCAGATTGTTTTGGCTTAACTGACTTCTAATACCAAGTTAGGGAGGAAGCAACAATGTCATCTGCTTTCCAGATAAAGCACAACTGAATTTCCAGAGCATCATTTGCCTAGCCTGAACTGCAGTTGGGATTTCTCCTCCTCCTGTGAAAGACAGTTCTAGATCCTTGGAACAAGCAGGAAGCCACTGACTGTTGAAGAAGAATGCTGATATTCTTCTAGATTATGAAAAATTTATTTTAAGACCATGAGGTGGACTATAAGCACAGGCACTGGATTCAGAGAATGTCATTAAATAAAGAACATCACTAATACCTTTTAAAATAGCAAAGTTTACATAAAGAATAATTGTGATTACACAGCAGTCAACTTTATTTACTATAGTATTAGCATCATCACTATCACCATCCTTGTTTATAGCTGTATTTTAAACACAGTCTGAAAAACACACTTACCAATACCAGGTGACTTTGACAACTCCCATTCATTTCTACCAGTTCCAAGAGGTTGTCCAGTACATGACTTTATATTTAAGATATCCTTGTTCCAGGAAGTAGTGTGTGGATTACAAAGTGAAGCTGCACCCAAAGAGCCAGGAGTAATAGTTGGCCCTAAAGGAACTCCTACCATAAGTGGATTCTCAACATGTCCTGCTGGGATACCAGAACAAGGAAGCCCTGCTGGAAGGCCAAAACCTGCAGAGCTGCAGCCATGAAACTGAGACAAAACTGCATTTCCAGTAGATGGTATACTTCCCAGATGCTGTTGTGCAAATGGAGCTGTGGCAAGAGAACGTCCTGTAAGCAACGTGGGAACAGAAGAAATTGCTTGACTCTCAGAGGTAGTGACATGGGACTTAAAGCTTGAAATAGGAACATATTGGTCACCAGATGAGTTTTGACTGAATGGCATGTAAGTGCTTAACCCAGAATATACAGGTAATACATTCAAGGCTGGTAATCCTTGTCTCTGTGCTTTGCTTGTTTGCCCCTGCCACCCTTCTTGTGCATCAACATTAACAGAAAGAGGCTGAAAGATGCAGAATTGACCTGGTAAAGTTGATTTCACATGGTCTGGCTCTTTAGGATTTGCTGCTACATTTGAAGAACTAGATGCAAGTTGCTTTTCATTCTTTGGAAAACCTTCTTTGGACAGTTCTTGACCCAGCACATCATCAAGTTTTCTTTGAAGACCTGTAAGTTCATTTTTTTCTGATTTGTGGTCAATACTTGGCAGTGCTGCTTCTCTACTTCTTTGACATGAGTGTTCTTCTAGATTGTCAGTTGTGTATTCCTGTGAAGGAGTTGGGCTGGCTCGAATTATTGTTGTGCTCAGCTCACTAGCATTTTCACCCTAGCAAACAAATATAATAGGCAGTGTTAGAAACTTTAGAAAAGCAAATAACCTTTCAATATAAATCATCAAGTCTGTCAAGTCTTAAGTTTTGCTTTCATAACATCTGTGGCTCTTCACCTTGACAAAAAAAATGCAACTTCAACCTAAAGTGACATTCTCACTAGGTATGCTACATCTGGCTGGGATGAAGTTGATTTTCTTCATAGCAGCCTGTATTTTTAGATTTGTGACCAAAACAGCATTGGTAACACATCAGTGTTTTGGCTATCACTGGGTAGTGCTCACATGGTGTCAGGGCCTTCTCCATTTCTCACTCTGCCACTTCAGGGAGTAGGCTGGGGGTAAGGAGGGGCACAGGTAGGGCAGCTGGCTCCAAGTGACCCCAACTGTCCAAAGAGAGAATCCACACCATGTAACATCATGCTCAAGGTCACTGTTGCTTGGAGACTGGTGGCTGCCTGATGCAAGATGGCTCACCAGGCAAAATCAACCAAAATCATGCACCCTTGACAACCTGACCCTAGTGTTAAAAGGAGAGGGCACCACTGGTTAAACAGACTATACTATAGGAAGTACTCAGATCTGAAGACAACACCAACACAAACATTCTTGTTGTCTGTAAGAAGCTTTAGGCAAGAGACATAAAAGTGGCTTCTTAACAAGTACAAATGAGATGAAGATCTCTGGGTCTCTCAGAATAAAAGATAACTAACACAAAGGAATAAATTAACACTGCAGCATTATAGAAGGGACAGTATAGATTAGATCTTGCAAACTACTAGTGGAATGCTCCACCACATTCCAAGGACTGCATCACTTAATTTTTAACTCAGTTCCTTCTTAAAATACACCAACTCTACCTTTTCTCAAATGTTAGTAGCTCTTGGAATGTTTTACTAAGTTTATATTTATTAAAGTTGGTGCATTTAGCACAATCTATTTCAGAATTTAAGTTTCTGAAACTCAAGAGTGAGGGAGCAGCAGAACACCTCATGCCTATGCACAGCATATCCTAAACTCTTCTGAAACCATTACAGTTTTTCTAATTTAGGTTTACTTTGACAATTTAAGGGTTTGGAGGTGAGATGGAGGTGCTGGTTTGTTTGTTTGTTTCAAAGAAAGGGAATGAATATGTGCTTACAAGTTCAAGATTTCCTTACCCAGTATTTCTCTGAATCATGCATTACAGCTGTATTCTTAAGGGTACTGTCAGATGAAGAGACATATGTTAACCTGCTCATGCTAGGACTTGAGTAAACTGACTGAGGTAGTACACTCTCTTTACAAGAAGATTCCTGATAATGTAATGTACAAGTGAAGTCAGTTTCAGACCTGAAAAACAAAGTATGTCTATATTAGAATATACTTTTAATGCTGTCCCAAACAAACTCAATGCTACAGATTAGCTATACTATTCTAAAAATCACCTTATTAGCCATTCCATTTAGCACAGCCACCAGAAAAGAGAGATCAGCTCTCAGTTACCCTTTACAAGTTCTGGCTTTGATGTACATAAAACTCATTTTCATTGGATACAAAGCCATAAGGCAGAGCATCAGAGTTCCATAACTGAACTCAGATACTAAGGTCACAGATACAACAGCTTATGAGAAGAAAAAAGGTGAAGCAATATACTTGTATCTAACTAGATGAAAGAATGCCATATGAAATCATTCAACATCCCAGGCACCATATTTCTATTTCCTATGTAGTGCTGAGACTCTTTTCAAACAAGAAGAGACAACATTAGACTAATTAAAGTCATTGGCAATTTGAACTGGAAATCCCAATGGCTGTATAACATGCTTCCAAAAACACACACAATTCTGCACAGTTTCACTTCTGAGAAATACCAGACAGCCTCTAATTCTTGTATCATGTACAACACACTAACTGTGGTTAACTTTTAAGTCACTGTTCAAAGAGATCAGTTGCCTCCTCTTAAAAAGAGAATGTATTTACCCACTGATGCTAGCCATGTTTATATGTTTAAGACTACACAATCACCTTAGTGGTAATCTTACAGATTACATATGACTTACCATTGTGACACAACTTCATTGGTGAAGAAAATAAGAAGTGAACAATTGCTTAAGACTGCTTACACACAGTGAGCAAAAAAATAAAAGCAAACAGAAAGCTTAGTCTAAGAATGAAGTCTTAGCCTAATCAAAGATCTCCCATAAACTGAGATCAAGGACAATATTCAAACTAAAACTTTATCCCTCAAAATCCTCATGAAGCATGAATAATTCTTATAACCTGTACCAAGACATTTACCCTGAGAATGCTGTTCCAGAAGTCTCACTAGGAGAAGAGTGAATTAATGGTGAAGTTGAAGGTCTGAAGCTATACTGCTCATCCTCCAGAGGCTGCAAGTCACACTCACCTTTATGCTCTGGTAAATAAACAGAATTTATTATTGGTATTTATCTAAGCACAGCAAACAAGTCTACTGTCAGGAAAAAAAGCAGCCTTTTCAACAACTGGTTAAATTTGTAGAGGTTCACTTACCAGTAGGTTTCTGGGAAGTTGGAGAGAGCTTCTCAAAAGTTACATGCTTCACATTCCCATCATAAGCACCACTGGCATCTTTACTGCTCTTCTCTAGTTTTGCACTTTCCTTCTTTGCATCATTGCTCAATTTCTGCACAGGCTTTGCTTTTGTAGGACTTACTGAGACAGATTTACTAGCTGGCTTGGCAGGTCTGAAGTTGCTGAGTGACAGAGTATTTCCTGTGCTTCTCTCCACCAAATTATGACATGGACCAGGAGCAGTATTTGTTGCTTGATCTACTGTTTCTGTGTTGTCACATCTACTAGTGAGACTGCTGGTCTGGTAAGCAAGTGAACTTCTCTGTGTCACTTCCATTTTTGTTGTTAAAGGAATTCCACATATCTGTGCTTCATTTCCAGTAAGTGAGGTTTGGGCATCATTGGTATCTGATCCAAGATCAGCACTCACTGACTGTAAATATTTACTATTTACTAAATCTGACAACTTTTCTGAATAGTTAATACTGTTTGCAGTTATGTCTCCATGGCTGGGAACACCAGACAGACTAGAGAAATTCTGAACACCATTTCCTTCATTAAAATAATCCTGAAATTGCTTCTCTATTTCTTGCTGTTTGCTATGATTATTTATCAAGTCTTCTGCAAGAGTAGCCTTACTTTTATCTTTACCCAGTGAAGAGAAGTCAGTCATAAGGTTCTGGACAGATGCCTCATGTTTCACAATACTCTCATATTCACTTTCATGTCCAACCTCATCTGTTTTTTTGAGGTATTTTTCCATATCAAATGCACTATTATCCCCATTGCTGGATGCTACTTGATCAGCAGAGGGTTCTGTCTCTTTAACAGTTCCAGGAAGGAAACACATTCTTTTGTTTTTATTAGAGAGTGCCAGCATCATAGCAGCTAGCTGGGAAGGTTCAGCACTGCAGGAAGCATTAGCAATAGCAGATGCAATCGTGCTAATGCTCAGGACAGAGTCAGAATGATGAGACAAGCCATGGTGGAAGTTGCCTTTATGAATTCCATCCTACAACAAGCCAAAATGAAATTAGAAAGAAAAGCAATTATGGCAGTATACAGATGAGCAATCCAACCAGTCCTGCTGCATGCAAGTCTGCAGCTTTCACCATTTCATCAGCTAAACCAAGTCCAACTTGCTAGCTACTGACTCCTTTCAGGAAATACCTAGCAGAAAAGCTGTTTCTGTAAGTGAGCAGGTCTGGATGTGTTCTGTCTGCTCAGAAAAAGAACATGAGATGTTAAAGCAGAGAAGACAGGAGTCTAGGTTACCAGATTGAAAATACACTTGTTTCAGACTTACATCACATTGTCATTTTTGGATTTTACCAAGTAGCAGACTTTATTCACATGCTAAAGACAAGTTGTTTCATTTAAAAAACAATAACTGAAGGGGAGGGCATAGCTGAAATTCAGAAACATCAACAGCCTACAAACCTCTGAAAAACTATGGGCTGACAGACCAAGCAACTGCAGGAGAGGGAGAAAAAGGAAATGAAATGGGATCATGGCATTCTGATATTCTGATGAAACTATTCTAACACACCATGGCACCTGCTAGGATTCAAATGATTAATTATCCATAGCAGTGAGCTAATACTGAAGTTCAAATTTAGCTGTATTCAAAGAAACAGTAACTGGAATTAAATATTTGAGTTTTGTTCAAATTTATAGAAAAATACAATAGAAATACCTTTGCTTTACTTTCAGTAGCAGCTTCAGTACTAATGCTTTTATGTATTCCAGCTGCAGTATCCACCCTATGCCATGCACCTTCACAGCTGGTAGAATTTGCATGTTCTTTTGTTTGTGCTTCTAAATCATCTAAGAACAAAGAAAAAGACTGAATTAATTTGCAGTAAGTAAACTGTTCCAACACCTGAACTAAGCCCCAGGGAAAGACAGACACAGACCTGCTCAAGCAGGTCCAGAGAAGGGCAACAAAAATGATGTGAGGGCTGAAACACTTCCCTTCTAAGGACAGGTTGAGAGAATTGGGGATTTTCAGGCTAGAGAAGAGAAGGCTCCAGGGAAACCTTCTTGCAGCCTTTCAGTACTTAAAAAGGGCCTACAGGAAAGCCAGGGAGGGACTCTGCCAGGTTGTGGAGAGAAAAGACATGGGGTAAAAGTTTCAAACTGAAAGAGGGTAGATTTAGATTGGATATTAGGAAGAAATTCTTTACTGTGAGGGTGGTGAGACACTGGCACAGGTTGCCCAGAGAGATGGTAGAAGCCCCATCCCTGGGAACATTCCAGATCAGGTTGGATGGGGCTTTGAGCAACACAGTCTAGTGAAGGGTGTCCCTGCCTATGGCATGGGGGTTGGAACTAGACCTTTAAGGCCCTTTCCAATCCAAACCATTCTACAGATGCTCTGTAGAAAAAAAAAAGGCATTATAAAGTCACAAATCCAAATACTGCAAGCATCAAGTGTTTCTTGTACACTATTTAAAGTGTATATTGAAGTTATAAATTAGCTGGGATTATGAATATCATGTTCAGTCTTCAAATTTTATTTTCAGGTAGCTTATCATATTACCATAAGCTAAAGAAACCTTTTCATGAAGTGATGCTTTGCATGTGAACATTAGAGAAAATCAGAAGAGTTACATCTGAGTAAAGCAAATTTTATGCTGGATATAGGGTGGGTCTGGCTGAGATAGACAGCAGTGAACTGGTGATATTGAAGGATTGTGTTTAGTGGGGACAGGTATGTTTAAGAAACCACCCAAACCATGAATCATCTTGATTAAGAGACCAAACTCAACCTAGGAGGTATTGTTCATATCAGATCTAGAAGCTACCATTTCAACAAATGAGATCCTGCTTAAAGGAAAACATCTCAACTCCCTAGAGCAGTAAAACCAACTCTTAAAGATGCTCTGGTCAATGAGAAAACAAGCATAAAACAACCAACATTTTAGGTTGGATTTTTGGGAGGGAAGTTATTTTTTGGGCAGTTTCTTTTTGTTTGTTTGGGGTTTTCCTGTTGGTTTTGTTGTGGTTTTGTGGGTTTTTGTTTTTGTTGGGGGGGGGTGTTGGTTTATTTTTGAGGGGTTTTGTCCTCTTCACTTCTGTTCTTATAGTAGATATTTGGGGTTTGGCCACACTTCATAGTTCAAGTAACACCCTCTGCTGCTCCATGAGCAGGAAATGTTACTGCTGCTCCTGCTGAAAAAGATTAATTATTGCCAGTAGTACTGAAAATAAGATGGCAGTAACTATTAATATCTTGGCCTCAAGATATTAGTAACTATTAATATCTTAAAATCTTGGTCTCAAAGTGACCCCAATATCTACTTTGTCTAGCATATATAGCAATTTTCCTGTCAAAAGGACTGCAGAGGACATGAAGGTATTTTTCTATTGATAGCAACAATTTCAACTATATATAACTATATATATCATAACTGTAATTTAACTGAAGTCATGAGCTCAATGGTCTCTTGGTATTTCCTGCAGAAATCCAGACTCCTGTACAGTGAATTTAAGCACACTAACACTAGATTTTATAAAATAACAACATTAGATATCCTTTAAAAATATTTGCAAGGTCCCAGGATGAGGAAAACTCCAGTTGTGAAGCTGTTTCAAGGAAGTGAGCTCCATAAAAGCCTGAGAGGTATTTTTCACCAATGCAAGCAAATATTTAAGTCACTGCACTGACTATACAAGCAAATTGAATGATTCATGCTGTCACAGTAATATCAAGAGCAGTAGATCCTTTAAAATGCACTCATCCTTTCCTAAACATACCATAGTAAGTTGACAGGCATACATCTGCACCAAAATGCATGCTCTGATCTTTACATACAAAGTTTTGGAGGAGACAGACTATGTTTGATGCACATACTGTCACAGCTCAGCTATTACCATCATCCTCCTCCTTTCCCTATATCTTCCACAGCTATAAATGCCCCAGACCAATTTTCTGGGGCATGTTTGTTTAGTTGTTTTTTGGCAACATATTTACACAGCTTTTTCAACATGAAAACTCTGAAAAGACTTTAATTATTACAAGACATTCTGGTACTTATCCAGTATTTGGAAATGCTGAAATATCCAAGCCAATTTAGGGTAGTACTTGGTATAAGAATGTTTTCTCCTTTAAAAGTGTTTAGGTTCTGTGTTTTTCTGGGGGAAAAGGGAGATGCTTGTAACAAAAAAAGCTGTTCAGTGAATGAAAACTAGAGTCTTTCTATCAGGGATTACTCTTAATAGTCTTTAATAGCTATACATGAGTAATTCTTAACTACTTTAATAACAACTTCCTAAGGCTGATCTATAATTACCTGGAAACACCTCAGACAGGTGTGAAGTCTCTTGGCCAGTGTCACCTCCTGATGAATCAAATTGCCTTAGCAAAGCAACAGGTTCTCTCTTCTTTGGAGATGTAATATAATAACCAAAAGATGGCTATTAAAAGAAAAAAAAATATCAGAATACAGCATGAATAAATTGGATCACCAATAAAAAGGTTTAGTGGGCTTCCAAAGCAGTTTCAGTCACAGTGCCTCACCAGTTGGTGTTTGAGACTCAAACCACTGAGGAATAACATGCCTCCTAGCACTGCAAGTGCCTAATCTAAATACATAAATTCAAATACATACATAAAATAAACTAAAAAAAAGTACACATGCTCTCCTCATCTCTGCCTGGAGGCATGCTCTGCTGCTCAGCCTCTGAATGCACCATGACAGAACATGTCACCTCTACCAATTCACCAGGACACAACTAAATTACAGAACTACATTTGGCTTCCTCTTCCCATTGTACACACATCATCCCTTTTTCTTTTGCCTGCAACATGGATGAGATATTGTCTACCAACAAGAGACAAGAAACAGGTATCAGATAGATGCAAGAAGCATACAGAAGTTAGAGCTTAGATGATTACTTTTTACTGAAGCTGGATATTTACCTAGATAGCACATTAACAGCCACTCAAAGATACCTCACTGTTCAAATACCTCTGTCTGAGCAGCACTGCATTCAACTACCATATGGATTGTTTGCTTGGACCTCTAATGTGCACTCTGTCCATGATGTGCTCTTCTCTGTCTAATCCTACACATCATTAGTTCCTAGCCAAAAGGTGAAGATCAAGTTGCCTCTCACTCCAAGAAGGACATTGAGGTGCTGGAGCATATCCAAAGAAGGACAATAAAGCTGGGGAAGGGTCTAGAGCACAAGTTTTGTGAGGAGAGACTGTAAGAACTGGGATTGTTTAGTCTGGAGAACTTCTCACTCTCTACAACTTCCTGAAAGGAGGTTGTGGCAAGGTGAGGGTTAGTCTCTTCCCCCAAGTAATAAGTCACAGGAGGAGAGGAAATGGCCTAAAGTTGTGCTAGGGGAGGTTCAGGTTGGATATTAGGAAAGATTTCTTCCCCCAAAGTGTTGTCAAACCCTGGAACAGGCTGCCCAGGGAAGTGGAGTCACCATCCCAGGCAGGATCTGAAGACCATGGAGATGTGGTGCTAAGGGACATGGTTTGGTGGTGACTTGGTAGTGCTGAGTTAACTGTTGAACTTGGTCTCAAAGTTCTCTTCCAACCAAAATATTGCTATGATTCCAAGATTCACTGATAGCACCAGCTAGCCCTTCTCATCAGAAATGACAAGCTGGAACAAAAGCCAATCCAGACCTGTCAAGCACAGAGAATTTCCTTCCCAAGTGAACTTAAAAACAAAATAAATATCATTCTCAGAAAGAACTAGTTACAATAAAACCAAAACAGAAGTAATGCTAGCTGTTGCTGTTCTCATCCTTTCCTTGTGTCTGTTAACATAAAGATACATACCCTTTTCACATCACTGCCTCCACCAAGACAACCAAGAGCTTCAGACCTCTGACCAAAAAATTCCCCCAATGATAAACGTAAATAACTGGCATCTTTCTCAAGATCTGATGTTCTCTGCAGAATGCAGCTACTGGCAGATTTCCATGAAGTATTTGCTAATTCAGATGCATTCAGAAAGTCTTTTTCCACCTGTAGACAGAGATTTCAGAAGCTGTAATTCACAAATAGATTAGAGAACTATGCTGTTGATATTGGGATAATTAGTTACCTGCACAAGTTTGTGAGTTCTCTCAAATTCTTCCTGGTCTTGTGCAATCATAGCTGCTGCTTCAGCTTAAAACCAAACAGAAGATTTATTCAAACAAGAGATTAAGTTGTAAGTGCTGTCATTACTGGTTTGAATCTTTAAACTAAACTTTCAGGAGCAGATACTGCAAAATTCAATTCTACATCTAAGACAATTTCACAGAATCACAGAATGTTAGGAACTGAAAGGGACCTGGAAAGACCATCTAGTCCAATCCCCCTGCCACAGCAGGATTCCCTAGACCAGGTCACACAGAAGTGTGTCCAGACAGGTTTTGAATCTCTTCAGAGAAGGAGACTCCACAACCTCCCTGGGCAGTCTGTGCCAGTGCTCTGGCACCCTTACTGTTATTCCAACCCATTATGATGAGGAAGGTTCACATTCAATTAATTTTAAAAGTACTCCCTAGATCTTTAGGAGCCAAAGGAAAATCAGCATTTAGCTAGCTAGCTTAGTGGTGAATAAATTCTCCTACAGCCTTAACTCCAAACCAAATTACACCTTTTCATAGGTTACACTATCACTACTAGCTAGAACTGAGGATCATCACATGGCTACTTCTGAACAGTTTTTTACTACATGTGGTTGCAAAAATTTCATCAATACCTCTTTAAAACTCAAATGCTTGTATTATTTTCACAGTTACCATCTACAAAACAATGAACATGTAAATTCTGTTCACCAAAACAATGCAAAAAAAAACTGCTGGTCAAGAGATACTGCTCTCCACCACCTTATTTCAGTGTTAATGGATCCCTGACCTCCATCAAAACTAATAAAATGAGCCCCATCTACACATCAACTTTAACAACTAGAAGAGACTAGGAGAAATAGTGTCCCACACATTGTTTGCATCTGTCTAACAAAACAGACAAGCAGGTAACATTTTGGTGCTAAGGAATCAATCTGCCTACAGCACTATGAACCCATTATCCAAGTCTGTATGACAAACATACAGACTCTCATGAAGATCAGTCTGAGATGGCTTAAGGAAAAAAAAAAGAAGAAACCTGAAGTGAGCAGAGGTTCAAAAAGCCTGGAATTTGTTAGAACATGAGAGTCCCATGAACCCCCTCAATATTTTTCAGTACCAGTACAAATTTTCAGCATGAAGACATGCCTAAGGGGTTCACAAAAACATCACCAGTTAGTGAATTCAGCAGCTCTTTTCACATTCCAGTTGGTTTTGTAGTAATTTCTTGTTAGCAGTTATTTCCTGTCTTATAACCATCAGGTCATTCAGAAGGACATTTCCTTCTCTTGAAAGGGAGGATAAGGGTAACAATAACTGCAGCCCAAAGGTCTTGTGGAAATGACAGCTACAGGAGTTACTTCTGCACATACAATAGGTACCAGTGACAGCTGTCAGAATGCTTTTTGAAACAAAATAAAAGACTCTTCATGGGAAGAATAGGAAACATGGAAAAAAGCTATTAATCAATTATAACTAATTGATTACCTCATTATAGGCTACTACCAACATCAGCTTTCAAATAACTGGCAGTACCTATAGCCTGGAGGATTTGCAACACCAAATATTGACTTACTGAAGTGGAAAAAAAAGGAAGGGGAAGGTTACTTAACACTACTACAGATAAAAACAGCTAACTGAAAAGGAAAAAGATTACATACATCCAGTAATGAACTCCTCATTTATTTTATCCTCTTCAGATAGATTTAAGTCTTGTTCCTCATCAAATGAAGTATAATAAGCAAGATCAGTCACCCATTTGCCCTCTTCATTTTGATAGACAATGCTGTGTGGTAAATCATCTGAAAGAGAGAGCAAGTGCTACACTGTTGGTTACACTAAAATAGAACATTGCAAAGTCTCTGAAGTTTATATTAAGGAGTTCACTTGCCAGAAGTCAGCAACAAGGTGAAAAAACCACGGCTCCAGCTGCTGCAACACCAAGCTTAAACTGGTTTTATCATCAAACAAACAACAGTAAACTGCAATATACAGCAGCCAGTATTTGTTTAAAAGAAAAACAAGTTAAAATTTACTGATGCTACATTGGGTTTTATTACCAACTTGCAGAACTAAAGAAAAAGGCACAGCTTACAATTTTCTTTTTCCATGCAGTGGAGTCTGCTTACAACTGCAGAGATGAGTTGTGTCTACAGCAACCTACCTTTGTCTGTTGTAGCTAAACTTATGTTCTCACAGCTGTCCACAGTTGGAGACAGGTAAGTATCAGGAAGACCAACTTCACATTCACTTGCCTCTCCCTGAGGTGCAGTTGCTTCAGGAGTGGTGTAGTGCCCCAAAAATTCTCTTGCTGTCTGCAGTACTTCTGTACCAGAAGAAGCAGCTTGACACTCAAAGGACTGTATTTCTTGTTTTGGAAGGAGATCTGAGACATCAGCTTTATGGTTGTCCATGCACTTAAGATAACATGAACCTAATCCCAGCTGGGCAGCAGTGCAGGAATCCAACACTTCTCCAGTAGTGATGGAATGCTGTGAAAACAATAACCAGTTGAATAGTGTCAGAAGGGCAGTTATTAACACTTCTAGGTACAAAATAGTCCAAGTTAACTATGTTTGAATAACATATCTAAACAGAAAGTGGTGTTATTAATTTTCTTTAAAGGAAAGGTTGGGTTGGTGTTCAACCTCTATCAAGTTTTCCAACGCACTGCCATCTTTGACTACACTCTGACTCTAAATGATCACCAGCAATTTAAATGACAATTTCATACCAGTTGCCTTACTGCTCCAGGCAGGATTTGTCTTTGCACAGGACATCCAGTTATACCTTGATTTTGTGAATCCTCACCACTAGCATTTCTAGAATCTACTCCTGTCACAGTCTGGTAAGTGTCAGGAACCCAAAAGCTCTCCTTCTCAATAAATAAATAAATATTAAGACTAGTTACCAAAGGAACACCAAGAATTAACCCTACAGTTGTTTTTTTACAGTATTAAAACCAATCTCTAGTAAAGAGAATCACACTTTATTGACTCATGTGCCACTGCCAGAGGCATCTCTAGCTGACAGCCCCCCCACCATGGACAACAACTCCTGCCTATGTCAATCCATGCCTCCAAGTGCACACACAGCAAGAAGATTGAGAACCTCTTTTATTCCTACTACATCCTTGCATTCCCTTTAATAAGGGCAGCATGCTACTCCTTTTCCCCTTCTGGTTGACCCACTGCTGGATGAGGACTCCAAATCCAACTCAGACCCTGTTGTACCTGCCCCACTGCCCATCTCCAATGGCAGTGAAGCAGAAACATCTTAAACAGAGGAGACCTGAGGTCAGAGAGCAGAACTGTGTTATTCTCCCTATCACCTAACCACCTATCCCTTTCTTCACATATGGCCCTAGACCAGCAACTGGCAACCTACCCAGACTGCTTTTACAGGGTTAAGATACCACTTCCCACAGCTTGGAAACTCTGATGGCAGTTGGGAAATTTCAGAAGCTACAGTTCATTTAATTATTTAAATCAAACACACTTCCCCATTCTAGTCAAGCATGCAACTGCCAGGATTGCATCCACTGTGGATGAAAGGAAAAAAAAAAAAAAAGCCAAGATTATGGAAAGACATTTAATCCCCAGCAAGCTGCTTCTAATGGAGCCAACTGCTGCTCAAAGGTAAAACCACCAGCCAGGCAGTTGCTGCTCTACACTTACTTTTCACACACTGACTAATTATTTAAGATGCTTTAGTCTCCTGGAAAATCAAGTGTCTGTGATGCTGTATGATTAATAAAACCTTGGACACTGTTATCCAAGATAATCAACTGGTGACCAGAAAGATTTTACAAACTAGATGTATGATGGAAAAATAGAGGCAGCATGTTACCTTAGTAGTTACAGAAACAAAATAAACCAGAATCAGTTGCAGTTAAAACTGCAACACTAAGAAGAGCAACAAGTTAAACTACTGAAAGTAGTTTTGCCACAAACCCATCAGATTATAATTAAGCAGTTCCTGCACAGACAATAGGGCCATTCCCTGGATACTACAAACAAAAATCAAAGGATGGTTTTGGTTTCAGTGTAGCTGACTAGCTTGTTGGGGCTACAAGGGACAGGGTCAAGTCAGCATTTAATAGGTATTAGCTTTTTTAAGATGATCCACCTTTCACCAAAAAAATCTTTGCATTCAGAAGCTGATAATCAGAATTAAAATCATGCCATCACAAAACAATGGTATCAGTAGAGACTGCTGCTTAGTTACCAATGATATCATTTCCCTTAGTGAACTGGAGAAGATCCCAAATGCTTATCTAGAAGCATTTTACCATCTCTGACACTAGAAAGCACTACTAGGAAGCTGCAAGGGGAAGGAAGGTGTGTAAAAAACATTCATCCCTTAAAGCATGCAAGAGAATGCCTCAGAGGTACAGTGAGTTCAGACCAGCATAAACAATCCAAAACCCTAAAAACAACTTTTACTTTTATAATGAGGATTAAGAAATGCAGTATTAAGCAGTCCAGCAGAAAAAGTCCACCTTGAAGAAACACTACTGATTATAGAATTTCTCTAAGAACAAGTCCCCATCATCCCAGAGAAGGGAC
Organism: Galbula dea; assembly: GCA_013399015.1. Taxonomy (NCBI): domain Eukaryota; kingdom Metazoa; phylum Chordata; class Aves; order Piciformes; family Galbulidae; genus Galbula; species Galbula dea. Next base: position 298,764 of record VWZX01001927.1, on the reverse strand, counting down.
AAAAATCCAGTCTTGGAAGGTTGGGGTCTTGGGTTTTCTCCCTCCCTCCCTTTTTGCAAGATCAAGAAACAGAACTGACTGCACAAAATTCTCTGCCAGAGCTGCTTATGAGGAGAAAGAAGGTTATGCACAGGACAAAGAGGAGTGTGAGAAGCAGAGTTAGGAAACCTGAATGAAGACCTGAATAAAGGAGTCACAATAATAGGAAACTCTTCAGCTTTGCTGCAAGCATTCCTGACTAACAGCTCTTGGGACAGCCAGCTACTTACCCAATTCAATCTTATCATAAACAGCAAGATCTTCTGTAAAAAGCAGATGAATCAACTGCTAGCCCTGCACTACAAGGAAGAGGAAAATATATGCAAAAATAGCTACCTAGTTTCTTTCTTTTTTTCTTTTTTTTTTTTCTTTTTTCCCCCAAGGGAAAATCTTGCAGAGGGAAAGAAAAAGTCAGAAGCTCACTCAAATGATTTTGTTTCCAGTTCAGAGCTATATTTGCTGACTTTAAATTTAAAAAGAAACCTCTGCTGTACAGGCTACCTACTAGAGTATTTGGGTTTGTCAGGAAAGAAGTAAAGCCTAGTTCACCCTGGTAGATAATCCTCCAGGACACTAACATGTTTCAGAACCTTTGGGCATGCTGAGCTTTGAACTTAACTTTAAACCTACTTGAAGCAAGGCATTTTCAGAAAGCTTCAGTGCTGTACAGCATCCTGAGAGTTTCTGTATGTTGGTCTCTCCTCTTGTTATTTCTGGTTGCATCAGCTGCTCAAAATAGGCTTCTAGTTGGTTATCAAAGAACTCTTCATCATCAATGTCATTATCTATTGAAAGAGAAGAAAACAGCCTATTCACCTTTCAGACTTTATCACCTGAGATACTATCAAAGCAACTCTATAATATATTCTTAATACATTGAGTCTCACAACACACTCAGAGCAGAATTACCCTGGTTTTCCCTTAAAATAATCAGGTAACAGAAACATGCCATTATCTTATTCTGTACCTAGTGATACATAGCAAACCAAGATGACTATACACTAGCATTTTAACTCCCAGGCTATCAAGGGACTCATTTTCTTTCAGATGATCTATACAGCATCATGTTCCAGCTAGCAAATCATATACATATTCATAAATTAAAACACATGCAACCTTTTAGAAACTTCATAGAATGTTAGTATTCCTGCTCAGCAAACTAGTAACTTCATTCTATATGCTTAACAGACAAGTGAAGTTATGCAACAAGAACAAACAAGGTGACTTCAAAAGACAGTCATGACACCTGTAGGTATCATGGGAGAAATCTAGTAAACCTGCTTGAACACAGGGCTGCTTGATCTCAGGATGGCAGTAAAACTACCTGCCACAGAATCACAGAATTAGTAAGGTTGGAAGAGGCCTCCAAGATCATCACTCAAGTCCAACTGTCAACCTATTACCACTATGCCACTAAGCCATGTCCCTAAATACCACATCTATATGCTTGTTAAACCCCTCCAGGGCCTGTGACTCCACCACTGCCCTGGGCAGCTTGTGCCAATGCCTGACAACTCCTTCAATGAAGAAATTTTTTCTGATATCCAGTCTAAACCTCCCCTGGTACAACTTGAGGCCATTCCCTCTTGTGCTTTCACTATCTCTCTGCCTTCCTCATTCCTGCTGCATCTGAGGACATATCCTGCCATCCTTCACATTATGTGCAAAGTCAAGTGCATTAGTAAAGAAGAGCATGTTTGTCCTTCAGCAGCAGTCACTGGAAGGCCACAGAAATTTCAACACTCTTGTTTAATTACACAGAACTCAAGCTCCCACTTTTATCACTGCAGAGAAACTTCTGACTTGGGTGCCACCATCCTTGTGTGGCATCTAAAGAGAACTAAAACTCAAGTACAAGTTAAATCTAACTGCACATACCTCCTGTGCATCATAAAAGTTTAGCCCTGTTAATCCAAACTGAAACTGCACCTAGGGTTATCACTTTAATAAACAATTGGTGACATTGCTACCTGTATTTTTGAGTCACAGTAACTGTTGTCTAATGTTTTAGATTTCATTTCCAGCTATGGTTTTCTCTGACAAATTCTATAACCACCTACTCCTATTACAATTTTAAAACACTCAGTTACCCAGCAAACACAATTTTCTTTAGTACTTCTAATACTAGTTTTTGATCAAGCATTGTCTCATACTAAATACTTCAGTAAAAGATCACCTTTCTTCTATAGTACTCAATAACATGGTCTCAGAATTCTAGAGTCAACTACCCAGAGTTATAAAGACACTTACCAGTGGAATCATCTTCTGAGCTTGTAAGAGATGAGAGTTTCTCATTTTCCAAAAAACTTGAAAGGCTACTGCTAAGATGCTCACTTGAGATTTCACCTTCTATCAGCTTTTCAGAAGGTTCAGATGGAGCAACCTATATGGAAATGTTTCTAGGAGTTACTAGTTATTGTATAAATTCAGTTAATAATAAACAATTAATGAGGTTAATAATATTCCAAAACTCCACAAGCCCCTTTTCCCCCCTTACTTATCCCTGCTAGCTTCCAGAATGGATAGATGCAAGAAATATAGGAGTCATAAAGGAAAAAGAGGGGAAAAAGGATCTGAATGACACCAAACTTAAAAACCCTCAGAATAAAATACTGAAGCACTGCATTAAAGTGTTTATACTTGAAAAAATTGCCCTCCCCATTCATTAAGCTACAATCCCAAAAGTAAAAGACAACTCTCAATAGTTCCCTTTGCTGCTAAAAAAGTGCTTTTCCAGAAATCCTACACCCAGATGAACCCTTTCTTGGTCATTTATTCAAATAAGCATAATAAATTACTACTAAAGTAGTATTTAAGCTGAATCTAGCTAACTGTGGAATATAATATCTTTTAGATACCTGAATGATTTGTAAAAACAACATGATGTAATGTCTGGTTTAGATTTGGTCTCACACTCTTTATGATAAAAAGATTGCCTTTGACAGACAGCAAAAGAGTCAAAGTTCAGAAAGTAAAACAAAAAATGAAAAGGGACTTAAATTATGGGTTTCAGTTGACAGCCCATGAGCATCCAACTGCAACTCACTGACCACTGTGGCCCCTAGAAAAATCAAATGAAATAAAACTAAAATTTAGTAAATACCAATTGACACATTAAGGAGTATATGTTGGACAGCTTCTAGCTGCAGCCTGAAGTGTATTTTCTAGAAGGGCCACAGAATCACAGACTGGTAGGGGTTGGAGGGGACCTCTGGAGATCAGCTAGTCCAATACCCCCTACTAAAGCAGGGTCACCCACAGCAGGTTCCACAGCATCATCTCCAGGTGGGGTTGGAATCTCTCCACAAAAGGAGACTCCCACAACCTCTCTGGGCAGCCTGCTCCAGGGCTCTGGCATCCTCACAGCAAATAAGTTCTTCCTCATCTTCAGATGAAACTTCCTATGTTCCAGTTTGTGCCCACTGCCCCTTGGCCTGTCCCTGGGCACCACCAAAAAGAGTCTGTTCCCATCCTCCTGACTCCTGCCTTTTAGATATTGAAAAGCCTTGAGAAAATCCCATCTCAGTCTTCTCCAAGCTAAATACCCCCAGGGCTCTCAGCCTTTCCTCCTCCCAGAGATGCCCCAGTCCCTTCCTCACCTTTAGAGTCTCCACTGGACTCTCTCCAGGGATTCCTTGTCTCTCAAACTGGGGAGCCCAGAACTCAACCCAGAACTCCAGCTGTGGCCTCACTGGGGCAGAAGGGGAGGAGAACCTCCCTTGACCTGCTGGCCACACTCTTCTTAATGCACCCCAGGATCCCATTGGCCTTCTTGGCCACAAGGCCACAGAGTCAGCAATATGTCCCTGTGGCCAAGTAGATTTCCTATTCCTGTCTGCCTTGTATCTCTGTGCCCATTATCAGCTTCTCTAACAGTAAATAAAAACAGCTGAAGCATAGCCCTCCCTGTCAATATCCAGAGGTATTTGCTAGCTCTGGTGTAGACACACACAAAAGGCAGCATGAAGATTGTATTCTTATAAATAGTGCAGTTTTTAATGTTGAGGACACTGAAGAAATCATCTGAACTAATATTCCTCAAAGTAATTACCAAGTACAGGGACAAGTCAAATCAGGTTGATATTATCTACTTCAATTTCCAAAAGCATTCCTAAAAGTTCTTCAGAAGGCTTTTCACTAAGCTAAACTACAACTGGGGTAAAATGTAAGGTCCTTATACTGACAAAGAACTATAAGGCAGCAGAGGTTAGGAAGAAATAACAATTCTCACAATTGAGGAAAAAGCAAGTGAAGTCTTGCTCCCATGGTACTAATTATGTTAAGTGATCTGCAAAGGGGAGGCAAAGTGAGGTATGACACATTCAACACTCTCACACTGCTACAAAGTTATGGGATACACCATGTAAGACAATAAACACAGCTCCATTCCCTCCCTCCCCTTACAGAATTAAGTCTATTACAAGATTAATACTAGAAAACCTTAAATTTCACTGTATTTAAAAGAGCTTTCACCTTGTTATTCTTACTGTCTGGAACAAGAAGTTTTCCAGTTGACACATCTAAAACAAAAGAATGTTGTGTAATCAGTATTTTATTATGTTCTTATGTGACACTACTAAATGTTAACTATTCTGTAAAACAGCAGATTTTGGCACACATCATAAAAATTAGCTTGAACCATCCATGTTATCACAATCTCTAAGTTTTTATGTTCTTCTAACAATGATCTGAAGTATCTGGAAGCAATTAAAAAGGCAGGGCTTGATTAGGGCCAGAACTATTAAGAACTGTGAAAGACAATTACTGCCTCAAGGACTTCTACAAGGCAGTGCAAAAAGCTAAGGAGACCCAGGCTGCATTAGCAGAAGTATGAAGTTTTCTGTTCCACTGCTGCATTTCACCTAGTGGGCCAGTTCTTTTTTATTTTTTGATCACCTGTAAGCCAATTACTCTTTTCTTTGTGTTGTATCCACCTACAATCCAATGGCAAGCCCCAAAAGACATAACATTTTAGACATGCACATATAGATTTTAGCAAAGAAGGTTCCTAATTAAACAGAGTCACAGACTGGTAGGGGTTGGAGGGGACCTCTGGAGATCAGCTAGTCCAACCCCTCCTGCTAAAGCAGGGTCACCCACAGCAGGTTGCACAGCATCATCTTCAGGTGGGGTTGGAATCTCTCCACAAAAGGAGACTCCCACAACCTCTCTGGGCAGCCTGCTCCAAGGCTCTGGCACCCTCACAGCAAACAAGTTTCTCCTCATGTTCAGAAGAAACTTCCTATGTTCCAGTTTGTCCCCATTGCCACTTGGCCTGTCTCTGGGCACCACTGAAAAGAGTCAGGCCCCATCCTCTTGACCCCCACCCTTTAGATATCGAAAAGCCTTGAGAAGATCTCCCCTCAGTGCTCTCCAGGCTTAAGAGCCCCAGAGCTCTCTACTCTTAAGTAACAGATGTGAATAAAAGGTAATTTCCCAACTAGAATCCTAAACCCTGAATTAACAGCAAGTTAAGACCAATTAACACAATCAGGCACTATGAAGTCCAAACACTGGGCAGTCCCAGCTTTCCAAAGCATTTGCCATAGTCACTGCCACTTCCTCAAGACTACAGTTAAGAAGTGACTGAAGTCAACACTTGGCTGTTAGAAGTGTGTGTTATTGCTATTACAAGCCATAGCACTTTCTAATTTAACTTGTTCTCTATTCAGTTGTTAAGAGTCACCTCAGGATAACCTATGAAAACATTCAGATAAAACTTGGAAAAAGGGTAATGACTACAAGTATTTACTGAATTTTAAGGAATGAGCAGAATTTAGTCACAGCATGATTTTAGCCAGAAGCCCAAAAAAGTTTAATATCAAGAGCTGCACTTCTAAAATAAACTACAGAATATTGTTTTGCTTGCAGTATTCTAGTCACACTTCAAATAAGAGTATAGTTTTCACAGCAAGTATTCCAAACTAGTTTTTCATGCATTATCTCACTAGGAAAGTATGCTTCCAGCTTCTACAGCTGCAGTAAAAGATCATTTAGTACAGGTTGGACTAGGGCAAGAAGAGAGACATTAGTTAAAATATAATCTTCTAGACTTACACCTACTGAAAGCCAAGGGCTAGAAAACTACTTAAATACACTTTTTCCAGAAAGGCAGTTCTTGAAATTAATGTAGATTCCTACTAGATTTCTAGTTATGGTATTTTATAGCAAACATTATTTTTATCAGCTTCCTATCTAGCTTTGGGGAGAAATCCAAGAACACAATGTCAGCCACAAGCTTCCTCTGGTTTCAGTTTGTTCAAAGTGATTCTTTTTCAAAACCCACTTATAGTATGCCATAAACCAGTGAGAGAGGGTCAAGAGAAGACATCTAGAGCACAAAAAGCTAGTTACAAAGAGAGTAAATATACAGTTTCTCAAATTTTTGTACCTTCCAATTGTTCATGTGGCAATACCTCAAGCAAGGTATCTTGACTGCAATCTGAATGCTCAATGACATTCTGACCTTGCTCTCCACATCTTGAGTGGGATTCTCTCAAACTAACAGGAGTTGGCTGAGGGTCTTTAACTCGTGTAGCACCTTCCCTAGAAAGAGAATTATATCAATTTAAAAACTCATTCAGTGAGCTCTACAGATCCATATGAGTATACAACTAGTATCTCTCTGTAGAAAAGATTTGCTAAGTTCTCCAACTTTAATGCCTTCATCTCAGCCCTTCCCATTTATACAGATCCTACAGGCCTACTACACAGACACATAGAATTGTTAAGGTTAGAAGAGACCTTTAAGATCATCAAAGTCCAACTATTAATCCAGCACTACCAGCTCACCACTGAACCACGTCCCTCAACATCACATCTATGCATCTTTTCTCCAGGAAAGGTGACTCCCCCACTTCCCTGGGCAGCCTGTGCCAGGGCTTGACAACACTTTCAGGAAAGAAATTGTTCCTAATGTCTAACCTAGACTTCTCACCAGCACAACTTGAGCCCCTTCCCTCTCATCCTGTTGCTTGTTACCTGGGAGACCAACCCCCACCTCGCTACAACCCATCCTTTCAGAGAGTTGTAGAGAGTGAGGCAGTCTCCCCTTAGCCTCCTTTTCTCCAGGCTAAACAGCCCTAGTTCCCTCACCCACTTCTCACAAGACTTGTGCTCTTGACCCTCCACCAGCTTTGTTGCCCTTCTTTGGGCTGCACATGGATCCAGCAGGAGCCTGGAGAAGCAGGCAAGAAACTATTACCTGTCATTTTACAATAAAGGAATAAATAGCAACATTACAAGGGCTGTGGTTTCTCAAGTGTGAGACAACTGGTGACATTTAATGCAACACATGCCCCTCTACTTTTTTCTGTTTGTTCCCTTCTCTTTCAGTTCTGCTAAAAGAAGGAAAAGTTCAGGGGAAAAGGATCTGTTCCAGGCAAGTTCTGTGATCCATTTGAGAACAAATCAAACCCTAGACAAGATCTTCCTAAGCCCAAGGTATCAGCATGCCTCTTGTAGCAGTAAATAAGAGACTAAATCATGAAGAACACAACAGACTGAAATTCCATTGAGCTTTTGTAATTCTGTGGGAAAGTTATTTTTCACTTCTGGTTCTAACAAAGTATCATTGTTCAGAAAAACCCCACCCTTCTAAAGATTCATCCCTGTCATGTACCTGAGGCCCAATGAACCAATTAACCAGCAGAACACTGCTCATGTGGGACTGTACAGGCTGAGTGGTTGCCACTACCCCTCTGCTGAAAACATGGAGGAGCTGTTTCAGTGGGAAAAGCTGCCAAGGCTGCCAAACACATTAGCTAACAGGCTAAGGTACAGCTGAGCTCTCCAGTTACTGCCATCAAAAGGCCAGGAGCAGAAGCTGCTGCTGAGATGGGCAACTCAATCCTGAAGCATTCCATAATCAGCTTATAGTACATATAAACCCACATACCAGTATATGTATTTTAGGACAGAATTAGATTTTAACTATCTCACTTACATGTTATCAGGAAAGCCCAAGGCAAATCTCCTCAATGGCTCAGGATCTGACTGATTACTGTGAGAAGATCCTGATGGAGGTGAATGTTTCCCTTCTAAATAGGATGCACAGATATCAGAAAGCCTGTAAAGATGGGGAGGAAAACCACACAACAGAATCACTGTAACATCCAGCTCTCCTGTTTAACAAAGAATTTGGGGAAAAGAATCATATTGATGGCAACTCATCTCCTGTAAGTCTGATTATTTGAATATTTTAGGATTTTCTAGCCAATCTGTATTTATATGTACTCAGAATGATCCCTCCAGTCTTCTGTTGTTCTTTAGAGAAATATTACAGTCTCATTTTCAGTGGCTACTGCTGTCCAATTTGGAACACACACTTCTGGAAAGACAAAGTCTGCTCTTACTCTTGTTAAGTCACAGGGCAGCACTTAAGTGAGCAAAGGCTTCTAACTGTTACTCTTTGCTCTACTCCTTGTTGAGCATATCATTATAAATTGTGTTAAACTATAATTTGTATCCATAATGCTAGTTCTTACACCACCCCATCTAACATGAGCCAGACTCAGGTAAGTTAAATGAACAGTTAATAGAGTTAAGAGAAGACAAATATAAAAACATATTATTCTCTACATGACTTCAAACTTGGGTATACTAATCTGAAGAGTGGAGTTAAAAGAAACTTGACTGTTATTAGTCCAAAGAATAAAATACTCCCCTAAAAGGTAATTTTGATAAAAGTATTTTATGAATCCTTAATTTAATGCAGATATTTCACTAATGATATAATCAATCCTATGTTTCCTGACCAGTGTGATATAGATTAGTAAATAGTTTTATCATCTGCCAAAGAATCCATCAAAATAACTTTTCCTCTCTTAAATTAAAGGTTTCAAGCAAGTCAACTGTTTTTCCTATTATTAAGTAGCATTGACCAACAGTCTCACCTGTTGTCACAGCTGGTTTTACTCCTGGCAACAGTGGAAGCTGCAACAGGTAGGCCAGGGTTTGAGGAAATAGTAACATTTTCTAAGATGACACTAGCACTGCTATTCAATGAATGGCCCAAGAAGCTTGGAAATGTCTCATCAGCAATATTTCTGAAGTCTTCCATCATCCTGCACAAGCTCCTTAAAATAGCACTCTGCTTAGCAACACGATCAGCCCTGGTCCAGCAGCATCTAGAAACAGGAACAAAACAACTATACAGTTACACAAGTCACTCTAGTGCCGTCAAAAACGTGTCCTTTATGTATACTTATAAATACATCCCAGCCAATTTGGTTTTGCAGTTTCTCCAATTTATCCACACAGGTGCTTAAAAATCCTTTCCGGCACTCTCCTCCCCAAGGCTTTTTGAGTTTTATAGTCTTCTGGGACTGTCTAAAAAGAGCAGCGCTCCTGCACGTTAGAAAATCGAGCTGCGAGAGGTGCCAACCCTATATTTAGCTTATAAAGCCGCTTGGCTCAAGGCAGCCTTTCCTCATTTCCCCTGCTGCGAGCACCTGAGGAGCTACGAACTCCCTGACGCGATCACCTCGGGCGGCTGCTTGGCTGGCGAATAGCTTCAGGCTACTGATCTCCACAGGGAAGGCCCAGGCCCTACCCCGCAGCACGCCGTGCCAGGCACCACCACCATCCACCACCCCCTCCCCACACACAGAGGCATACACACGACCTCCTCGCGGCCTGGGAGCACCACAATAGCTGCACCGGGGAGAAGCGGCTCAAAGCCAACGACTCTCTTCCCCCAAGCGGGAAGAGATCGGCCCTGCCCTTTGCGGAACTGCAAACACCGAGGGGCCCGAGCCCGGGCCCTGACCTTTGCCCCACCCACCACCTCCCCCATCTTGCCCCGTCCCGCCGCTACTCGCCTGAGAGGAGCGGGAGGAACCGAGGCCCAACCGCCACTGCTTCAAACCCTCCCGCCTCGTCCCGCCTCGTCCCGCCCCGCCCACAGCGCACAGCGCCCCCCAGAGGGCGGGCTGGCGCTTCCCGCTCCACTACCGCGCCACAGGGAACGGCCCCTTGGCCCCAGGACGCATGCGCGGCGGCGGCGCCGCTCACCTAAACTTTTCCGGGCCCGCCGCCAGCCAATGAACGAGCTCCGAACAGAGAGTTGGCGATTGGCACGGCGGGAGGAAAGAAGTTTGCGGGGAAGGCGAGAGAGGGAGATGCTGATTGGGCGAGACGCTCAGGGCACCGCTTAGCCCCACCCCCCCAGCAGAGCCCCGTCGCCGGTGGGAGAAGGCGGGAAGGGAATTTTGGGAAGGGGAGGTGGAAATCGGTGATTTCAGCTATTTGCTTACGAACCGGCGAGGTTTGAGCTGCCGGTGAGTAGATCAGGGTCTCCCGGGAAGCGTGCTGGGGATTAAAAGCGTTTACGTGTAGAATATTAGAATTAATTATGTGATCGCTTAGAAATAAATTGGTTTCGCTTTGCTTATGTGAAGGGTCAGGGCTGCGCTGGGCGCTAGAGGAGTAACAGACACTCTCTGAACGCCTCTGCCTTCCCAAAGGGTAAGAGAAAGGGAATAAGGGAGAGATTTATGAGCAGAAAAAGAAAACTAAACCACCTTTAATGACAATAATAATAATAAAATGAAATATACATACAATGTCGAACTCGAACCCCTGATGGCAAGTTGTATCACCCTCACAACTGCTGCTGTGGCGGCACTGGGGGAGTCCCAGACTTGGCCTCAGCAGCAGACGGGAACCAGATTCAGGAACTGGATTCAGGAACACACAGGTCAGGATCGAGAGCAGAACAGAGTCCTCCACCCACGCATTCACAAAGGCGAAGCTGAGAATGGACATCTGAGCCAAAAAAGCTCCTTGATCAGGAGCCTCTTAAACAAAAAGCCTGTTACAAGAAGATCTTTCAGAATGTTTATTAGTCAACCACAATTATAAAATTTAAATATTTATACAGCAAGATGGAAAATTCTTCAGTAACCAAACACTCCAAACTATTTTGCTGCAGTATACACAGGAATGGCTTTGTTTCTGTTAGGAGTTGATCGAATATCATCCTTTAGTTACTCAACAACTTCTTGCAGGCATCTTTAATTTTGAGAATACTTTTCACATGTCAGAGCCATACACAAAAGGAAAAAAAATTCAAGACCATACTAAACCAATTCCAAAAATAAAAGACAAAAAAAAAAGAAAAGAAAAAAAGGAGAGGCACATTGAAGTATGCTTCTCTGTAAATACCTCATGGTAAAATACTGTTTGTATGTGTTGCCATAGTTCAAAGGGTACAGGTTAAAACATTGCTTCGGTACACAAACATAAATAACACGTTCCAAATGTTGTTCTGTAAAACATGCATGAGGTTCCCAAATTGTTTAAAATCTTCTGTACAAGAAGAAATACAGAAGCAGCCAGAAATGGAAGCATTCACAAACACCTGGATAAAGCCCTTCAGAGTTTATTTAAAGCAACGGGTTAAACCCCTTCGTTCTCAGGTAATAGATTAAGAGGCCGAGACACACATCGTCTGCGAGGGTGAGGATACTGGAGGTTGGCAGTGTCAGCATCGCAAGAGTGCTCTATCAGAGGAGGAGGAGGAAGGAGCTGGGCATGACTGGACCATCTCGATCCAGCCCGTGGGGAATCCAGAGGGGGAAAGAAATACCTGAAACAATTAAGAAAGGAACAAAACACCAAAACAAACAAAACAAAAACAAGAAAAAAGAGAAAGGTAGTAAATACAAGGAGAACCAAAGGGGAGAAAAGACATGCTGGAAAAAAAAACTAAAAAAGGCTTTAGTATATCCATGCCAAAACCAATAGAACTTAATAGCAGAAATCAAGGCTTGGAATTCAAAAGAAGACGAATCTGGAAACTGTTCTTTAAAGGAAAATAATACAATCTTGTCCATGGAAATTTGTCAGAAGCCAACAGAACCCACAGGACTGTAGAATACCGCCACCGTAACCCTAGCACACATTTTTACAACAGATTGCTTTGGAAATCAGCAGGATGGTGGAACACAGCTAGGAACAGGCTTTCATTCTCCCAGAATTCCTGTGCTTTGTTAACAGAGCTTTTAGTAACACCTCGTTTTTGACACAAGATATACATCAAATATCATCCAAGTACATGTTCTGCATGTGCATCTAATTGAGACTAACTTCACAGCGCGTGGAGAAGAGACGTAAAAACATCATTGTTTTTACAATACTTGAAATTTAATCATACACATTTACAGACAATATCTACTTGCAGTGGCATACAAATCTTTGTAGGTATTTACATATGTCTGCAAAATCCTCAAGAGTAAAATTAAGATTCCTGGTGAATGCAAGACTCAGAATTATGCCATTTCATCTCACTGTTCTGCTGTTTTTATTAGAACTTACCCGTAATACTTGTGCATTTTAGTCTAACTGTATTAGATACTTACAGATGTTTCCTGTCATGTTAACAGTCCTTTGTGGCCTGGCCTTACACAAAGGCACAGCTACACAATTAATGAAATTAAGGGATAACTCACAACCAGCTGCATTTTGGTTTTACTCTTTGTATGGCTCACGTGCTTGTTCTTTAGGATACTATGCTTAGAGAATTTTAGTCATTCCATGGAATTGGGACCACAGAAATATACAAGTACATATCAGAAAAAGGACTTCTCTTAGGTTGAAGAAAGTATGACAGAACTTACAAAATGTTTATTTGAAGTCATACTAAAGTATAAATGAAGCAACTATTAAAAGCCAGCATCTGTACAATTGCCAAAACACACTTTTCTTATTCCTTTAAAACTAACAGTTTCATATATTACAAACCAGTTACAAACTTGTGATGTTTAGGAATCTTAATCAAATGCTGAACACTATGAAATGCAAACCAAATTAGTTATCAAAACAATTTTAATGAAAATTATTTCAATGGTCACTTCCCTCCTCCCATCCCAATCAAGGACAAAAATTCTCAGTTTTAGTCATGAACTAGAATTTTAATTTGACAAGCTTTCCAAAAAAAGTGTTTTGATGTAAAATTTTGGGGTTTGGGTTGTTGTTTGTTTGTGGGGTTTTTATCCAAACAAGAAGCCTCTCCAAGTATTTTTTCTATCTGGAGTTCCAACAGTATCAAACTGTGCAGGCTAGTACAAAAAACGTACACAAGGTGTTTTAAAAAGGCTTTTTGAATAGCATTTAGTAGTTAGCAGGCTGCTGGTGTCGTGGGAGAGGTCAAACGGCGTTGGGGAGGGGAAAAAGGAGTTCGTTTTCCATTCCTGTGTGCATGCAACAAGCAGCAAAACACCAAAGTTACTCCCGTTAGCTTGGTATCAGCTCTGCTTTCTGTTAAAAGGACATAATACAAATGGAGAATGGAAATCGTATCATCAATCTAGACACACAATTACATCAACATAACAATACAGCCCTGCTGACTTATCTTCCAACCATCTACATCATCTGTTCTGAAACTATTCTGATTACAAATCCAATCTGGTGATCTTGCTTTAACACAAAGGTCTCTAGATCTGCCTATGCTTTAGCTGTTTAAAATGTTTAAACATAAACATCTAAAGCCACAGACAACATGAACTTTGTGTAGCATCCCAAGTTAGCCAAATGCCAGTACATGAATCTTTACTGTGTTAATATGCTAAAAGAACAGCTAGTAACTGTGCTTACACAATTCAAGCCAATGTCATTACAAAAGAAAACACATAGTTAAGTGCATCTTAATGAGTGACAGGACAAGAGGAAGTGGCTTCAAGCTGTGCCAGGGGAGGTTCAGATTGGATATCAGGAAGAATTTCTTAATGAGAGGGTTTATCAGGCATTGGCCCAGGCTGCCCAGGGAGGTGGTGGAATCACCATCCCTGGAAGAGTTCAGAAAACATGTAGATATGGTGTCTGGGGACATGGTTTAATGGTGAGCATGGTAGTGTTAGGTGGACAGTTGGGACTCAGTGATCTCAGAGGTCTTTTCCAACCACAATGATTCCATCATTTTTATATTAAGACTCAATCCTAGGACAAGACACTACAGATTCTGAAATTCCCCAGCCCAAGGTCTTAATTCTGTAACAAAATGTTAATTCCTAATTAGAGCCAAGAAGTATTTATTAAAAAAAAATCATAACAAACAATAACAAAACAAAACACACTGAGAATACAGAGCAATGTAAGTAATCTCAAATAATGCCAGAAGTTTCAGTTTCACAAGAGCTTACTACTGACTTCAGGGAGAGAACACTACCAAAGGAGCGAGGTAGGGTAGTTTTGCTGGCAGCAGCACACCCTTAGATAAGGTGACTGTGAAACCACACCCTAAGCTAGAGGTATAAATTAGCCTGCATTATCCCAGAGGAGGCCAAGCAAATATAGCTCTGGAGACCACATTTCCAAGACATGCAAGTCTGCATTTCAGCATTTTTTTTTTGCTACACTGCAAAGTAGCACCTGGAAGCAAATGACCAGTCTCATTCTGGCCTCCTTTCTTGCTAGAAACTTGGCCCACTGCACCTCTTGCTCTCCCATTTATCTTGTGAGGAAAATGTGAAAGCACCCTTCTCTGTGCAACACAGCCATGGATTTGGAAGCCAGGACTGACTGCTACTGTAGGGTGAGCAAAGGCTACTCTCCAAAGCAAACTGTCACAGTACCTTACACATGAGTGTTTTAAAGTAGAAGAAAAAACATATTAGCAGCTGCACATGGATGGAAATGGGCTACCCTGAAGCATTTGGAAAAACCTGGAAGCTACTGCTCTTTCATTTGGCCACATCTAGTCCTTACACAGGACACATCCTGTGAAGCTGATTGCACATATTCCACATACAAATGTGGGACTCAAGCTATTTCTAGATTTCAGTGTACACAAATTAAAATGGTTTTCAGAAGGGGCAATTACATTTACTTCCTAAATGACAATTACTGAAGAATAAAAACATCACAGAGAAAGCAAATTAACATGCAATAAGAATGCCATATGAGGAAAATTAAAAAACCCAAAACCTTTATTCAATTGATGTCACACCTGCAGAAATGCAAGTAAACTAACACTAATGTATGAGTGTTGAAATCATACAATATGAAATATCTTTTCCTCCTGCCTTTCTGCTACATTATCCCAGTGAAAACCAGAACTTGTTGCTGGTGCTTCTACTTCACTGTAAAACATGCATCTAAACCACAAGGGCAGTTACACAGCAGCATGATGAAGATTCTCCTTGTTTGAAACCATTTCAGAAAAGTTGTTTTTAATAATATGAAAGGACTAAAAGGGAAAGTAGGTGTTTATATTGCTTGTTTCTACAGAATGATACAGTATGTCTCATGGTTTTGTTCGTTTTCTCTTAACAGTGGCATAACAGACAGCATCACAGAGCAAAACTAAATAAGTGCAATAATGTTGCACTTTTTAAGGACAGATATCAAAAAGCAAACATGAAAGCTAAGTGACATCAAGAAGACTCAGAGAAGAGACTGTTTACTGAAATTCAGCCTCTACTAATTAACCTACCTACTGGCAGATGATCCATTTAGTGAATTCTGTAGACTTGTATTAGCTGAACCCAAAGAGGCATTAAAAATTCCCTGCTGAGAACTTCCATTCACTGGACTCCCATTGCCTTTCAGTATACCAGTACACTTCCAGTTGTCCATGTAATTAGCTGTAAATATAGATAAATAAAAACTGTTAGTTCCTCTCCAAAAGCTCAGCTTTTGGTACAACTGCCATGTTTCAACTGCTACAAACCCAGTGCAAATGAGAACTGAACTTCAATACCAATACATAAATTCCCAACAGCTGAAGATCTGGCCCTTTAGCTGTCTCATACTCTCTGCCTAGGCCTGATGTAAAGCTCAGTTTTATTTACTAGCAAGAATTTATTTCCCTTATTACTGAGGAACAAATGAGAATGGATGAGGAAACTGCCACTTTTTTGTTGTTGCTGTTGCTGCATTTGGAAATTTAAAGAGAAAGGCAGTTTGCCTGAACACTGTGACTGAATATTGGTTTTCTGAGTTTGGCAGCAGGCAAAGATCATTATCAGAAAATGACAACTTTACATAGCTCTAGCCTGTTGAAACAATTTGAGGGTATAGTAACAACGATTCACAGCAGCCTAAATCATACAAAGGCTCCAGCACAGAAACTCACTTCCTTTTTCTGAACTGTAAATATAAAAGTCTATCATTCACACATCTAAAATGAACATTGACTCCAAAATTACTTGTTGAATAAAATTTTTCAAGTATATTCAGCATCCTATATAGCAAGTGTACTCCAGGTGGGAGACCTTACCCTTCCAGAGCCTAACACAGCCATCATCACCAGAGGAGGCAAGCACAGTGCCTGTGATATTCCAGCTCACTCTCCACACCTGGGAGTTGTGGTTATCAAACTGTGCCACGATATGAATTTCAAATTTTGTTAATCCTCCAGATGAAGTCAATTCTTTCCTGTTTAAAAGAAAAGTGACAGTTCTCTGTTTAAAGGTCTGGGCTAGAACAGGAAGGACACAGAGGTGCTGGAGCATGTCCAAGGAAGGGCAATGAAGCAGGGGAAGTGTTTAAAGCACAGCTCTTGTAAGGATCAGCTGAGGGAACTGAGGCTGTTTAGTCTGGAGAAGAGGAGGCTCAGGGGAGACCTTCTCACTGTCTACAACTCCCTGAAAGGAGGTTGGAGAGAGGTGGGGATCGGTCTCCCAGGTGACTAGTGATAGGACAAAGCCCCAGATGACTAGTGATAGGACAAAGAGGAAATGGCCTCAAGTTGCACCAGGGGAGGTTTAGATTGGTGATCTGGAAAAATTTCTTCCCTGAAAGGGTAGTGAAGCCCTAGCACAGGTTGCCAAGGGAAGTGGTAGAGTCACCATTCCTGGAGGGATTTAAACGATGTGCAGATGCGGTGCTTAGGGATGTGGTTTAGTGGTGACCTGGTAGTGCTGGGTTGGACTTGATGATCCTAAAGGTCTCTTCCAAACAAAATGATTCTATGACAAAAAGAGAGGACTACATCTTTCCAGGAGATTATGTAATATTTGCAACTCAATTAGCAGTATTGAAAGGTATTTGATAGTCTCACTCACAGTCTTGTCATCCTAAAAATCAGGCTGCTAAAAAACAATCCTGTGCCCATTAGATTACTGCTTTTGCTTCACAGATACTATTAAAATAAGACTATACAACATGCACCACATCACACCAAACTACCTTCCTTCCAAGCTCACCTTAGAGGTTTTAGTGTGAAAATTCGTACATCTTTGGTTGCTACAGCTAAGATGTGGAAGGATCTTCCCAGATTGGGAGCAAATGCGATATCGTGTACGGGATCTGTGACTGTCATCAGGGCTTCTGCTTTTGCATATTTCCTGTAAGACACAAGAAATTAACCTTTAATGTCAGCAAAACTGCCAGTGATACAAATTACATAAACCAGACATTGTGGAAAAGGGGGAAGAAGCCTCGGTATACAAGATGAGACTTGCTAAAATAAAAATATTTTAACTTAAAATTAATTGTAAGCAGTGATTACAAGCTGGTTTCTTCAGAAATTGAATACACTAGGTGGAGTAACCAGTAATAACAGTAGACTAAATCACACAAAGCAAGCATTCCAGTACAAGGAACATGTTAGAAAAAAAGGAATGAAGAGGTTCTTCCATTCACAAATCTCAAAGGAATTCTTATCTAAGTAACTTAGGTTTTGATGCCTGTAAGCAGACCACCATCTGCCTCCATATTGCATTTACTTATTTACCACCAGGGAAGTTACATTTTTTTATTGTTAATACAGAGAACATTGTCTCAAGTCAGGCATAAACCCACTGAACACCTTGGCTCCTCTCCCACATAGGTTGCCATAAATGAAACACAAGTTCTCTGTTATTTAGCTAAAAGTGCTTGTGCGTGCACTTCCTGGCCTTTGCTTCTTCATCTTACAAACTGAACTTTCACAGAACACCAGTAATTCACAGGACTTTGATATTATAAGCATGCTTTAAAAAGCATTTTAAGGTCAGCTTGAACAAAATACTGCCTAGTGCAACACAGTTCAAATGTCAACTCTGCCCTATTAATTCCTTGTGCAAAATTGAACATATAAATTGGAAGCAGAAAATAAAACTGTCCCTTTAAAATGCTGGCAAGAACACTGGACTGTAAGCATCCTGGCCTGCACTATTGTGTGGTCAGCAGAACTAGGGTAGGGATCATCCTCCTGTACTCAGCACTGGTGACGCCACACCTTGAATACTGGGGGGACCAGTGGTGGGACCAACGTCCCTGGAAGTGTTCAAATAAAGCTGTGGTGTTGAGTGACATAGTTTAGTGTTGGAGTTGGCAGTGTTAGGTTAACAGTGGGACTCGATCTTAGAGATGTTTTCCAAGCTTAATTATTCTATGATTCTGCACCAAGATAAAACAAAATTATCAATATCACATCTGTTAACATTTATTATCATTCTGAGGTCTCCCTCTCCTTTCCTACTCAATGGCCCAAAGACAGAATATTATAGTATTATTTACTCCCCCACATCTAATGACAGAAATAAAAGACCATGTATTACAAACTACTTTAGGATCCCAGAAATGTTATATATTGTCATTTAGCATACCTGGTATTTTCATTATATTCATAAATTTGAACCTTAGCCAATATATTTGGACTGTTGTCATCACTTCCTACTGCTATCATTGGAGAATGTGCTCGAGAGCTAAAAGGTGAAAAAAAAATAGTTTTATTTACAAATGAGTCCACAGAAAGTACATAAAGCTTTTTTTTTTTTCATTTCAGAGACATTATGTATAAAGAAAACATGAACAAAAATAAAAATCACAAGAGGAAGAAGAAAAACCATCACAAGGCAACATGAGTGAGTGCTATTTACAGTTAACAGTACAATCTCCATTCTGTTGTTTTGAAAGCTCACTTTATACACCCACTAAGGTGAAATGGTTAGGGAACATTTGTTGGCAATTCAAGGCAATGCTCACAGAGAGCAGGGTTGATTTTATATGTGCATCTTTGATGATCTTAGAGGTCTCTTCCAACCTAAACGATTCTATGATTCTATCTGTGGTCAAGCATTTGCCACAAGTTTCATGGCAGAGTCCACATTCTTCATAGTACTTTCAATCACTGATGCAGTGGGATTTCATTCAGGTTTTGGAAGACAGATTACAGATGAGTTCTAGTTTTTAAACCACTCCTAACTCCACCCCATGCATTAAAGTGAAATCCTGTACTCTGTTCAGCACAGGCTGCTACTAATGAACAGAATAATTAGATCAGCAGGACAGAGATTACTACATCTATAGGGAAAGCCATTAAGTGCTTCCAGACAAACAGAATCCAAAGCAGTACAGCTCAGAATGTTTTTTCTCTTCCCATTACTGATGGGGAAGGATGAGAGATGAGAAGTGAAAGAGAACCTCTGCCTTTATGTGTTCTTCTGGATAGGGACTACCCAACCATCCCACTTCTGATTCCTTCCTGTTCCAGGAGGTTAAGTATATCATTAAGCCCCTGAGGATATAACCAAAAGAACAACTCTTGGGCTTTGTATTTGTGCTAGCAAGACTCTTGTGGTTCCACGGCAGGCAGGTTGGAACTAGATCATCTTCAAGGTCCCTTCCAACGCGAGCCATTCGGTACTCTAGTACTAGAACATTCTAGTACTTTGTTACACTGGCAAGGGTGCATGTCCTTGTCTGAGTTTTCAAAATCCCTACCTATTGCAATATCTTTCTTAAGGAAAGAAGACAGAGACATTCTATAAACATTTTTTCTTATGAAAATCCTAGTTAAGTCTCATGGGATAAATCAAGAGCACTCTGTAGCTCTTCAGCTCATTACTTGCTACAAACAATTAACCTGGAAATACTTCCACACAGAACAGAGGAGAAGATTTTGTAACACTTCTCTGGCTCTGCCAAACTTGCTTTATAAAAACAAAGTTAGCAGCTTTCTTTCACATCCCAGCAATGTACACAGTCTTCTGAATGCATGGTTTTGATTTATCCTACAAAATTTCAGAACTCACTCTTTGGATGTTCTGCTTAACAACTCATAAAGCAAAACCTAGAGTTTTAGTAACATACCTTGAAGGATTCCAAGAAATACAACTGCAGCTTAGCTTACATGAGATTTCATGCTGCAGTGACCACTGACTGAGATTCATCACATCTGGAGCTTCATAAATCCTTACAACTCCATCTGCTGAACAAGTTGCTAACATAAGACCCATATGCTTGGGAGCAAACTTCACATCTGTAACAGACGTCCTGCTGTCCACTAGAGTGGTCCTCTTGACCTGCAAAGTAAGCCAGAAATTCTTGAAGGAAAAGCTAGAAATTTCCATCAAAAAACTGGTCCCTTAAGGAAGGCTAATGAAAGTCTAACTAAAAAACAAAAAAACAAACCAACTTTATGCACAAATTACAGATCACTGCACTGATGTAATTTTAAGTAGCAAGAGAGATACCTACAGTGGTATCAAAGTTCTGGTACCAAACCCAGTTGTTTAGACTATGCTCTTCAGAGGGGAAAAAAAAAACCACAACAACAAAAAACAAACAACAAAACTACACAAACATAAGCATAAAATACAAGAGTATTGCCCACAGACTGGTTGAAACTTCTTCATTCATAATGGTGACAATATTAACTGTGATGCCTAGCAACATCGCTTGCTCATTTCAGTGCTTCTGAAGTTTACCATGAAGCATTTTCCAACAGAAGCACCAAAACAACAAGTATTTCTGAGAAGGGAATGGGTGAATACAGCAGATATTTTATAGGAAGATTATCTAGTGCAAAAGAGGAAAAAAAATGTCAACTTTTTTTTTCAAGTTGTCTCTTGTCCCGCCAACCGAGTTTAAGTCTGAGCTGAAAACTACACATCGCAACTGCCTCCTGCATACAGAAGTCACCTTTCATACCCCACTAGGTGCCAAAGGTCCTGACAAGACAACTCTTCACAACTGTGTATTTTAATGTTAGAAAACTTCAGCAGACAGTAGAAAGTTGGAGATAGTTTAGCAATCTACAACAAAATAAAACGTTAGAAGCAGGAACAGTACACCAAGTTATACAAGGCTACACAGGAAGAACAGCTGCAAAATAATCTATTGGATCTAAAATTCATTTCATGAAATGCTATCCAGAAAATCCATTTCTGAGCAAACTATTCTCCCCTGAAACCTGAGCTGTTAACAGCACAGAACAGTTTTAAAATGTTTTCCTCTTGTCCAAGAAAAAAAAATATCACATTTATAATTCTACTGTAGATGGGAATTCAAGTCTGCAAATTGTTTGCCAGGGAAGATCTTATTAAGAAACACTAATCCTGGTGACACTAATTAGCCTCAATGTTGCCAATTAGCTATCTTCCCAAATGCTTTAAAAATACTTACTCTACATTGGACTATTGCCTGAAATTAGCAAAACAGACAGAATCAGGAACATTTTGTATGAACAGAAGAAAACAGGGTGCTTTCACTGTTTCAGGAACAGAAAATATGTTGCAAAAGCAGAAATGCACAGTAACTTGGTTTTGAGAACAATTTTCATGTTGAGTCTTCTGTTGAATTCTGGAATTTGAACAGTTAAAAGTTTCAGCCCATTATGATAAGCAAGCAAATCAAAGAGGCAGAGTAAATCTGTTGATATGAGAACATCTAGAAACAGTAACAAATAAGTTGAAGTCTCACCCAGTGACTCTGCCCTCGGAGTTTATCATTTGACTCTCCCACTATTTCTTCCCACACAGCTGCTGTTCTATCAAAAGAGCAGGAAGCCAGGACTTGCCCAAATTCAGGATGGGCCCATGTCACTCGCCACACAGATCCACTATGTGTCTGCAAGATAACACCAAACCACCACAGAGAAACATACTTACTGTGTTACTCCAAGGATTACACATTTTTATGACTTTCTACAGAAGTAAACTCTAGGAAGAAGTAAAACTATTCCTTTGACACCTATGTTCTTTTATAAAGCTCAAAGCTACACAGCAGCTGTTGAATCTGTTTATTCCTAGAAGCACAACGAAGTTTTCTTGCTATTAACATTCAAAAAGTAATGATTACTAGTGCATTTCAATGCATTATTTATTGCTCTTTACAGTTCCAAGCTAAGATGCTGCCTTAACACAAAAAAAGTACAGCTTTGTTTTCAATTTTCTGCCATTACCATGCTGACTTGTACCTTGCCTGTACTTCTCCAAAACATGTGCAGAGCATCACCTCTCCTTTTACACGACACCCCTCTTTCATACCTAACAAATCGAATCATGCTTGCTTTATTTTAGAGAATCACATAATCACAAACTGGTAGGGGTTGAAAAGGACCTCTGGGGATGATCTAGTCCAACCCCCCTGCTAAAGCAAGGTCACCCAGACCAGGTTGTCCAGGACTGTATCCAGGTGAGAGATGTTCCAGTCCCCTAGTCATCGTCATAGACTCCACAGGACACTCCAGTAGTTCCTTCTCTGCCTTGAACAAATGATGATCAAAGGACTGGAGCACCTCCCCTATGAGGACAGGCTGAAGGAATTGGGGTTGTTCATCCTGGAGAAGAGAAGGCTTAGAGGGGCCCTTACAGCAGCCTTTCAGTATCTGAAAGGGGATTATAAGGCAGAAGGATAGAGACTTTTCTCCTGGTCTGATTGCAGCAGGACACAAGGGAATGGCTACAAGCTGAAGGAGGAGAAATTTAGGCTGGAGATTAGAAGGGGTTTCTTCACCCAAAGGGTGGTGAGGCACTGGAACAGGTTGCCCAGAGAGGTTCTGGAGGCCCCATCCCTGGCAGTGTTTAAGGCCAGGCTGGATGTGGCCCTGGATGACCTGGTCTAGTGTATGTGGCGTCCCTGCCCATGGCAGGGGGGTTGGAACTAGATGATCTTTAAGGTTCCTTCCAACCTCAGCCATTCTATGATTCTATGAACTAGGAAGCCCAGAATTGGACACAATACTCCAGATGTGGCCTTACTAGGGCAAAATAGAGGGGAAGGAGAAGGGGAATTCAAAAGCTTCACTTTCACTTGCATTCACAGGGATTATGGTATTGGGTTCCTGTTAAATAAAAGTGTAAGGCCAATTCAGAAGCTAAACACACGAATTATCCTAAGGAAGCAGAGTCCCTTTATGATAGGTATCAGAAAGGGCTTTTTTTAAATAAAAAAGAAAATGATCAGACAATTTTAATAACCAAATCTCCTCCTTTTCTTTCTTTTTTTTTCCCTGTTCTTTTTTTTAAGTCTCACAATATGCAGAGGAAATACTCAGTTACAAATGAAGGCACTGTTTTCCAACTCTCTAAACACCACTTACAGGGTTACAAAGATAATGAGACCACTGGAGCATCTCTGTGAGGAGGAAAAGCTGAAAGCCCTGGGACTGCTTAGCCTGAAGAAGAGCAGCCCCAGAGGGGATCTGCTCCATGCAGAGCAAGAGCTAAAGGGTGGGTGTCAAGAGGATGGGGCCACACTCTTCTTAGTGGTGCCCAGTGACAGGACAAGGGGCAATGGGCACAAACTGGAACATAGGAAGTTCCTCTTAAACATGAGGAAAAATTTCTTTGTTGTGAGGGTGGCAGAGCCCTGGCCCAAGCTGCCCAAAGAGCCTGTGGAGTCTCCTTCTCTGGAGAGATTCCAAAGGCACCTGTGAGGTGATCCTGTGCAACCTGCTCTGGGTGACCCTGCTTTAGCAGGGGGTTGGACTAGCTGATCTCCAGAGGTCCCTTCCAACCACTACCAGTCCGTGATTCTGTGTTACTGCTACATTTACTGCTAACAAAGTATTACAAATGATATTAGACTTCATAATGGAAGTTCTAATAATATAAGCCTCGCCTCTGCTTTAAGTGAGAGGCATTAGAGGTGTTTTATAAAAGCAGAGAAAACGTATTTTACCATAAGAAATACAGGATCTACAATAAATCAGAAGTATTTCTACTCTGCCGTCAGCAAAAACTGTGTTCTTTCAAAAACAAAGGAGAAATTATGGTTATAACTGTGTAAGTTTTATAAATACAAACCTTCCAGCTGGCAGTGCAGTGCCAGTCACCATTTTCACTTTTGTCCCAGACCTGTTGAGATATCAAAATACAATCATATATTGTGTATCTAGCTTACTAAGCAGCACTACAAAACACAACTTTTTTTTTTTATTGTTATATATATCTACATCACTAAACATTTTCATCTGGAAAATTATACCTGGCTCAGTACACAACTGCACTACACTTGACCTTGAAAATATCCCTACGACAGATAGGGAGAAGAGGCACACACCTGCAAAATCCACTACTGTATGTCAGCCCAGAGGGCCAACTGTATCCTGGGCTGCATCAAGAGGAGCATGGCCAGCAGGTGGAGGGAGGTGATTCTCCTCCTCTGCTCTGCTCTCCTGAGACGCCACCTAGAATATAGCATCCAGTTATGGAGCCCCTAATACAAGAGAGATACGGAGGTGCTGGAGCAAGTCCAGAGAAGGGCCATGATCAGAGGACTGGAGCACTTCTCCTACAAGGAGAGACTGAGAGAGTTGGGGTTGTTCAGTCTGCAGAGGAGAAGGCCCTGAGGAGACCTTCTTGTGGCCTTCCAGTATCTGAAGGAGGCCTCCAAGAAAGCTGGTGAGGGACTTTTTCGGAGGTCAGATAGTGATAGAACCAAGGGAAACGGGTGTAAGCTAGAGGAGGGTAGATTTAGGTTGGATATTAGGAGGAAGTTCTTCACTGTTAGGGTGGTGAGACAGTGGAATAGGTTGCCCAAAGAGGTTGTGGAAGCCCCTTCCCTGGAAGCTTTTAAGGCCAGGCTGGATGGGGCTCTGGGCAACTTGATCTAGTGGAAGATGTCTGTGCCAGGCAGGGGGGTTGGAACTAGATGATCTTTAAGGTCCCTTCCAACTCTGGCAATTCTATGACTCTATGATCTTTTTTAAAAAATATTCATAGCAAACATTATTACAATTCTAAACACTTCATTCACTCTGTTCCATGACTACACTACTCAGTTTCACTATCAGGCACTCATGTTCCTCACCAGTTCAGATATGGTTGCAAAACTGATTGAGCTCCTGGGAATCACCCCAGAGACAGAGCAGGACATCAAAAAGAAAATCAAGCAAGCAGGAGAAAAGACTTTCTGTTTCTAATATTTCTGTCTTGATTTACAACTACATGTGAGTCACTTAACCCTCCTTTCTCTGGATTTCCAATATGACTTTATCATGTTCATAATTCCAAAAGAATTTTGCATGAACCCATGAACATGGCCAGATGAAACATACCTCTAGAAGCCTGGCATCCACTCCTGTTTGTATCTCACTCACTATGTAACATTACTGAAAGTCACCTCACTTTTCACAGAATCCCAGCATAGTGGGGGGTGGAAGGCACCCCCGGAGATACATGACTGCTCCCTGCAAATTACATTACTTAAACCTAACTACTGAACCTTTTGTCCATCTTCTCCCTATCCGCAGAAAATGAAAAAAAAATTAACTTCAGGATAGTAACAAACATTTCCTTTAACGGAACGTGAAATTAAGGTTTCCAGTATTTTACAGTTTACCTAATCTGCCAGAGCACACGCAGCACATTTCAAGCCTTTTGCTTATCGGCACTTCATTACAAAACAGAAGCTTCTTTCGTTTGAGCCCTTAAATAAATGCAGATTTTTTCAACTGACTGACCAAAACAAGCAAAAGCCACAACAGTTTAAAGGTGTTTTCCCAGCCGCAGCAGCGGGTCAGAAAAGCTGCTTTGTTTTTACACGTGTTTGTGTCCAAACACATATATATACAAACAACGCGTGTTATGTGCGCCCTCGCTTCCCAACCCGCCGCTACCTCTCCGTACGGCTGTCGTTTCGCTACGGGCCGCAGCTGCTACCTCCCACGGACACGGCGGGACGCGGGCACCGAGCACGGCCCTCGGTTCCCCGGGCCCAGCGGGGCGTGGCGGAGCGGAGAGACCTAGGCCCGCCGTGAGGGGAAAGGCCGCGCCCCGGGCCGGGCCCAGCACGGTTAGGCCGCGCACCGCCGGTGCCACCACGAAACAAACACGCACAGAGATCCCATCCCAACCCCAGCACAAGGCCCGGCGGCCGCCGCTCACTTTGACGCTTTGGTCGCTGGAGCAAGTCGCCATGCGCCGCCCGTGGAAGTCGAAGGACACATCGTGGATGAGATCGCGGTGATCCGCCGCAATACTGCGCGCCACGAACATCGCGACGCCGCGCGGCGTAAAACCCTCCCGCGCGGCTCAGGCGCGCGCTTGCGCGCGCGCCCTCCTCACGCGGCGTGGGCGGGGCCACTGCCGCCGCCGCGGTCGCTCGCGACCCCGCGCGTGCACGCCCCTTCGCGCCCCCGAGCAAAGGGAGGGGCAAGGGCGGAGGCGGAGGTAGGAGTGGAGCGTTGTAAGCGGCCGTTGAGAATGCTGCTGGGGGTTAGCGGCGGGAGGGGATTGGGAGCGCGTGTGATCGGATCATGCAGTCATTGAGGTTGGAAAAGATAACTTTAAGATCATCGAGTCCAACTGTGAACCTAACACTGCCAAGTTACCACTAAACTACGTCCATCGGCACCACAGCTACATGACTTTTAAATCGCTCCAGAGATGACGATTGCCCTGGGGATCCTGTTCCAATGCTTAATGTCTCTTTCAGCGAACGTTTCCTAAAATCCAGCCTAAACCTCCCCTGGTGCAACTTGAGGCTGATTCCTCCTGTCTTAACACTTCTTACCTAGAAGAAGAAACCAACCCCCCACTTCACTACAACCTCCTTTCGGGGAGCTGTGGAGAGCTTCAGGAAGGTCTCCCCTGAGCCTCCTTTTCTCCAGGCTAAACAACCCCAGTTCCCTCAGCCACTTCTCTTAACATTTGTGCTCTAAACCCTTCCCCAGCATCATTGCCCTTCTTTGGACATGCTCTAGCACCTTAATGTCCTGCTTGGAGCCAAGAGCCCAGGATTTGAGGTGTGGTCTCACCGGTGCTGAGCACAAGGGCATGATCTGGTGCCGTGGTCCTGCTGGCCACTGGATGGGATGGGCAGAATGAGGGTGAGAACACATGCCGCTGGAGAAGAATTCCTTTCCACTGCACCACTCGCAGTGTGAGCCCCTCTGGTTACCAGCCCCGGGCATGCAGGCTTGCTGAGGGCTCTGGGCACAGCCAGTCCAGGCAGCTGGCCTACTGCTCTTGCTCTGTTTCAGCACCTTGTGTCTCACGGAAGCACTGGGCCGGGCTGTGCCCTGTGCCAAAATGCCTATAGCAAATCTCTCACGTGAAACAGTAGAGCGGTTGACACCGTGTGCAGGCTTACTGGATGAGATAAGGAATGGTGTGGAGTCATGTAGGAAAGTTATGAAAATTATCAAATGTTTTGGGTCAGAAGAGGCCTTTAAAAGTCATCTAGTCCAAGCCCTCAGCAGTCAGCTGCTGCTTTCACTGCCTTGTGGGAACCCATTGCAGCTATTTAGCTCACCCAAATAAATCTTGTTTGGTCTCATCACAGTCCCTACCTTTTCCCCTGTCCTCTAGAGCCGAATTGCTGTCTCCTGACTGGAGCTGCTGCTTCCTTCTGCTCCTGTTTTCCTGCCAGGACCATGGCCATTTTCCTCTCTTTGCAGCTACTGTTAAGTCTGTACAGGGAGTGTAGTGATAGGACAAGGGGTAATGGTTCCAAACTGAAAGGGAGTAGACTTAGGTTAGATGTAAGGAAAAAAATATTCACTATGAGGGTGATGAAACACAGGCACAGGCTGCCCAGAGAAGTGGTAGATGCCCCACCCCTGGAAGCATTCAAGGCCAAGGTTGTCTGGGGCTCTGGACAAACTTGTTGAGTGGAAGGTGTCCCGGCCCATGGTTGAGGGTTGGAAGTAGATGATCTTTAAGGTCCCTTCCAGTCCAAACCATTCCCCCTACTAGTGGAATCTGACAATTTGGGTTTGATAATTAATGTGTTCATTTTTACAAGCTGCAAGCCACATTGCATAGCAGTAGATGGAGCTGCTGCTATTACAAGCCATACAGATCACTCGTCTCTAATCTGTAAGCATTTAACACAGTAATGCATGTGTTGCATTTGTAGACCTCATATTAAGACTAGATCTGCTGGTACACAAATGTGATAAGGAATGATAGTAGTCCCTCCAGAGGGACCTGGACAGGCTTGAAAAGTGGGCCTGTGAGAATCAAATGAAATTCAACAATTCCAAGTGTAGGGTCCTGCATCTGGGTAGGAGCAACCCAAGATACGAGTATAGGCTGGGAGAAGAACTCGTTGAGAACAGCAGTGCAGAGAAGGACTTGGGGGTCATGATAGACAATAAGCTGGACATGAGCCAGCAATGTGCACTTGCAGCCCAGAAGGCTAACTGTGTCCTGGGATGCATCAGGAGAGGCATGACCAGCAGGTGTAAGGAGGTGATTCTGCCTCTCTATTCTGCCCTCGTAAGGCCCCATCTGGAGTACTGTGTACAGTTCTGAGCTCCTCAGCATAAAAAAGATGTGGACCTCTTGGAGTGGCTCCAGAGGAGGGCCACAAAGATGATCAAAGGACTGGAGCACCTCCCCTATGAGGACAGGCTGAAGGAATTGGGGTTGTTCAGCCTGGAGAAGAGAAGGCTTAGAGGGGACCTTATAGCGACCTTTCAGTACCTGAAAGGGGATTATAAGGCAGAAGGAGAGAGACTTTTCTCCTGGTCTGATTGCAACAGGACACAAGGGAATGGCTACAAGCTGAAGGAGGAGAAATTTGGGCTGGAGATTAGAAGGAGGTTCTTTACCCAAGGGTGGTGAGGCACTGGAACAGGTTGCCCAGAGAGGTTGTGGAGGCCTCATCCCTGGCAGTGTTTAAGGCCAGGCTGGATATGGCCCTGGATGACCTGGTCTAGTGTATGTGGCATCCCTGCCCATGGCAGGGGGGTTGGAACTAGATGATCTTTAAGGTCCCTTCCAACCTCAGCCATTCTATGATTCTATGATTCTATAATTCTATGATTCTATGATTCTATGATTAATGATAGTAGATTGAAATAAATGGCAACAAACTTGGAATTGCAGGGACACAACAGCTTTAAGATGTTAGGATTTAATTCTTTTAGTGATAGCAGGTAAGGAAAAGTTAACATTGAAAAATATTTGTTATCCAAGTAAGTATAGGGAGTATGATAAAATGCTTTCAGTCACAGAGAATGGAAAATGCAGGAGGATTTAAAAGAAAACTTGCCAGCTGCTTTTACATTCCTATCTAAGTTGGCCAGTGATAGTTCAAAAACTAAAAGCTAAATCTGAATGGAGAACATGACATGGAGTTGAAGAGAAGCATTTGCAAGTTGTTGTCAAAAAAATTAACTCATCTAAGTTTTACCTATCTATAATTGTGGAGAATTTGGTTTGCAGGTTGCAAATAACACTGAAAAATTAAGAATGGGGAGCTAATTAAAGGAAGAGAGTAACATCTTGTTTCTGAAGATGAACAGTTGCACAATTCCCGTCCTGGAGGGAACCACACTGCTGACTGCAGGACCATGATCAACACACCCTACCCCCCCTTCCCTGCTACAGTCACATGCAATCACTTTGGAGGATGAAATTTCAGTATTTTCTAAGTAATAAATAAAATTTAAGTAATACAACAGGAGAAGCAAGCAAAAATGATTGTTTCTGATAATTCCAGTGCTGCAGTTAGAGAGCTATTATGTTTATGCTACACTGATATAAGAATAAACCAAAACCCTCAACCATCTAATAAATAATATTCATAGAATCATAAAATCATTATGGCTGGAAAAGAGCTCTAAGATCAAAGAGTCCAACTGTTAACCTAACACTGGTAAGTCCAACACCAAAGCATGGCCCTCAGCACCACATTTACATGCTTTGTCTGAACACTTCCAGGGACAGTGATCTCACTATTTCCCTGGGCAGCTTGTTCCAATGCCTAACCACTCTTTCAGGGAAGAAAGTTTTCCTAATATCCAACCTAAACCTCCCCAGCTGCAATTTGATGCTTTTTCCTCTCATCTGTTGCTTATTACATGGGAGAACAAACCAACCCTCACCTCGCTCCAACCTCCTTCCAGGAAACTGTAGAGAGCAAGAAGGTCTCTCAGCCACATCTTCTCCAGAGTCAACAACCCCAGTCCCTTCAGCTGCTCCTCACAAGGCTTGTTGCTGAGACCCTTCACCAGCTTTGGTGCCTTTCTTTGGTCACACTCCATGTACTTATTTGGGTTGCCAAGGAGAAATATTTCTTTAATCTTCTTTCAGCATGATTACAGACATTTACACTTTGCAACTTCAGCCATTGCTTTGTTTAAACAGCTGGAGAGACAGTGCCTAGGAAAAACATTCAAATTGGTTTATAAGTTTTTTAGTTTATGACCATGTCTCTGAATGGTTGATCTTATCAACTATTTTTGGGAGATGTCTTTTACTGTAAAGCATTGATTATATTTATAAAAGTTGTGTTTCTTCTCTTTTTTTCTCCAGAAGAATTGTTTCCAGTCAGTGATTCAGCTGTCAAAACCCCATTCTTTTGCAATTTGTAGTAATGTCATGCTTTTGTCAAGGCTCAGACTCTGTTGCAACTAGTGAATTCATCTGTTTCATCTACTTAAATTGAGTTGATTTCTTCAGCCAGTAATGTCAGTGCAGTTGGAGCAGGGCAGGATTGTCAGAGTCACAAAAAACTGGCACCAACCTATTTCATTTGAATAATAGAGAAATATTTCAATATGGCACAAAAGCATGTTTCTGTTAGCCCTGAAAAGTTGATTTTCTTTGAGAAGATAACACAAATTTGACACTTCCTGTCAAAACCAGACTGTTTTTCCTTGCATTTTAGTTTGCTCAGTAAGGAAAAAAAATCTCTTTTAAAATACATATACATTACACAAGTCTTCATTCATTTAAATATAACCTACCTCTGTCCTGATGGAGGTAGGTCAGTTTACACTGATTTAGAAATTGGGTCTAAAATCTTTACTTAATTAATAAAAAAAATCCAGGAAATACATGGCTTGTGATCCCAGATTAATTTACCATTGTGTCTGATTTCAGTCAACACCCAGGAATGGGAGAAATACATTTATCTCATGTAGATGTTTGTATCAGGTGTTTTTGTTAGTGGAAATACTGATATAAACCAAGGCTCAATGGAGAAAACACTTCATAGCAAAACAACAAAATCACCAAAGGGATGAGGGGAAAAGATATAACCTTTCTTAAGTCAAGCACTCATTAAATAGACAATCAAGTAGAGCAGATGGCATCAGGTCTAACAAAGAGGCACTCTCATCTTCTGAGCAATGAATCTATGCTGCTTTAAATTCTTTTAAATAGCTAGACTCTCCAGGATTAAAAGTAAAATAAAATTTGCTAGGTAAGATCATATCTCTCTGAAGCTCTTCAATAAGATTTCAAATGCTACAAAAATATATTGGCTATAAAAGCTAAGGTGCTACATCAGAATATGGATTTTCCAGATATAACATGAGCATAAGGTATCTAAAACCACAGCAGTCTTGACATCTGGGGTAGGATGGTAAATCAAATGGAAATAGTGTGAATTGTATGTGTAGATTAAATGTGTTTTGTTCACTTCTCACTTAGACCTAATACAAACTGTTGTTATTGTTGCCTGGTTTTAACCTGATCCCATCTCTTTTTACCTTAATTTAGATGAAATGAAGAATGAATTCCAGATTACTGCCTAGCAAGGCTCTCCCCTTTTGAACATGTAACAAACCTAAAGAGCAAGGAAGTGAGTGCTGAGAAGTGCTGCATTTCTTGAGTACCCAGAGGGCAGTAGACTTGGTGTGCAATAGGATGATCTAAACTGCCCAGGGGTGGTGGGCAGGCAGCCTGGCCATTGCTGATGGTAACCAGAACACCATGTGCCATGCAGGAAGATATCGGGAAGCCTTCTCGAACTCATGGAAACCCCAGGAAATTTGCAGCTTCCAGTTACTGAGCCATGAATCAGGATTCAGCTATTAGCTAACCTTGAGACTTCCTCTTACAGCTGGAGCTGGAAAGTAAAGAAAAACATTGATTTGATGGTGATTGCATAAGCAAGGTGGAAAAGGTATTTTGACCTTACTATTGGCTTCCTTGTGTGCAAAGGAAGACCATACTGAATGATGACAATCTTGATCCATATTTTTTGTGTATTAATTAATAAAATTATTAAAGTAATCAATCAAATCAGTTAATGTAATGCTCAGTATTATCTCTAGATTAAATTAAATTGAACCACAGCACAGGATAAGAAATACAAGTGTCTGTAATCAGGTTAGGTTTTCACTTTTAAAACATGAGGCCAATTTTGTTCTACCACTCTTTCAGGCAACCCACATAACCTAGTTTAGTTCTGCTGGAAGTTCAGTGTAACTCTATTAGCATTGCTAGAAGTATTCTCATTCAAAATGACTAGAACTGATGCTGCCTTGGATTTAAGGAACTATGGTTAGTACTTTCCTCTTTTCCCTTTTGACTACTTTCTTCAAGCAAAAGGTGAAAAAAGTCTCCCTCTGGTGTGTTGAGGGAGATTGTAGAACAAGATGGAACTAATCTAAGTAAGGAACAGTTTGGGAACACAGTCCAGAAAATATATCACAGCAAATGTTAAATGAACAATGCTGGTGTGTGATTGCCTAGCTTGACCACCCTTAGAAGAAGTCAAACATACTTGTGTAGGAAGCTTTCAGACTCCAGCAGAGAGAAAACCAAAAGGCTCCCCAGAGATGTACTAAACACTCCTGCTCCCTCTGACATTTCCAAAAGCGAAGAGGACGAGTTTATTCTGACAGTAATCCTAGTTCATTGTTTCCAAATCATTTGAAACATCTGGATTAAGGACACATAATGAAATCCCAGACAGAATTCTGAGGGAGGCAGACTTGAATTTCTAGAAGACACGTGACTGCAAAAGCTAATTTCCCATTCACTGGAAACTCTGCAATGGTTTTGTTATGCTCACTGAGGGCTCCTGCCCCAGCGGAGAAACGCTCCCTAACAAAATTGCTGCCTTACCATCAGCTCTAAGGGTGCATTCCCTTTGAAGAGAAAGCACACAGTGATTTTTCACTCAGCACCAACCACTTTATTCCTCACACGTCTCAACCCAGATGTATTGTTAGATCAGACCCATAACAAGGAGAAATTTCCAACAGGAATTGCTCTGAGGGCAGATTACCCAAGGGACTGATTATTTGATGCAAGGAAGAACCAATCGTTAAGAGTTACAGAATTGTAAACTGCCATTGCATAAACTGTGTGGTCATTGCTTACATTAACATCTTTCCAATTAAATTCTTTCTAAACTTCACTGTTGCAAGACAGGAATCAGGTCTGTGTACTGTTAAGTCTCTTTTCTGCAGACTTGTGCTAATTAGCATGGTTACTTGGCCTTACAGGAATAAGAATGTCTGTGCCCTGACAGATATTTGAGCTGAAAACTCTAGACACGAGTCAAAACAAACACGGTCCAAGGCTAAGAGAGCATCCACCCTGTGAACACACAGAAATTGCACTCAAGTATTTGAAGGCAAATTCACATCATGCCTTAGGATTAATGGCACTTTGAACATTCCCACACAGCTCTGTTGTGGAGGCTTACGAGCAGCTGCTGAGCAGTGAATGCTCCTTTCAGCAAAGCTCGGATACATGACACTAATTACCAGCAATTGCTTCCTGCCTGAGGTGACTCACACACCACGTTGTGAGGAAAACAACATATCATAGAATCATAGAATCACAGAATCATAGAATGGCTCAGGTTGGAAGGGACCTTAAAAATCATCTAGTTCCAAGCCCCACCTCCCCATGGGCAGGGATGCCAATCACTAGACCAGACATATAGACTAGACATATACCTAAAAGACATCATTTCTACTGACACAACTTAACGTTTCACAAAACATTAGCTGCTTTTGAACAAGCTGAAGGATAATTCAGATTTGTGCATCAGTGGTGAGTGGCTGATGGACCATCCACAAGTATTGAGCATAACTTTTGAGCCTATGTCCTTGAGACATCTGACATACAAAAAAGGATCCACAGCACATCGCTCTGCTCTGTGGGAGAAAAGCAGGAGCAGATGATATCTACATGCACAAGCAGGATGCACAGACTACAAACACATGCATGAAATGCTGAACAGAAATGTTATGTGCATGCAGTTGACTTTTCCACTGTCTTTGGAATTAACACAGATTAGGCAAACAAAAGTATGATTTCCATTTTTCCCCACTAATTCTATATTCTAATGGTGAAAGCAGTAAACTCCCAAGAGCTAATCAGGTGTTTATCTGTGTGAGAGCTAAAAGTACCTGCCCTACCCTATACAGAATTATTTTTAAACTGTTGAGAAAAATATCATTCAGCACTTAGCAATTGTAGCCCAGTTAATTTCCATCACATCTGGTCACACTTGGTGGATTTAAAATACACATATATGCAACTCACATTACAAAACAATTGCATACAAGGCTGTGCATGTAAGTTTCCAGTTAGAGTAACCCGGGGGTTATCACTTGCAGCAAAGATTTCATTCATTTAATTCATCCTTGACTAACTGAATTATGAATGAGTCACTCCTTTGTGTGAACAAAGCATCCCAGCTACTCCCTCCCTCAGGTAAAAAAGAGAAGAGAATATATATTTATGGGAAAATATTTTGGAAAGATATTATGGAAAATATATTTATACATTAAGGGCATATATATTTATGTTTTAAAAACATAATCTTTGTATTATTTGATTGGAACCTCCCTTCCAGAGATAGTCAGGATTTATTCCACTGTCTGTGACAGCAGTGTAAATTCTGTGTTAATATTGCACACTGATGATGCATACTGGACTGCAGATTTAGCTGTCATGGCTAATGCAGTTACCTCCTTTAACTATCTGCCTCCTCCTGCTTTCCAAGGTGGCTGAAAATCTGGAAACTGGTCTGTTTGTGAAGTGGTATCATAAGGTTTTTAAAAGAAAACAATATAATTTAATGACTAGTGATGTCTCATTGCATACAGTAAGACAGCAGAGAAAAAGATTTAAAATTCAAAGGATGCAGAGAATTTCAGACACCCATTTTGATACTGAACATGTTCTGTACAAGGGCATTTCTCTCCCCAGGGTGTTAATTCCAGTAAGTGGTAGTGTCATGACTTGAGCTACTGGAACCGTTCCACTGGCTAAAATAAGATGTTAAAGACCTTGACAGCATTCCAATTGGAAAACTTGTGTTATGGATCCCTCTTTCAGTACACTGCACTCAGTTTTTCTTTTCTTTGAGAAAACAAACAAATTGGTTTAGCAGTGACAGCAATACGTATGCCATAAGAGTATGAATTAGAGGTTTGAAATGTCTGGACCAAAGAAACCACACCATACATTCAGAAATCATAATATACTTGTTCTGCAACACATTGTTTTACTTAAGACTCTTCACTTTGTTAGGTTAGTTTCCAAGCCATTTGTATAAGAAACATTGTCAAAGGAAACAAAAGAAACAGAAATTTTACATGCAGGACTGATTTGGTTTTGTCAGGAAATCACACTGCCTGAAAAATTAGCAATTTCTTCATGGCTCTTTGCCACCTATGGACAAAATCTGCTTTCCTGCTTGCTTTCTGATTGACTTTGAGGGTTACAATAAGAGGTGCATTGGGTATTGCAGTCTTGCCTTGCCAGGTGAATGCAGCTCTGTAAACCCTTCACTAGCATTCCGTGCTCCTTACCAGAATCAATGCCTTCAGCCAGTGACACAAGCACCAACACCTTGCTCTATATCACATACCAAAGGACATCTCAGCAGGCAAACCCAGCCACCCAGCTTTGATGGAAGCCTGCCATCCAAAGAGTGACTCAGAGAATGTGGCTCCTCCAGGGCTGCTTATTATCTCAAGCTTCTCCGGGAAGCTGTAGGAAATCAGATCTATTAATGTCAACTTAAAACCAGGCAAAGATGTTGCAAATCTTGCACAGATCTACCTCTGCTAGCACAGGAGAGACAGAAGTCATTATTGTGATGTATGCTGAAGGCTCACCACCACATGGTAAATGGAAGTTTCTATGCAGCTGGTAACCATAAGATTTTTTAAATCACTATTACAGCCATTACAGATGTTATTGGCACTTCAGGTTGTCTAATGCAGAAACAGAAATTACAAAAGGGCTTATGATCCTAAACCACATTGTCAACAAGAATTTTATTACTTTACTTCAAACTACTGGGGAAAAGAAAAAAAAAAGGCAACAAGAATTTGGAGATTTTTACACCCATGAAAATAGGCATAATTTTTAATTCAGATGGTGGGAAATCCAAAGAAAAACTGGAACATAAAACTGAGAACAGAAATGATAACAGAAACATTTACTGATACTCCTCAGTACAAAGCCTACTTCTGCCAAAACAGTATGCTCTTACAAGAACTTCTAGCAATAACAGTGGTATGAGTCCAGCAGCACGCTCTTATAGCCAAGGCCAATGGTCTCTTGGGGTACACTCAGAAGAGTGTGACCAGCAGGTCAAGGGAGGTTCTCCTCCCCCTCTAATTGGCCCTAGAGAGGCCACATCTGGAGTATGGAGTCGAGTTCTGGGCTCCCCAGTTCAGGAGAGACAAGGAACTAGTGGAAAGCGTCTAGCAGGGGCTAGAAAGATGCTGAGGGGAGGCTAGAAAGATGCTGAGGGGACTGGAGCATCTCTAGGAGGAGGAAAGGCTGAGAGCCCTGGGGCTGCTTACCCTGGAGAAGGGCAGCTCCAGAGGGGTTATGCTCAGTTGTCCAGGGTTAGAGCTGGGCTGATCACTAATCCACTAGCACTGTTCTCTTCCCCCACAACTCCCCCCAGGAAGGCAAAGGTAGTAAGAAAGTAGAGAGAAGAAAGAGAGAGAGAGAGAGAGAGTTGTGGATTGGAAAATTAAAGCTATTTTAACAAGAACAACAGTAATAAAATTAAATATATATATATACACAAATGCATACAAAACCAATATTGAACCCCAACCCCCACCTCGATGGCAACTATGTCACTGTCACCACTGATGCCGTGGTAGTAAGATTCAGTAGCAGATGGGAGCCAGGCTCAGGAACTCATGGATCAGGACTGAAGGCAAAACAGAGTTCTCCTCAGACACTGGTCATTGAAGAAAAAAGAGGTGGAAGAAACTGACCCTCAGGTTTATACTGAATATGACAGATATGGAATGGAATATCTAGTTGATCAGTTTAGGATCACCTGTCCTGTCTGCCCCTCTCTGAAGGTGCAGCCTTCACTCTACATGCCCCCACAATGTGAGACACAAGATTTAGCAGTGACTGGTTTGCATAGCAATCCCTGGTAGTAAATCTAAACATTAGGCTTTATCACTGCTAGAAGCAGGCAGTGTCTATGAAAACATGCTGTTAGTTTCAGAAAGTGCAGTTACTTAGAGGAGCTTTAGCTAAAAAGTAAAATCACAGAACAGAATTAGTTCTGTTCTAATCCAAACCAAGACATTCCACCCCTAATTCCACACCATATACATCATACCCACCATTAGTTTAATTTCTTTCTACAGAAAAGTTTAAGTTCATTTAGTTAATGACTGCACATCTCCATCTATCATAGCAATCTCTCAGGGCAGAAAAGATGTTATGATTGTGGTTCATGCTCACAGGTTGTAGGTTCACTTCAGGATGTTACTGGATGCCACTCAACAAAGCAAACTGCTGTCATCACCACTGTGTTATTCTGAAAGACATTTACTGAACACTGCTAGGATAAGCAATTAACATCAGGCAGCTTTAAACTGCGCATTTTAACCCAGAGTTAAAATCCCTTGAGGTACACATTACACTTCACCATCTTTCATCATCACCCACCAAGTATGTCCAGATTTGTTTTACAAGGCAAGTATAAATTTCTTAATTTTAAGACTTGATATTAGGGTACTGATTAATCTGGTTAATACTTGATCATTGATCACAATAAGCTTTTGTTAGATGGTTAACAGTACGCTTTATAGTGGCATCTAAGTTCTCAAAAGCCTTCAAAAAAATGTTAAGCCTTTCTTAAATAATACAAACTTTAAATACAACTTGTGCCAGGGGAAGTTCAGAGTGGATATTAGGAAGAATTTCTTCATTGAGAGGGTTATCAGGCATTGGCCCAGGCTGCTCAGGGAGGTGGTGGAATCACCATCCCTGGAAGTGTTGAAAAAGTGTGTAGATATGGTGCCTGGGGACATGGTTTAGTGGTGAGTGTGGCAGTTTGAGTCTAATGCTTGGATTGGAAGATCTTAGAACCCTGCTTCAACCATTATGATTCTATGTTTCTAAGGAGCTCAGCAACAGTATGGAGCTGTAAAGACACTGGGTGTTGCCAACCGTCACTGGGACTCAGCTACCAATCAGAATGGAGCTTATGATTCCATGATTCTATGATTCTACGATTCTATGATTCTAAGGAGCTCAGCAACGGGGCAGAGCTGCAAAGTCATTGGACAGGGCTACCCACCACTGGGACTCAGCTACCAATCAGAACGGAGCTGTCGTTGCCGGCATGGCTATATAAGGGCAGGTGGCCTGGTTATCTACCATGTGCGACAAGAGTCGTGTAGGCATGTGTGCAGCAGTTCGGAGTTGGAGCGCTGTGGACATCTTTGGAGATCAGAAGAGCGGATAGAAAAGTTCCCAGTGAAGCTTCACAGTTCCTCAGGAGGTATGTTGGGGATGGGGGCACCCTGCAGCTGGGAGAGGAAGTTCCTGGGGCAGGGACCCTGCAGAGGGGAGGTGGCTGGGCTTACAGTCGGGTGTCACTGGGGTGCGCGGAGGCAAACCAGAGCTTTAAACTTCATCTTCACCGTAGTAATTTAACACCTCACATTTCTTTTGAAAGGAACCTGTGCTGAGGTGTGAGGCGCAGCTCGCACACCTAAAGGGCTTACAGCCTCTGCTCTGCGACGCTGAGCTCACGGCGGCTTTCCCCGCAGCTTGAGCAGCACGGTCCGGGCTCTATCCTGCGCGACCTTTCCTTGTGGTGAGTGTTCGTGAAGCCGTTTGGCGAGGGGCAATGGAAGACGACTTCCCCCACCCATTTGGCCGCTCTTTTTCTTCGGAGGCGGCAACCCCTCCCGTGGTTCGCCTGCCTGACACGTTCAACATCGGCTTTTTACCAGAACGACCTGAACACCAGCGTTTTTCCGGAGGCTCGCCCGGGCGTCCGTCCAAAGCCTGGCCCGCGGGCGCTCCCGGCGGTTGGCAACGGCGAGGGGCAATGGAAGAAGACTTCCCCCACCCATTTGGCCGCTCTTTTTCTTCGGAGGCGGCAACCCCTCCCGTGGTTCGCCTGCCTGACACGTTCAACATCGGCTTTTTACCACAACGACCTGAACACCACCGTTTTTCCGGAGGCTCGCCCGGTTGGCCCGCGGGCGCTCCCGGCGGTTGGCCCGGAGATTGGCCCGGGCAGAACCCCGCCCTTCCCCGCCCTCCGCCAGGCTTTGGGCTTGCCGATCGGCAGCCCTTACTCCCTCAACAACCTCTGCCTCTGTTTCCTCCTCTCCCTCACACTTCCATGAAAAAAGGCCATTACACGCCCTTCGAACAAAACCATCCTTCCATCGGCTTCCCAAGGCCCGTGGGTGCCAGACAGAAGCTTTGGTCCCCACCACCCCGTAACGTCTCCGGGACTGGTGCCTCCTTCGTCCCTCAACAACCTCTGCCTCCGTTTCCTCCTCTCCCTCACAATTCTACGAAGAAAGACCATTACAAGCCCTTCGAACAAACCCGTCCTTCCATCGGCTTCCCAAGGCCCGCGGGTGCCAGACGGAGGCTTTGGTCCCCAACACCCCGAAACGTCTCCGGGACTCCTGCCCCCCTCGTCCCTCAAGAACCTCTGCCTCCTTTTTCTCCTCTCCCTCACAATTCCACGAAGAAAGACCATTGCAAGCCCTTCGAACAAACCCGTCCTTCCATCGGCTTCCCAAGGCCCGTGGGTGCCAGACGGAGGCTTTGGTCCCCAACACCCCGAAACGTCTCCGGGACTCCTGCCCCCCTCGTCGAGGGCGTGGTCTCGGCAGCCGGCGGTGGGCGGAGGGCGAACAACGCGCATGAGCTTGCCACTGGCGGCAGGCAGAGCGGTTGGAAGCGTATGTGTGTGCGGAGCCGCGGCGACGGCTCAGCTCAGCACAGCAACAGCTCGGAGGACAGCGAGCGCTCCTTCTCCCTGTTCGAGAGCTCGCTGCTCTCCGAAGAGCCTCGGAGTCTGCCGTCCTCCACCGCCATGTCCACCGTCATCGAGCAGGAATTCCGGGAGATCGATGCCGTGAACGACTGGCAGGCG
Organism: Galbula dea; assembly: GCA_013399015.1. Classification (NCBI taxonomy): domain Eukaryota; kingdom Metazoa; phylum Chordata; class Aves; order Piciformes; family Galbulidae; genus Galbula; species Galbula dea. Next base: position 258,465 of record VWZX01001927.1, on the reverse strand, counting down.
CGTTATCTGGTAAGCGAAGGGAAAAGTTGCTCCGGAGCTTTTTGGCTCGGGAAGAGAGCGGCGGGCGGGTGGTGCGGGTTGCCGGTATGTTCCGCCTCAGCGGGGAGCGGAAGCCGCTGGGCTACGACTCACTTTTCAGGTGCAAGGCAGCGAAACTGCGGCCGCGCTTCGCGCATGCTCCCGGGAGGCTCCCCGGGAGAGTTAGGGTCGATGCGCCTGCGCGGCTTCGGCGGCGGTTACTAGTTCCCCTTGGGCCGGTGCTGGCGAGTTGATGGTTCACCTTCGTGGTTTTTAGGCAGTGTGCAAAGTTATACGTGATAATACCGGTCTTGCTGTGGTTTGTCACTGGGGGCTTCTCAGCTCGCTCACCCTGGTCTCCCCGTTCGTAGCGCTGCCCTCAATCTGCCCCTGTAGCAGGCCTGGCACCGTTGTCCAGCTGAAAATGCACTGCTTGCCCTTTTTCCTTTCGGAACGGCGAGGTTACTAACTTGCAGATACGACTCTTTGCTTCGATCAGTTCCGTAAGACAGACTTTATGTGTAAGCTTATATTGCTAGAGCAGTTATTTGAGCTACTGTGTATTTTACAGTACTCTTCCATAAAATAGGAAAACCACCCCAAAAAGAAAGTTTGGGTTTTTTTACTAACTCGAAGTTGTACTTTTCTTCTGTTAAATGAACAGTGTCTCTGATTAACGTGTCTTTCAAGGACATTATCCCTAGATATGTAGACCTGCTCTAGTGGAAGATGTTGGCTGCAGGGGGGCTGGACTAGGTGACCTTTAAAGGTCCCTTCCAACCAACGCAGGGTTTCTGAGTGAAAATGACACTAGGTGTAGTAAAGTGTGGTTTTAAAATGTTAATTATTAATAGCATTGATTAATGAATAAACTTGAAAATCTTACAGTAGGCTGTGTAGAACACTAACCTTAATCAGCTTACTGGCTACAAGTAAATTGTGGTTTTTGTCTTTTAAAGGAAATCCGACTTGAATCCAGCGATTACCCTTACAGAGTTGCAAGATATCCAGAAAACAGAAATCGAAACAGATACAGAGATGTTAGTCCTTGTAAGTATCTTTCCTGTACTTATTGCAGTAAACATTCTAGACTTTTTACTTATTTTTTTTTTTTTTTACTTTTAAACACTGTAGCTAATAAAATGTTGGTCTTGTAGGTTTTGTATTTTGGTTATTTCTCTAGGCATGCATTCTGTGATAATGTGTTTTGTAAAGTGTACACAAACGTATGTAACAAGGGAGAAAAGTCTGCTGGGTAAACTCACTGCTGAATGGTGAATGAGAGATGATTGCAAATTGTAGTTATTAGTATGTAGTTACATGTTTGTGAGCTGCAAAGTAATATTTTATTTTTCTTATAAGGAAATTGCTTTATTGCTTTGTCAGTAAAATGATAAAGCATCTGCTGTGCACAGAGATTTAGTTACTAAGCCTTGACTAACAGAAATAGTTTGGTTTTGGGCTGGGTGATTCTGCACTCTTAAGTTTTGTCCATCCATGCCACTCGATTTCTACTTTAGCTTTAAAACATACTTGAGATGTTGTTGGTTTTGTTTGTTCAGAAGAACGTATGGATGAAGTCGTTCTTTAATTTTCTCCAAGTAAGTAGATACAGAGTGCTTTGTATTTTACTAACTGCTACAAAATGTGACATAATGATCTTGGGTCTCAGGTGAAGACAGCTGTTTTGGAGCTTTTTTCAGCAGGATTTACTTTAGAAACTGTAATCCAAACTCATAGTAAAAAGACATGTGAGCAAAAGATTACCAAGAAGTAGTTCTAGCTGGAGAAAGCCATCATAAATCACTTGCAAAAGGATTAGGAAAAGAATTAAATGCAGCCTTTATTTTTCTACAAAATACTGAATTTGGAACAGGTTAATTGGTTATGTGTTCTATAGTATAAAGTTTCCCAGAGCACCAGAAGCTCATAAAAGCCTTCTTGATGCTGTAGCTAGAATTTTTGAAGGGTTGCTGGTCTGCTGGGGCTTTTTGTTTGAGAGCCTAATTTGAATACCTATTGTAAGATTTGGAGAAGTGCTGAACTCCTTGTTTCCAGTTGAAAGTTGTGGTAACAGCATGTGCAGAGCACTTCTCAAAATTACAGGGAAAGGGTCTCTGGTTGAGTCACTGCTGTGCACTACTCGTTAGGCTGCTGCTGGGACGTGAGCTTGCACAGTGTTTCCTCACCCAGTGGATCCAGTTTGGCTTAATGCTGATTCTCAGTACTGTGCTGTGATGAAATTGAACTTCAGAGTCCAGTGGACAGCCTCTTTGCTATGTCTTCCTAGCATTCCCCAGTGTGGTCTGTAGGAGAAGTGTACAGCTCTGGAGAAGATAACTTCGGTTAGTCAAGGCTTGCTAACTACTTCTTTGTGCTTGGCAAAGGGAGATTGGCCTCTGCTGGACTTTTGTTGGTCTATGCAGAGGCACTTAGGTGTCCCAGGTTTGCTGTCCTGTCGCAGCACAGCATTAGTGTCTCACCGGTGGTAAAGTAGGTCATGTTTTATTCACTTTCTGTTTCATAACTTAAATTAGGATGGGAGGTGTAAGAAGAGAAAGGCAGGAAAGTGGATTGGAACCCAAGAGACCACAGTTCTATTTTTGTGTCCAATATCCTGTAGATCTTCTGTGGCAGTAGATGGATTTATGCATTTACCATTTCTCCCATCCATGGATTTCATTTTGTAGCCACTACTGCAAGGGGCACCTTAACCACTGAAAATGTTGAAGGTTTCTTTTTTTTTTGAAAGGCAGTGTTTGTAAAACAAATCCATAAAAAGACTTTGTGTTACTTAAGCAGCATCTAATAACACCTGAACACCTACAGTAATATCTTAGAGGTGTGACTGCTGTAGGTTTGTGGAGCTCAGATTTACCTTAATCAAAGAGCACCAAACACCTCTGCCTTGGTCACGGCAGAGCTTGCTTCTGAGATAGTTGTTTAGTCAGGAGGAAATGAATTATACGTGATTGTATTAATCCCTGGACCCTGTGCAAGAGCAGAAAGACAGATAAAATCCAGTCTTCAAGCAGTAGTTGACAGCTGAATTGAGTTGGTGAACTTCATGAAACATGCCTCAGATGTTAGCATTTATGAGAGAAGGAAGGTTTGGATTGGGCCACCAAGATAGCCTGCAGAGCTGGGCACTGACAGCAAGGCTGTGTGAGGAGAACAAAGCAAACCACTGTTTGAACTAATTCCCGTTGTATTTTACATCTAGGTGTTTTCAAGTATGACTCATAATTGTTTCTGTAGTGGTGAGGGTTGAGAGGAGAATGAGACCTAGAAGGGAGTATATGTATGATAACATTCCAAGACAACAGTACCTGAATTTCAGTGCAGCTGGGGGAAAAGCTGTGTGGCTTGGTCCTGTGGTGAAGGCATCTAAGTGTGGTGCAGGTGTGCAAGGTACTGGCATTGCAGAAACGCAGGACAGCTCAGTCTTACAGAACCCTAACATCAGTCCTTCAATTTGCAAATTGTACTGCTCTTCAGCAGTGTGGAAATGAAAAATGGGTGATAATATTGTCTGATAGTCAAAGATCAGAAGAAGAAGCAGTTAAACTTTTCAGAGTAACTACTTAAGCATATTGTAAGATGTAATTTGATGAGAATGTTTTATTTCATTTTAGCAGTGAGAAAATAGTTTGTTCATCTAGATAGCAGCCAAGCCAGTCTGAAATATGAGGTGTATGTCTGCAAGGGGAAATGCAGAGATTACTCTGTTTAACTGAAGAGCTGTCAATTACAAGTGCAGAAAAAAAATGCTTTGGATTAGTTTGCCCCATTTCAGCCATAATACCCATGACAGGTACACTGAAAAACCAATTTGTGTCCCTTACATTGCTAAGTAAAAGCTGATTTCTGTGAGCTGGGAAAGGCTAATCATCTTTGCCCATTATGCAGTCTCCAGTTTCATAAATGTTTTTGTAAGTGTCCAATTTTGTTGGCTCAAGAACTATGGTGTGTATAAGATTGGTTGGGTAAAAGCCCTCAAGAGGTTCTGCCCAGCCAAAAAAAATAGCAGCTTGGTACTAGTCTAGAATAGGGAGAGGAATATTTTGGCTATGTAGTGCTATAGAAACAGGAAGTTAATCTGAAATAGGTTTGGGTTGACAGCCAGTCATTTCCTGACAGATGAAACCATTTCTCAGAAAACATTGAGAGAGGAAAATAACTTGTGAGGTTATTATTCTTTATTGATAACTTAAATGACACTCTTTTAAAAGATTTCTGTTATTACTTTCCTTCTAAGTCTTATCCTTAGCTGTTATCAGAGGAGTCTGGTATCTGAGACAGACCATGAACACCTTTAGAGATCTGCTTACTGTGTTCCCAGATTTAGAGGCAAAAAGGAAATCCCCTCAGCAAAATTGGCAGCATTTTTTTTCTCTTTTGCTTTTGGAGGGTAGATAGGGGTTTACACAGTTTTATCTTTAGCCTTCCTCTGTATTGTGGTTTGTAGCCCAGCATCTTCAGTCATCTGAACATTTTTGCCTGATAGATCATGTTGCTGTTGAGAGGTAGTGATTTGCCTTGTGATTCTCTCTCCTCTTCCTGTGGCCATGAGTAGACTTTGTGTTGGACCTTTCAAGCATAGGGTTGCAGTTGTCATAGAGCATATACCAGGAAGAGAGGAACGTGATGAGTACTGTGCTTTGCAGGGAACAGAGTTGGAGCTGATCTGGGTGTTTTTGCACATAGTGCTGATTAATGATCATTGCCAAAATGTTCCCTTTCTGTCCTCTGTTTTCAGTGTTTGTGCTGAGAACAGGGAGATGTTCTGTCCAAAATAAGCCTCCTGCAATTCTTGTCTGTGTTAGATTGATGATTTTTGTGATGTTACCTAATGATTCTCTAAAACCTCTTATTAGCTGGAACATGGTATAAATAAACTCAACATGCTGCTTTTGGAGATAGATCTTTCTTTGGGGTTGGAGAAGAGGGGGATTTTATAGCACATACTGATCTAAACTTGATTGTGCCTTTTTTCACAGTCGTGCTTGAAAGTGTAAGGATCCTGTGCAGCAGTTAGACATACATTTCAGTATGAAGGCATCTCAGTAATGAGCTAGGCCATGTTTGATATGGTGCCACTCATGCTACAACCAGTGAGAGAGTGGGAGAAAGTCACACTTTGCCTTTCCTGTGCCTTAGGCTACCTCTGAGACTTGAGGCTCTAAGCCTAGTGACAGGGTATTATAATTTGAATAATTTAACAGCTTAGATAGACTAGATTTAGATTAGTGAAATGAAGATTTGCTGGTAGGTGGGAAAGGGTCAGACTGGGTCATTGGTATGGCTTATGGCTACATGTTTTATTTATGACTTTAATTCACTAAGTAGCATTTTACCCTCTGTTGTTGTGAATAGCTTTATATTTGGGGAACCAGACACACCTCTTGGATAAAAGATCATTTTTAAGTTGTACAGTGGTTTCACTTCTAGAAACACAATTGTCTTCAAATAAAAACCTTCCATTAACCACCTGCAAGAACTGTGTGATGTAAAATGCTAACTTGGTTTTAACTGATAAATCTTTCTCTTTTTAGCAGAGAGTGGGCAAACTGATGTGTACTGTGAAGTTTGGCCTTATTTGAGACATGGGGTGTTGTCAGTGATAACAGTGGGACAGGGTTTCGCTTGAAGTGGGTAATAAGATTTTGCTTATCTCAGATGCTGTTGCTGTGGGAGGAGTTTTCTTAGTGCAGGAGCCAGAGTGAGAAGCATTTTTAGAGATTTCCACTTCCTTTTCAGGCTTCATAGTTGGTTGCAATAGGGGAATTAGTGCTTCAGAAAATGAGTACTCTTTTAGCTGTGGCGGGCATGGTGGCATGCAAGATACATCTTGAAGATAAGATTTAAGATAGGTTTATCATTCATATAAATCTAAAGTACTTTGTAACTGGAAATGATTTACATATGGGAAATATGTTAGAGCTAACTCACTGTCAAAAGTTGGCTTGCTTCACTTAATTCAGAAGAGCAAGCCAGGGCTTGGATGAGGTTTCTAGGTCATTGTGTCCTTGAGGAACATTTTCCCTTGAAAGAAGGAAAATCAATATCTTCTAGTGGCTTGCTTTGCCCTGTGGGGTGTATGCTAGTGTACTTGGACAGTCACCTCTGGTTTGGTCGGGGAGGAAGAGAAAGGAGGCTGTCTGTGCAGAGAATGAGTTGTTAAAGGAGCTTTTAAAAAACTGTCAGAATTTAGTCATGTTTACAAAGCAGAATTTATAAGAAGGAAAGAATGAGGCTGAGAACGTGTGTAAGGATTACAGTAGGAAACCTCATTAGGGCCTTGGCAGTTATCTCCTCCTGGCAGCAATATAGCAGCTGCTGCTGGGTGATTAAACTGTTAACAGAGCTTGCTGGCGTCATCTTTCCGAGAACACTAGTACCGGTATGTGTGATTTACTATAACAAGATCTTAAGTTTTTCCTGTTGGCAAATGACATGTAATATTTACAAAGGTCTTGGTTTTTCTCCAGTAGAAACATTTCAGATAAAGTGATACATGAAAGGAAAAAGTAACACTTTCTGAGCCAGGCAAAATAATATAAGGAGATATATTTTACTTTAAAATCCACGTGTCTTAATTTTACTGTGTCTTGGCTTGATAAGATTTTTTTTCCTTCATACAGATAAATTGTTTTAAGCCTTCTGAAAGTCAAGATGTTGTCCTCTAGCTGAAATGTTAATGAAAACAGACTAAACCAACTCATACTTTTATATTAAAAATGTTTTCAGCATCTTTCTATTCTCTTCATGTTTATATGTGGCTGCATATAAAAGCTAGCAGCTAAAGGAGGGAGGATAACAACCTCCAATCTCAGTCCTTAAAAAACAAACAAGGAAAAGAGGAAAAAGTAGTATGTTGACTTTTCCTGGAATCCAGCAAGATCCTCTTTGATAGACAGATGAGGGAGAATATAAAAGCAGATCAAGACCCAGTAAATGTACTTTTTCCCAGGTTTCCAAACACATGGAAAGCATTTATAAAATCACATCAGTGGTCCATAGAACAATAGTGTGATTCAGTAACCCATTTTTTGATTTCCATCAGCTTTTGCTTGTCTGGGGTCCTATTCACGAATCTCTTGGAGAAGGCTTGTGCTGTGTAGGCTGGCTGTGGTACAGGGGCTTAATCTGAGTTCAGCTATTATAGCTGCATGGGTTTTGTGTGTGTTTCCCAAGGTGTTTGGCAAAAGGAAGTTAGCCTTTTAGGGCAGGGATGGGAGGGAGGAATGGGCTGACATTTTAACAGCAGCTGTGTCTCAATCTGCACCCCAAGTGAATTTTGTGGATTGGCCCAGATGGGTGTAGGTTAAAAATGGGCATTGCACTGTGATTCACTCTTGACTCTCTCACTTTCTTTGTGGAATCTCTTCCATCCTTTCCTGAAAGGTGTTGAAGTCTCTTAAATAAATACCAAACTGAAAGGAATTTACTCTTGTCATAAACAGTCTGTCTAGGCAGTTGAGCTTCAGGGGCTTTGCAGTCAGTTGGATCTCATTTCCTGGCATGCAGTCATGGACAAATTTTAAACTAAAAATGCTGTTTATTTATTGTGGTTCTAATAAATGGCTGAAGGGTTATTTACTGTGAACAAGTCTGATTGCCTAAACATCTCCTAGAGGGTGAGAAATCAGATACTAAAAGGTTTCAAGAGCAGCCACACTGAATTTCAATATGCAGTATGACAGTCTGATAATCTTCCTCATATTAATATTAGAACTTTAAACAAAGTCCTTGGCTTGCCTCTGCCATAAATAGGGAACTCTTCTGTCTTATCTGTGTAATTGTGAGAGACTGAAACTGTGCAATGTGGTTAGACTTCATTTCATTGGAAGATTTGTTAAATAGATAAATTTTAGCATGTGCCTTTTCTTTAGTATTTTTAATTTGTATAGCATTAAAGAGTAAATTACAGGGAAATATAAATGGGTCAAAGCTTGGTTTGAATTACTGATTTCTAATTTTTTTGTAGCTGTATGAGTCTTAACTTTATGATCCTACCTCAACCTATGAAATTTCAGTTCCCTGAAAGTCTTGGAATTCCAAAGTCATAGGAGACCATGCAGTAGAGTGCTCTGGTGTGGGTTATGGTGCTATTGTGTTAAGGAAGTGCAACTCTTGAGGGGTGGTTCAGAGCATCTTCTGGCATGTGTGGGAGGGTTGTGTTGTTTGGTTGCTTTTTAAAGAAATGGGGGTATTCCAAATTTCTCAGCAGCTTCCATTAATAGCTGCCTGAAATGACTCTGGTGGGATGCTGAGGGGAGAATGAGACAGGCAGTTATCAAAGTGACTGGAGAAATGAGTTTCACTTGTATTTGTTGTTGGCCATTTGGTTAGTACTGCAGAATTTTTTTCTAATTGCTTCTCAGACCTAAACTTGCCTGTTAGAGGGTTTTGATCAAGGTGGGTGCATCATTAATTCTTGAGTTTTCTTTGAATTTTAGATGATCATAGTCGTGTGAAACTGCAGAACACCGAGAACGACTACATCAATGCCAGCCTCGTGGTGGTAGAAGAAGCCCAGAGATCTTACATCTTAACACAGGTGAGTAGCAGCAGTTACTAGGTGGTTATAGAGATTGAGAATCTGGGGGAGGGCAATTAGTACAATTGGAACTTGGTTTTGGATGGTTCCTTATCTCTGAATTATGTGTGTCTCTTTACTGCCTGCCTGTTTGCTCAAGTTGTGTACACACTTTATGTTTTAAGAAAAATCTAAAAGGAATATTTAAGTATTAATCCTTTACTACATATAAAGCTTTTCAAGTATTCCTTGCTCTCTTCCTCACTTCTCTTGGAAGTAGGCTGCAACAATAATCACACCCCTTGCTTCATCTTGTACCTTCTGAGCTTGCCTGCAATAGCTTTTCTTCTGAAAGCACAATAATAGCGATGCCCAAACTGAAACATCCCTTCCCTTGGTTGTTCCTGTGTTGTTGGTGTTGAAAAAACCAACACACCTAACTATTAAGTACTGTAGTGATTTGTCTGTTATTTCTGCCATTGTATTAATAATGTGGTTAAACTTTTCAGAGGAAGACTTTTTCCTGTTTCACACAGTGAACTATTAACTTTGTTCAAACACTGCTTTGCCTATACATTCTCACACCCATTATTTTTTGTTTTGTTTACTACCCAGGGTCCACTACCTAATACATGCTGTCACTTCTGGCTAATGGTATGGCAACAACGAACCAAAGCAATAGTCATGCTGAACAGGATTGTTGAGAAAGAATCTGTAAGTAATAGTAGGGCTGAAGTTGTAAAGTAAACCACATAATTTGAATGCAGTTGAGTGATTTTTTTGATTGTTACAGTAAACAAAGTAAAAGTCTTTCTCACTGGTGTGGAGGATAACATGTATTTAATATAACATAGAAGTGATGGAGCTAAGACACAAAATTCAGTTTAAATAATAAATACAGGTCCAGAAAGGTGAAAGTAACATCCTGAGAAAGGAGGATGATAGATGATAGAAATAAGGTGGAGTAGAAGCAGTGTAAGATGCTCTGGAACAAAATGGAAGGTGGGAAAAAAGTCTGAATTAAGTAGCTTACTACTTCTAGACCTAACAGAGTAGTATACTTGTTACATACTGATCTTAACAAACAATCAAGACAAGCTGCTGCCCAGCAACTATCAAACTGATCTAGTTATTTTTGATTCTTTAGCAGTTGGTTTTGGTGCAGAATTCTTCTGTTACCACGTAGGTTTTCTGTTTAATGTGCCTAAACCCACTGTGGGTTGCAGTTGTAAGTGCATGTCATTAGACATTCATGTTTTTCCTTCAGAGTAGATTTGTTAGTGAAAAAGACTTGACTAGTCCATTGCAAGTCACTTATTTTCTTACGCAGAAACTTTACTACAGAAATCTTGAGTGCAGGGCAAGGGGAGTAAAGGACAGGGGACAGTTTTACATTGCTTTGGTAGTTCATTCTTTAGTTTCAGTAGAATGTTCCAGTATTCAGGAAGCCTTGGGAAAACTGGATGTGTTACCTCAGATACTTAACCAGATTTTCCTTTTTCTTTTCTTTGAAATAAACTAGGTGAAGTGTGCACAATACTGGCCAACAAAAGAAGAGGAAGCCATGACATTCAATGAAACAGGTTTCCGTGTGAAGCTGCTATCTGAAGATGTCAAGTCCTACTACACAGTACATCTACTGCAATTAGAAAATATCAAAGTAAGCTTTTCTCAGTCTCTATAGCTCATATTCCTGGGCACAAGTGTATAATGAAATCCATTTAGCATTCTGCCACTGCAGGTTTGAGTGAGCTTTTACACTGAAAATTACACTGCACCTTCCTTCTCATGATGTTGTTCAGATGTGTGGCTTATTAGCAAGTGAGTTAGACCTGAATTCATCTATACATTGGAAGAGATAACAGCTGCAGTATTTTGATAGTAAAACTTCCCATTTGGTAGTACCTTGACATGCTGAAAAGAGTGGTGACTCTAGGAGGAGCTGTAAGAAATACCCTGAAAAGAGGAACCCAGGAGGTGAAAATTCTGATTTCTTTTGAGTATCAGAAATCAGATGCAGTAATTACAGGTTTTTTAACAGAACTTTTGTTCTCTGTGTAATTCAGCTATCTTAAGTTTTGGGGGGTGAGGTGATTACCACCTGTAGAGAGGTAACTTTATCTCCCCTTGCTTACCATTTTGCTCCAGAGGACCAACCATCTTTTTCTCTTAACAATTAAGCACTCTGACAATTTAATTAAATTAAGCTCAGAAGTGTTCCTGGCCTGAGCTTGGACTGGAATTTTCTGTTTCAGAGCTGATGACAGCATTGAAGAGCTTGTCTCTTCGTTCTACCTGTGTCTTATAAACCTTGCCCTACATTAATAAACCTTGCCCTACATTAATCGAAAATGCTAGGATGGCAAGTTTTATTCAAGGTTGTCTTGTCAGTGGATTTGGGAAGAGAAAGCTTACTGTTTCTTTGCATGTTGTTTTATATAACTAAACATTGATCTCTTTGTATTTGAATTTAGAGTAACTATGAATGGCACTGTGAGATGTTTGTTAATTTGAAACCTCTTTCAGAAGATCAATGTTGTAAAACTTGGCATGTTTTTCCTTGGTCTAGTCAATTTAAGAAGAGCTTTATGAAAGTCTGTCCTAATGACCTGAAGAATTTTTCTGTTTAGTTGTTTGTTTAGTGATGGCAAAGGAAAGAGGAGTAGTGTTTATGAGCTAGTCTGTGAGAAAGAATGAACTTCCCTTTTTGGAAAGCTGAAGCAAGTTTTGCTAACTACTGAAAAAGCTTCTTTGTGGAATTGTCTGGCTAATGATGGCTCTTAAACTTCCTGTTTTTCAAAGGATGCAATTTTCATAATATGTGTATGTTTGGACATAGCAATTGCTAGGAGATGCAGAAATCTCTTGAGGAACAGCACAATGTATAGTATAGTAGACTTTTGAGTTGGAGCTCTCAAGCACTTAAATGTTTGGGTTTGCTTTGGGCTGGTAATGCAGGCTCATCAGCACTGTACAGAGTTTCTTTTATGTCATCTAAGTCAGTTCCACAAATATAGAGCAAGTTTCCTATATTTAATTTTAATTTTAATGCATTCCTGTAAGGCTCCACAAATATTAACTCCCAAGTATTTCTTTATATGAAACAGCTGCAAGAAGTAGAAAATACTTGGTTATTCTACATAGTTTCTAGAAGAACACTGGGAGTGTGAAGGGCAGATTCTACAAGAATCTGATAATTATACCATAAACCTTGTGGGAACTGAGTATTCACAGTAACTTGAAATGTGAGCTTAACTATGTTTGTATAAGTTATTCTGGAGGGGACTTTGGTGGAGGCAGAGTAGGAAGGCATTTACCCACTTGATGCCTGGAATATGACTCGGGAACAAAATATGCTCCAAATTCCAAGAACACTTAAGAAATTTTAGTGTTTCCCTGAAAACAGAGAGAACCAGAGTTGTCTTTTTAAATACCTTTCTGTACTTAAGTAATTTTGTGTTAACTGCAACAAATCTCTCCAATATATAAGCAAAAAGTACATGTATGGAGAGTAAAGTGCTTGTTTAATATTGTTACCAGTGGAACAACCTCTGACTGTTTGGTTAGTTTTGGTGGTGGTGGTTTTGCAAAGAGCAGTTAGAAGTACAGGTGAGGTCTGGAGGGGGGGAAAGTGTTCTTTTTTTAGCATGAGATCACAGCATTTGGTGATTGGATTTGTTTCTGTCTGTTAGAGGCAAACAGTGTGCCTAGTATAGTCCAGTAAAGCTTTGGAGAGGACATGGTGTTGATTGGTATCTTTCCAAAAGTTTTCAAGCTATTTCTAATGTCCTTGTTTCTTCTCCTGCCCCAGTGTGGCATTAGAATATAGAAATTGGAAGCTGCCTTTCCCCCATGGTTTTCTCCATGTGTATCCTCCATTGTTCTATTGGTTTCAATCGTCAGCTCTTCTGAAAGTTGATTGCTGCTTTCTGCTGTAGTTGCTCAGGCTCATAATCCTCCTTGAGGAATGACTGACTGTGTGAAGGCAGTTGTTCTTTAAAATTGAATTTCTGTCCATAATAGTTGTGAATTTTTAGCAAGCCAAACCTTCTCTGACTGCAGTTGTGCATCACTTCCCATGAGTGAGAGAGCAGTGGGGCATGGCTCAGTGAGAGAAGGAGTTTAAGAAGTGGTGGCACAGAGACAGACACAATGACAGTATTTCAGCTGCACAGCTTGACTGCCAAGCACCACTTGAGAGAGCCATTCTGTCTAAGAGAGAAAATGTGGGAGATAGGAAATAACTGAGATGGGGTTTGTCTCTACTATTAGAAAAACTGCAAGTTCAAAGATGACCAGCCAGCTTGTGAGGAAAGGTAAAGAGACTAGGTATTTTTAAGATGTGCTGAAGTGATGGAAAATTATGGGATGGATAAAGCCTTTGTAGAGTATGGAGAGGAGGAAAAAATACAGTTTTGTGGGTTAGAGTTGGAGGAGATGTACAACAGCACTATTTAGTCTCTCCCTTGGAGGGGTGTATGAGCAGGTGACAGTTGGCCATGTGCTTGAAGCACTGCTGATTTTTCTTAGGAGTATGCTAGTGTATGAGATTTGGGGGGAAAAACCCCAAAACTAGCTGAAAACACAGATGGATCACCTTTCTTTTCTGTAGGTAAGGGTATTTTTGCCTTCTTGAGGCTTTCATCTGGAATGCTATTTAACAGTCTTGAGGAGGAGAGTATCAGTTACCCCTTCAAGATCATCTAGATTCACAAGAAAGAACTTAACCCTTTGCTTTACCTAGTATGTGCATTTAGCTCATCTCTCCAGGTTTCCTCTTGATTTTGTTTGTAAATTAATGCATTATTTTCCTTGGAGAAATTGCTTAAGAGTAGTTGTGAAAAAAATCTATAATTTCCAGATTCCTTACCAAAAAAAGTGTCTCTCCTCCCTGAGTTTTAAACAAATGTGTCATTTCAGCTGATTAGTGAGTTAACTGACTGGCTGGGAAAACTAGGAAAGCCCAGTAAGAAGATCTCAGTTGAAAATGCAAGCTCTCTTTATAATGCCCTGCTTCAGACAAATAAGAAAGGGAAAACCCAGTGTATTATGAAGTTTAGGCTTTGTCAGTTTTGTTGTTTGTTTTTTCCCTTTGAAAACTTACTGTGTGCCTGTTTACCCAGTATGATGGATCAGACTCTGTTGTGCTTGTTGAGCTCTTACCTAAAACAGAAAATATTCCTGGAAGATAACTGTACTTCTGAGAGTGCCTTGAGTCATGTTAATATCCACTGTTTTCTGTGGAAGTATTGGCAGTATTTCAGTAAGAGGCATTGAAAGCTAAAGACAAAATGGGAGAGTATTTTTGTTACTGTGGTAACCAAGAACTGGATTCTTTTAGTTTCACAAAGGAGTTTCATAAGTTGTCCCTCATAAGAAGTTGAAACAGAGCAAATGAAGAATTGTAGAATTTATTGAAATTTCATAGCTGTATTTTACTGTTGGTGAAAAAGAAAACAAGCTTTTTGAATACACTGAGGTTTTAAATCTTCTTGTGTTCCAACTTCATGGAGGTTTATGTAGGTTTCAGTCCATGAAATGGAGGCAGGGTAAAAATAACTAAACTTTCCTGAAATGCTTGAGCTAAATCAGTGATGAAATCACTGTGGCAGACAGAAGCATTTAACAGCAGGTCTGTAGTGAGTTTCATAAAAAGAAGAATCAAATTTGTATTCAAAGCTTTTCAGATACCTACATACATACTCTACTGTTGTTGTTTCAACACCTGCAGTTAGTTGGTCGTGTTAGGAGAGGATCTGCATGGTTCTAAAAAAACCTGCATGGGTTTGGAATCCTCCTTTCTTACTTAAAGGGAATGAATATATCCAGCTGAAGTCTTGCTGAGCATCCTGCTGTATGAGTTCCATAAAGCTTCCTGCTCCTCTCAGTGGTGTGGTTAGTATAAAGGAGATGCTAATTGCTCCCGAGATTAAAACTTTGCTCTGAGCAAGAATGGAGAGCATTTACAGTGCTGGCAGGTATTTTATTGAATCCCATGAATGCTAACAGTCTGAGAACTGCTGTCAGCCATTAAGCTGCATTAATGGTAGAAAAAGAAGAAAATCTGGGAGGAAGTAGTAAAGCAACCCAAATACAAGTTTGAGAAGACTTATGTCTTGTGTGTGTGGTAATAATTGCAAAAGGGAAAACTACCAACTGAGAAGAAAAGCTGCTTTAAGCTTGTTAGTTGGTGTCCCACTTGAAGCAAGATACTGGACTGTTTGTCTAAATAGGAAGTTTAAAATGGAAAGTAGCTGTTGATTTAGATGGGAGAAATGTGTGCTTACTAAACCAAAGTGGAATACTTTCTAGTTTTATTGTTTGTTTTCACTTACAGAGTGGAGAGCTCAGGACGATCATTCATTTTCATTATACTACCTGGCCAGACTTTGGAGTTCCTGAATCCCCAGCTTCATTCCTGAACTTCCTCTTTGAAGTCAGAGAGTCTGGTTCACTGAGTCCTGACTATGGACCTGCAGTCATTCACTGCAGCGCAGGGATAGGACGTTCTGGCACCTTCTCATTAGTAGACACTTGTCTCATTCTGGTAAGTGTTTGGTCACTTTCTCTATCACCCCTTTCCTTCTCTTGACACCCTGCCTCCCTTTCCATTATGGGCTTTTTTGGTCAAAAGGCTTTAAAAGCATTCAAGTTAATGACAGGCCAGTGAAAACTTTAAGCAAGACTTTTGTTTTTCTTCACATATTTTGACAATTTAAACCCACAGCTGTTGAAATACATTTGCAAATCCACCTGGAAGTAGATGAATAAATAGTAAATAGTAAACCTTCTTTTCCTTTTAGATAAGATGTGCTTAGAAAAGATGGAGATTTTTCTGTTTAATACAAGCTTAATGTTAGGCTTCTGACTGTATCTTGAGACAACTGAATATATATCTTTCTCTAAACATGGACTATCTGGCAGCTCTGACAGGCCCCTTAAGGTTGCATGAAATTGGTATCTGAACTAGCGTGAGAACTCAGGCATATTTTGTCTCTTGTGTGTATTTTGATGCAAGTATACTTCAATAGTATAAATTACATTGCAAGTGCAGATATGTGGTGTAAAAACACCCACATAGCATGTGGGGACAAGTGTGTGTTTTGCTCAAATCAGGGATTCTGCTTTAAATAAGGAAACTTTTGTCATATTCACTTGTTTGAAGTTGCTGCTCTGTTCAGGAGCAGTAGGTAATACTGCCTTATAGTTCTGATTCTTATGGTCCTATGTCAAAGTACAAACATGTGGCTGACTAAAATCAAACCTGTCTAAATTTCTTAATTTTAAGACTTGATGTTATGGTGCTGATTAAGCTTTGGTTAGATCATTAACTTTTTTCCCCTGTACAACCAATATTAGAAATCATTTGAGATGTTAGTTTTGTATGTAACTAATGGAAATACCATCAGTTATATATTTCTTAATGGAAATTAGGAAATAATTTTTAGGCTCACTTCTATTTGTAATTATTTTGATATGTTGTCTCTTATCAGTAACAATGACACCTTCAATGTAACTTTCTTTACAGCTGGAGAAAAAAGGCCCACATGCTGTAGATATTAAGAAAGTATTGCTGGGTATGAGAAGATACAGAATGGGACTCATTCAAACATCTGATCAGCTAAGATTTTCATACTTGGCTGTAATAGAAGGAGCCAAATTTATAATGGAAGATTCAAATACACAGGTAAATGCTTAGCTGCATGTATTTAAACATAAATAGTTGACTGCTAACAGAGTTGTGCTGCCATTCAGCAAGACTTAGACAGGCTGGAGAGTTGGGCAAGGAGAAATTTAATGAAATTCAGTAAGGCCAAGTGTGGAGTTTTGCACCTGGGAAAGACCAACCCCATGGATCAGTATAGGTTGGGGACTGACCTGTTGGAGAGAAGTGAAGGGGAAAGGGATCTGGGGGTCCTGGTAGATGGGAGGATGACCATGAGCCAGCAGTGTGCTCTTGTGGCCAGGAGGGCCAATGGGATTCTGGGGTGTATCAGAAGGAGTGTAGTCAGTAGGTCAAGAGAGGTTCTTCTCCCCCTTTACTCTAGCCTGGTGAGGCCACATCTGGAGTACTGTGTCCAGTTGTGGGCTCCTCAGTTGAAGAAGGATAGGGAACCGCTGGAAAGAGTCCAGCGCAGAGCCACAAAGATGCTGAAGGGGCATCTTCCTTCTGAGGAAAGGCTGAGGGAGCTGGGTCTCTTTAGCTTGGAGAAGAGGAGACTAAGGGGTGACCTCACTTAATGCTTTTAAGTATGTGAAGGGTGGATGTCAGGAGAATGGGGTCAGGCTCTTCTCAGTGAAGCCCAGTGACAGGTCAAGGGGCAATGGTTGTAAGCTGAAGCATAGGAGGCTCTGTGAGAATACAGGGAGAAATTTTTTCTGGTTCACGTGCCGGAGTGTGATGTCCAAACCAGGACAGAGGGGAATGTCTGATGTATGTTCTCCTTGTTTCTTTAGAAACAGTGCAAGGAACTCTCTAAAGAAGACCAAGGGCCAGGTTCTGAGCAATCTCCTTCACACCCAACCAAAATAACACCAGAGAAGTACAACGGAAGCAGCATAGGGCTGGAGAACAAAGATAAAATGGAGAAAATAAATACTGAGGTGTCCCCTGATATTCGAGATACCACAGATGGAAACACCGAAAGGTAGGCAAGATGAAGAAGCAGTTTAGAAGGCAGATAACATTTTTTAAAGGCTGAATTATTGTATGCTTTTTATATCATAAGAAATCTTAACTTCAGTAGAGGGAAAGGCCAGGTGCATTATTCTTACAATACAACTTCCATTATTGCTTGTGATAATATTGTTTAAAGGTCAAGAGAAGCAAAACAGATGTCTCTTAATTGAAGCAGCTAAATCTCATGCTTGAAAGCATTTTCCTAGGGACTGTCTGTAAATATTGTTCAGGGTTTAACTAGGTCGTAGAAGTGCCCAACAAAATTCAGTACTGATTTTTAAATACAGTGCTAACTTCTGGTGGATGAAAAGCTGGACATGAACTGGCACCATTCACTCACAGCCCAAAAGCCAACCAAAAGCATCCAAGGCAGCATGGCCAGCAGGTCGAGGGAGGGGATTCTGCCCCTCTGTTCCATTCTGGGTAGACCTCACCTGCAGTGCTGGGTCTCACAGGAGAGACATCCTCCTGTTGGAGTGGGTCCAAAGGAGACACAGCAATGATCTGAGGGCTGGAGCCCTTCTGCTCTGAGGACAGGCTGAGAGAGTTGATCAGCCTAAAGAAGAGAAGGCTCCAGGAACACCTTATTTCAGCTTTTTAGTACTTTAAAAGATGGGGACCTAAAAGAAAGATGGGACAGACTTTTCAGCAGGGTCTGTTGTGACAGGACAAGGGGTGATGGTTTGAATCTAAAAAGGGTTTACGATGAGGGTGGAGGTTGCCCAGAGAGATGGTAGCTGCCCCATCCCTGGAACCATTCCAGGTCAGGTTGTTAGGGGCTTTGAGCAACCTGATCTAGTTGAATATGTCCCTGCTGACTGAAGGGACTAGATGACCTATAAAGGTCCCTTCCAACTCTAACCTTTCCAGATTCTTTAATTCTCTTTGTATTTCTGAGATGCATTTTATCACCTACTGCTTTTTGTATGGTGATGGAAATTGCATCCTAGAAGCCATATGTTACCCTCCACTGGTGTTCAGCCTACCACTGTGAATTCATTTCTGTGGTTTAACAGTGTCATGTGAATTTGTCAAGTTTCTCTGCCTCATGAGTACCAATACCTCAGCTCTGAGCTGCTGTATTGGGAAATACTGTCAGAACTGCTGTTCCTGAGGTGCTAGGTCACTTGGGCCTGCCTATGTGAGGGTAGCCAAATGTAGATCCAGAGCCAGAAACTGGACTAGGATGTGCTGAGCTGGGATAAGTTCAGTGTAGATGGGCTGGAATTCTGAAGTAAAAGATGGCTTGCTGAGGAGTTTCTTTCCATGTCTTCATGGTGTTTTGAGAGAAAATGACAGCAGTTCTGTTAAATGCTCAAGGCCCCTCAGAAGCAGGAGGGGATGATGGGTCTGAGTGTGGTCTTTGTGTGCTAGGACTTGGACAATCAAAGTGGTTTTTGGTTTGAGAGTTAACACTTCTGTAGAGCTTGAGGGTACTTTTGGAGACAGGAATTACAAGGTGACCCTCATAGTGTAACAACTGCTTTTTAGCCTGTATCCCTGATGAACATTTGCTGTACAGCCTAAGAGAAGCAGCATTAAACCTCCATACAGAGATGAGTAGGTTGGGAGCAGTATGTCAGTGTGGACTCTGGCGTGGAAGCATCTGCTTCAATACTGTGAAAGGGTGCTTGTAATAACCTTACATTGCACCTAAAAGCAGCCTCTGAGAAAAAAATCTCAGCCACCCCATAGGGCATTGATAGGGTGAAAGACTAAGCTCAGATGATGAAGCTAATTCTGTTCCCTGTTGAATATGTAGGTCAGCTACCACTTATGTTTTTACATACAACATTTACTTCATGGTGCTTCAGTGACCTGAAACTGTCCACATCAAAGTTATTAAAACAGCATAAAGATACTTGGTTTAGATTTAAATAATACTGTTGCCATATGCTGCTGGTGGGTTAACTATTGGGAGTCATTTGGGAAGAGGTTTGGTTTAATATTTTAAAAGCCTTTTTTTTGTGTGTTGTTTTTTTTTTTCTTCCATTTTAAGTACTGTCCGAAAACGACTGCGACAGGATAGAAAAGCGAACACAGTCCAGAAGCTCCAGCAGATGAAGCAGAAGCTAAGTGAGAGTGAAACAAGAAGAAAAAGGTGGTTATACTGGAAACCTATTCTCACTAAGATCGGGCTTGGTACACTCGTTTTAGCTGGTGCTTATTCTTTCTGGAAAGTGTGTTTGTGACAAGATTCCCTGTTAAGTATAAAGTAATCCTGTCTTCTCCAGCAGCTGATTTTGCTGCCAGTTAATGGCCAGGGGTGTGACATGTACATAGACATTTTATATTCTTATATATTATAGGATAACTATATTTTATAATTGCATATTTAATCTTTTTGTAGTTCACTGTACTTTTAAAAGCTCAGTTTGTACAAATTTCTGACCAAAAAGAATTTGATTTGAAACTAAATGTAATTATAGTTTGTGTATGAAAAGAATAGTGCAACCATTCCCCACTTTTTGACTCTCCAGTTTATGATATGAGCAGCTAGGGGTCTGGTGAAGCACTGACCAGTTTTTACTCTGTTAATTCACATTCCTTATTTATTTTTTTGTAGTTTCCATTATTTAAGTAAGGCTTGGAAGTTTTTTAAGAGTTTTGAGAGCTTAGCTCCCACTACAAAATATAATGTTGATTAATGTATTTAAAGTTTTCATTATTTAAGTAAGGCTTGAAAAAATTTTTTTAAGAGTTTTGAAAACTTAGCTCCCACTGCAAAATATACTGTTAAGTTGATTAATGTATTTATACTTCAACTACTGTTTGAAGGCAAACATTGTTACAGTTCTGTTACATTCCATTAAATGTGAAACATCATGGATTGTGTGTCTGTAGATTTTAATTTCTAGAAAGAATTAAAACTCACTCATCAGTAAGAAGTGTAGAAAGCACCTCAGAGGAAACTGTAGAGTGGTTTTAACAGGAAACAAATTGGTTGGTAGTGTTTTCCTCTACCCATGTGTTCAGCTTTATGAGCCACTTCTATAACTTCACAGAATCTAGGTTCCTCAGCACTGTGTTAGAGGCAGGATGGTAAAACACCTGCTGACTCACATTTGGGGAATACCTATGTTAACAATCACTTAAAACAATTATGGAGCACTCCCTTTCCATTGTTGGGTGGTAACACTTTCTAAAGAGTAATACAAAACAAATTCCTTTCTGTCCTTTAAATTCCCTTTGAATACAGAGATTGTTTCTGGCTGTGTGGAGCTTGCTGTCACTCAGGTTGAGACCTAATAATTTCTGGTGTTGAACTGCACTTAGACAAATAGATTTTATTTATTCAAGCATTGCCTTGTGGGGTGATTTGGGAGAAGTCATGGTTTCCTCCTCTGTTTTCCTAGCTTGGTTGTCTTCTGAGTTGGGTAATGGAGTCTGGTTTCTTTTCTTTTTCCCCCCCTGCCCTGTTTTGTCCATTTGTAAAGCACTTCTTGGATTTACCGCTGAAATACTAAAAGAGCTAAACAATTTCTTTGCTTCTTATCCAAAGGACTTAACTTGAAAGGTTTCCAGTACTTTCTAGCTTAGTAGTAACAACATATCAGGCACGGGGCCCATGTAGTCTGACATGCACTACGCAAAGCTGAGCCGAGTTACTGCTTTGAAACTCATTTCACAATAGCTAATACTATTTTGGACTGTGCTGTTTATATAGTAAACAAATCCTGAAGGGTCCAGATAAGGAAAACAAGTGTAGTTTCAGAGAATTCTGAATTAGGGAAGTCGTGCGTCAGAAAAACGAGGACAGTTTGTCCTCTGGCATTACTGACCAACTCTGCAGTTCTACCAGCACAATGCCTTCCTGATGCTGAGATGCAGCAGCAGCAGCAGCTTATGGATTTCAAGGTATTTCATAAGTTTTACAGTCACAGTAACTTTTAGCCAACAAAAGGTAGGTTGTTTTTTTTCTTTAAATGAGGAAGACAAGTTTTTAGCTATCGGCTCTAACTGATATGCCTTAAAACTGGTGTGCCTTAGGAAAGATGTTTTGGTTATGGAAAACCAGACAGAATGTAATAAAATGGTTTTGTAGCAGAAGTATTCCAGGTTTTATTCTAAATAATTAAAAGCAGCTAAGGAAGAAGTGCTGGTGAAATAATTTCTGGCCTTCCTGTTTGCATGAGAAAGATGTCCTGGCCCACCAGTGTTCTATAGGCACTGAGCTCTAGCTGTGGCTTGTCTGGTTGTCACTTGATTTCTTTTATATTTTATTTCTTCTTCTCCTGATTCTATCTTTAATTTCTGGTTTTTTGCTCCCTCACTTCCTTGCAGGCATTCCTTCCTTTGGGGGGCAGGGTGGGAAGGGGCCATCTTACATCAGCTTGCTCTTCTTGATGCAATAAAGCAGGATTTGCACATTGAACGGTTGATCTGTACAAATGTGGTTTGGTTCCATGGCTGTATCTATCCCAAGAGTCTTGATAATAACTGAAGGACCACGAACCAGTGCAAGTGTGGGAGGTAACTGTTTTGTACAATGAACTTGTCCATGACAGTTTGGGCACAGGAATGGAAATTAAACATTTTGATCTTCAGTACATTCCAGGAGATAATTTGGATAAAACTCTTCCTGCTTGTATTGCCAATAATCCTTAAACCCCAAAATCTGGGGGAGGCTTTTTCTTCTTACTGCAACAGAGCCCTTGTGGTACTTTGGAGCAGCTGGCAGCGCAAGGTTTAGACAGGTTTACTCTTCACTGGGTAAAGAACTGGCTGGAGGACCAAGCCCAGAGAATGGTGGTAAATGGAGTTAAATCCAGTTGGCAACTCGTCATGAGTGGTGTTCCCCAGGGCTCAATATTGGGGTTGGCTCTCTTCAGTATCTTTATCAATGATCAGTAAATTTGTAGACAACATCAAGCTGGGAGGAAGTGTTGATCTGCTTGGTCAGGCTGGATTGATGGGCTGAGGTCAGTGAGTTGAGGTTCAACAAGGCCAGGTGTTGGGTCCTGCATTTGGGTCACAACAACCCCATACAATGCTACTGGCTTGAGGCAGAGTGCCTGGGAAGCTGTGTGGCAGAGAAGGACCTGGAGGTGAACTTGATTAAGCAATGTTTGACTCTCAGGTGAACACTTCCCATATAAACAACTCACTACCAAAACGTGCACCTTGGTCAGCAAGGGGTTTGCACATTTGGAATTCACTTTGCCAATGTGACACCAATCTACAAGAAAGGCTGGAGGGGATGATCCAGGGAACTACAGGCCTGTCAGTCTGACCTTGGTAGCAGGAAAGGTTATTGAGCAGATCATCTTGTGTGATCACACGACAAGTGCACGAAAACCAGAGGAGCAGAGTCAGCTAGTATGGGTTTATTAAAGGCAGGTCCTGCTTGAGTAACCTGATCTCCTTTTATGACAAGGTGACCTGCTGGGTGGATGAGGGAAAGGCTGTGGATGTAGTCCAGATGGACATTGTCTATGTAAGGCTTCAGTAAAGTCTTTGACACTGTCTCCCACAGTAATTCTCCTGGAGAAACTGGCTGCAGGTGACTTGAATAGATGTACTCTCTGCAGGGTTAAGAACTATCTGGTGGTGAATGGAGTTAAATCCAGTTGGTGACCAGTCACAAGTGGTGTTCTTGGGGCTCAGTATTGGGACCAGTCCTGTTTAATATCTTTATCGATGACCTGGACAAGGAGATTGTTTGCAGATGACACCAAGTTGTGTGGAAGTGCTGATCTGCTTGAGGGTAGGAAGGCTCTACAGAGGGCTCTCGACAGACTGGATTGATGGGCTGAGGTTAATGGGATGAGGC
Organism: Galbula dea; assembly: GCA_013399015.1. Classification (NCBI taxonomy): domain Eukaryota; kingdom Metazoa; phylum Chordata; class Aves; order Piciformes; family Galbulidae; genus Galbula; species Galbula dea. The sequence goes on along the minus strand of VWZX01001927.1, from coordinate 235,452 downwards.
TCAGCAAGGCCAAATGCTGGATCCTGCACTTGGGTCTCAACAACCCCATGCAATGCTACTGGCTTCATGCAGAAGGGCTGGAAAGCTGCTTGGCAGGAAAGGACCTCAGGGTTTTGGTTGACAGCAGCTGAATATGAGCCAGCACAGTGACCAGCTGGGCAAGAAGGCCAACAGCATCCTGGCTTGGATAAGCAATAGTGTGTCCAGCAGGACCAGAGGAGCGATCGTGCTGCTGTACTCAGCACTGGTGAGGCTGCACCTTGAATAATGGGTTTAGTTTTGGGCTTCTCACTAAAAGAAAGACATTGAGGTGCTGGAATGTGTCCAGAGAAGGGTGATGAGGCTGGTGAAGGGTCTGGAGAATGTCTTACGAGGAGCAGCTGAGGGAACTGAGGTTATTTAGCCTGGAGAAAAGGAGGCTCAGGAGAGATCATCTCACTCTCTGCAACTCCCTGAAAGGAGGTGGTAGCAAGGTGGGTGTGGGTCTCATGTCCCAGGTAATAAGTGACAGGACAAGAAGAAATGGCTTCAAGTTGTGCCAGGGGAGGTTCAGATTAGAAATTAGGAAGAATTTCTTCACCGGCAGGGTTATCAGGCATTGCCCCAGGCTGTCCATGGAAGTGGTGGAACCACCATCCCTGGAAGAATTCAAAAAACATATAGATGTGGTGCTTGGAGACATGGTTTAGTGATGAGTATGGTAGTGTTGGGTGGACAGTTGAACTTGAAGATCTCCGAGATCTTTTCCAGCCATAATGATGCTGTAGTTCTATGATTCTGTGGTTCTAGGAGCTCTCCAATGTGGTAATGCCTTCTGAAAAGTCAGTGGCTCCCTAAGGGTGCTTGCTGTGGGTAGACAGCAGTCAGTGCTTGCTCCAGGGGACGGATGAGAAGCTGTGTGGTGTTATAGTGAGTTACAAACTCATTGTCTGTTCTTTCTTTCTTTTTCTGTACTGTGTACTGAATTGGTGACTTTCTTTTGCGTTGTATGTCGCAGGCCGAGACTGACTGACACCTAAGCCTTCCAAGATTTGGGAATATTCTGCAGCTATAAACTGCAAATTATTGACATGCAAAGCAAGACATGAACCCCCCTCTTCAGGAACACAAAAGTGAGGTCTATTAAGAACCAAGAAAACCTCAGTTACCCGTTTACAGCGTAAACTGCGTCGAGGGGATGAAGACCACCAGCAGCAGCAGCAGCAGCATGCTACTTTGCAAAACAAAATAATTTGCCTTTTTGTGTTTTTTTTATAATGCCTGTATTAATGTAGAAAGATGTAAAAGAAGTAAATTAGGCACTATTTTGTTTTGTACTGCCATTCTTATTGTATTTTTATACTTTTTGGCAGCATTAAATATTTTTTTAAATGGATGATATGCTGTTGTGTGCGCATTCTGTTAGGGAGAAACTATTAAGAGTCTGTTCTGTGGAAGAAGAAATGTTTTGCCTTCAGGTTTCCTGAGATTCTGTCTTAAGTGGAAAACGGCAACATGATTAGAATGTGCTTCATGCAAATGTCTTCATTAGCGTTAAGTATTGTAGTTGGAGCCAGGAGAAGCTCACACGTTTCTTTTGTAACACACCACTAAGAAGATTACTTTGTTCATCTGACCAGTTGGTTTGGTGATCCTGATGTTTGCTATGAAAATATGCCCAAAATGTTCAGAGTTCCTGTGTGAAGGGAAAGTGGTTTGTTGGTGATGCTTTAAAGGGAGGAAAAGTGGGAAATCTGACCCCCCTCATTGCCTGTGGCCACATACGATTCCTGGGGCTGAGGGCCAGGTGCAAAGCACACAAAATCCAGGGTGTCTTTAATTAAAAGGAGTTTGGATTGTGCCATCAGAGTGTGTTGTATGTCTGATGCTTTACTTCACATCTCCTGTCAGCATTCTCCCTGACAGTCTGAACAGGTGGACTGGAAAGGGGTAAACTGGAATGATGCTTAAAAGAGGAGTTCTGATGGGCTCAGCAGGGTTTCCAGCCCTGCATCCCCTGTGACAGAGCTGGTCAGAATGCTGAACGCAATGGTGTCCCCTTGACAATTTCAGATAAACCTTGATTCACCAAAATACTCCATTTAAAAATGCTTAAAAAGCCTTCTACCTGCTTGCAAACATTGGATTTCATGCCTCCTACTTAATAGCTGAAAAGAGATGCCAGTGATAGAAAACTGCTCCTGACCAGCATGGAGGTAAAAGCCAGTCCAATGAATAAGAGCAGAGAATATGACCAACAAAGCTTAAGTATTTTCTATTGCCTACCTTTCTCATGAATTTATTGCAAGATTTAGATGAAAAAGAAGCCAATAAAGATTATCTTAAGGAGGCAGGAAAGCCACTTGATCTTCTGCTAGTGAACTATGTGGTGGTGATTTTAGGTTAAAATACACTTGAGTGCTGCTTTGTTTTCTCAGGGACCTTGCCATGATGATATAAATAGCAGCTTACCCGGTGCCTTCTTGTCTGCCATGTTCTCCGAGTCAGTTCACAAACAGCTTTTCTTCAGATGTATAACGAGGGAACAGCAGGTGATGGGGCAGTGTCTTCTCCAACAATCAACATTTTGGCCCCAGTTCCTGTTCAGCTCCACAGCAGGAGGTCAGTGTAGTGCCTGGCCACATGCCTCCTGGCCTGTGAGCACACAGAGCAGTAATACAGCACAGCAAGTCAGGGTTGGATTCCACTCCTCAGTGCATTGTTTTATTTGCAAGCAGTTGAAAGAACTGAATTTTTAAGGTATTTTTAAAAAAAGTTATTAATCTTTGTTGAAAAAAAAATCAAAGCAACCTAAGCTGTTTGTAACATAAGTACTGGTTTAGTCAAAATTATAGCAAGAAAAGTTACTGTGGCTGAGCTATGTGTGAGGATATTTTCATGAGAACTTGCACTTTTTCCTTTAGTGGATTACAGGTAAGGAAACCAAACTTCTCATGCCTCAGAGAAATTATGACTGCTTCTTTGCTGTGGTCTGGTGGTCAAACACACCCTTGCTGTTGCTTCAGAGTCCTTAGGTTTTTTTGCCTTCTCCAGCTTTTTATCCCTGCTTCTCCTTGTTCCAAGCAGTAATAATTTCAACTAAAATTTATAATCTATTATTGCAGCTGCTTTGATTTTGATGATAAATATAGTTTTGCAGACAAATACCTTCTGAACTGTAGCTTCCCAAATACCAGTGGCAGTACATCAGACTACAGCCTAATACAACCAATCACACAAATTTGTCCTTCCTGATTAACTTTTTGTGGATGCCCAAGCAGCTTGTTCCAGTGCTCTGGCACCCTCACAGGAAATAAGTTTTTCTTTCTGCTCAGATGGAACCTTCTGGGTTCCAGTTTGTGCCCATCACCCCTTGGCCTGTTGCTGGGCACCACTGAGCAGAGTCTGGCACTATCTTCTTGACCCCCCACCCTTTAAATCCCTTCTGGATCAGCACTTCTCCAGGCTAACCAGCCCCTGGGCTCTCAGCCTTTCCTCCTCCCAGAGATGCTCCAGTCCTCTCAGCATCTTTGTAGCATTTTGCTCCCCAGTAGTTCTTTGTCTGTCTTGAACTGGGGAGTTCAGAACTGGACATAGAAGTCCAGATGTGGCCTCACTAGGGCAGAGTAGAGGGGGAGGAGAACCTCCCTTGACCTGTGGGTCACAGTCTTTTTAATGCACCCCAGGAGGACCATTGGCCTTCTTGGCCATGAGGGCATATTGGTGGTTCATGGTGAACTTGGTGTCCAGAAGGACTCCCAGGTCCTTCTCCACACAGCTGCTTACCAGCAGGTCAAGTCCTAACCTATCCTGGTGCCTGAGGTTATTCCTCCCCAGGTGCAGGACCCTCCTCTTGCCCCTGTTGAACTTCATGAGGTTCATCTCCATCCCGCTCTCAGCCTGTCCAGGTCTCACTGAATGGCAGCACAGCCTGAGAGGGTGACAGCCACTCCTCCCAGTTCTGTATCATCAGCAAATTTGCTGAGGGTCCACTCCATCCCTTCACCCAGGTCATTGATTCATAAACTGTAGCTTAGAAAACCTAGATTTAAAAGTACTTTTAAATAAACTGATGTGACCAGGCACTTCTAGCAACTGACATATAGCTTAGTAATGCAACATTAAACATGACTTAAAACATCACAACTGGTGTCTCAGCTTATAAACTACTCACATACCAGACTGCCTGTTATCATCAGAGTTCCAATTCCTTGATATTTCAGAGCACTGTATTACCAAACTCTTGACCTTATTTCAAAATACAGTTGATACTTTGCAAACTGATGAGGAAAACACTTCACTTTGATATGATAAACATTTAATAGCTATCAATAACTAGGAAGAGTAGACTTACTCTCTGCATGACTCCATTCACAAAGCATAATCAAATCAGTCTAAGAAGGCTCATCTCCCTAGAGAGCTTTGGTTTTAGCACCTCTGCAGCTCTTGGAAGCAGAATGGAAATTATCCGATGGAAGGAGTCTGAGAAGATTGCTTGCAGTCTCCCCAGCTGAAGCGACCACAACAGCACTGGGAAAAGAAGGCAGAACCAGATCACTTCTGAGCTTTGCTAACATCACCAGGAAGGCTTTGAAAAAAAGCCAGGCTCACAGTTGACATAGAAGAAGAGAATTTTATCTTCATAAGAACATCTCTGCCCATGCATCCATCTCAAGTTCTCAGCAACATTGAGAAGGTTCACCACGAGCTTTTCCATAGCAATAACACTTAGCCAAAGGAGAAGCTTTTTAAAGAAATATTTTATTAGAAAAGAACTCAACCAGAGTTATCCAATAAACAACTGTACAAAACAAACACATTTCTTTGGTGAAGTTGTAAAAGTTACCTTCATTTCTTCAGCTACCCCCCTAGGAGACTTTTTGTTAAATAACAAATTTATGTACAGAACCAATTAAGCTGCTGGTGCTTGGCCATTACTATGTAATCACCTTCTGCAGGGATGTTTGAGACACACACAGGACTGACAGAACTCAGAGCTGATCAGAAGATTGCAGGGGGAAGACCATTGCCAAAAAGTAAGCGCCAAGAACTTGGTATTTTCCATTGTGAAGAAGTCTCTGTGGAATTGTTGTTCTGCAACAAAACCAGAGTAATTCAATAGGTTTTCAATAGTAATGATGGAATGCTATCTCTGACGTGTATTAAAATAACAGGCGGTGTTTTGAGTGTCAATGTCACTGGGAGCTGCTTTAGAGAAGAGTACTGGAAGGTGACAGAATCATTAAGGTTGAAGAAGACCTCCAAGATCATTGAGTCCAGCTAGTAACCTAACACTGCCAAGTCACCACTAAACTGTGTTTCCAAGCACCACATCTACACAGTGTCTCCACCACTGCCCTGGGCAGCCTGTGCCAATGCTTAGCCACTCATTCCAAGGAAGAAATTCTCCCTAATATCCAACATAAACCTCCCTTGGTGCAACTCAAGGCTGTTTCCTTCTGTCCTATTGCTTATTACCTGGGAGAAGAGACCAACCCCCACCTGGCTACAAGCTCCTTTCAGGGAGTTGTAGAGAGTGAGAAGGTCTCCCCTGAGCCTCCTATCCTCCAGGCTAACCAACCCCAGTTCCCTCAGCCACTTCTCACAAGACTTGTGCTCTAGACCCTTCATCGGCTTTGTGGTCCTCCAGACACAATCCTTCACCTCAATGTCCTTCTTGGAGTGAGGGGCCCAAAAGTGAACCCAGTATGCAGTGTGGCTTCACCAGTGCCCAGTGCAGGAGGATGATCCCTGCCCTAGTCTTCCTGGCTACACTACTGCTGATCCGAGCCAGGATGCTGTTGGCCTTCTTGGCCACCTGGGCACACTGTGCTGGCTCATCTTCAGCCAGCTTGATTAAGCCTTTGCAAAATATTCCCCCACACGTGTAAAAGGGACTGGGGTTTAGATTCAGTGTTTCAGATGTGGAAATTCCCAGTGAGATTTTTAATGTTTCATATTGGAAAAAAATGAAAATAATGAATACAAAAGCAAGAACACTAGAACAAACAGCACTTACCTCACTTTTAATTAGCTGGAGCCATTCATTAAGATAGTTAACAAGAGCAAACGCATCAGGGATGTTGTCCCCTTCTGAGCAGAATTTCAGAAGAACTGCCATTTGGATTCCTTTTGAAGTACTGCAACAGAAATAAGCAGGAATTTCTGTTCTAAATCTAGAACTGTATTTAATGTATTAAGAACAACAACAATCTCTGTATGGCTGGTTAAAAAAAACACCCCAAACCAAACATAAAGAAAAATGCATGCAATATAGAGTTGGTTTTTTTGTTCTCTTTCAGACACTCCTTGATTGCATTTTCATGCTTCATGTTCTTTTTCTTAGTCTTGAATTTGTTCTTTGCTTTGTGAGGCAGGAATCCTAAGTCATGGAAGAGTTATGCAGGGCCTCTTACAGAATCACAGACTGGTAGAGGTTGGAAGGGACCTCTGGAGATCATCTAGACCAACCTCCTGCTAAAGCAGGGTTGCTTAGAGCAGGTTGCCCAGGATCACCTCCAGGTGGGTTTGTGATCTGTCCAGAAAAGGAGATTCAACCTCTCTGAGCAGGCTGTTCCACTGCTCCGGCACCCTCACAGGAAAAATGTTTCTCATTGTGTTTAGGTGGAATTTCCTGTGTTCCAGTTTGTGCCCATTGCTCCTTGTCCTGTTGCTGGGCACCACTGAGCAGCGTCTGGCACCACCCTCTTGACCCCCACCCTTTATATATTGCTAAGCATGGAGCAGATGCCCTCTAGGTCTGCTCTTCTCCAGGCTAAGCAGCCCCAGGGGTCTTAGCCTTTCCTTCTCAAAGGAGATGCTCCAGTCCCCTCCTCATCTTTTGTAGCTTCTGCTGACCTCTCCCTAGTAGTTCCTTGTCTCTCTTGAACTAGGGAGCCCAGAACTGGACATAGAAGTCCAGATGTGGCCTCACTAGGGCAGAGTGGAGGGGGAGGAGAACCTCCCTTGACCCGCTGGTCACACTCTTAATGCACCCCAGGAGACTGCTGACCTTCTTGGCCATGAGGGCATAATGCTGGCTCATGGTGAACTTGCTGTCCACCAGGAGTCCTGGGAGATATTTTCTTTTGCATTTGTGTATTGTTTCCATCCTGAAGTCAGTACAAAGTAAGGATGATGTTAGTAACTCTCCTGCTGTTGGATGTAACAGTTCAGACACGTGTCAAAGAGAACAGCTAAAACAATAGAAGTGAATTTTCCACCTGACACTTCCAAAACAAACACCTTTTGCAGAGCTAACACTGCTGTACTGTAAGGAGTGAGTACTACTCTGCACAATGTGAAACTCAGACATGCTTTCAGCACAATTTCTGATGCACATACCTTATAACAAACCCCATATTTATTTGCTGGCCCTGAAATTTTCAATCATTCCCAGTGCTTAGAATAAAGTATAACAGTTACAGGAATTTTACTACTCACAAATTGCAGTTTTGCATAAAATCAGATACTAGATTAACCATAATCTTAACTGTAAATGCTTTATCATTTTCCTTTAGCTCATTTACTTACATTTTTATCATATTTTAACTTCATGATTTAGAATTTACCTTTTCCCCCTTTTAATTATGGGCTTGAACTGTAAGAAGTTCTATTCCTGTAAACCCCTTTTCTATAAAAAAGGGACTTTCCCTACAACATGGCATTTTAAAAGATAATTTTATCCATATACTAAGAACAAAGAATTCTGCCATCTTTCTCTGCTTATCTTTAGGCAACTCACCTCTCAGTGAACAATAGTTTTGTGATGCCACCTCCAGGAATATGTAGAACCTTTTCTGTATCATTTATTCCAGGGTAAGCTGCTACTTTTTCCATTTCTTTCCAGTTCAGCTCCTGCATAAGGCCTCCAACTGCTTTCTCAAGATCAGGTGTAAGTAGGTAGCGTAGTGGTGTCCTAGAAACAAATCAAGAATACCTTCAGCCTGACAGTAAAAGACACTAGTAATTTCATATTTGTGACAGAAAGAAGGTGCAAGCACTGAGGACATTACACTGCAATAAAGAACTGCACTGACATTTCCTTCCTCCTCAAATCAGAGTTAAAAGTAGTTTGTGGCCTCAAAACAGTATAAAAGGCTCAACTTTCTACCACAAAGAGAACTAAGGTTCCTTCTTTTTAGAGGCTCAAGTAACTGGCATGTACCAGATACATAAGCACATAAGTAGGAGAACTGCTTATGGGAATTAAAATGATTTACAAAGAAAATGTGCTTTTTCTTCTTCCAGATCAGAGGTGATTATTTTAAAGTTCGTTAGGGTAAGCTTGGATTTCACCATGACACAGTCTCTTTAAGAAGCTCACACTGCAAATATATGCATAGACCTAAAGCTCCTTTAAGGCCCTACACTTTCATACATCCTGAGAGTAACAAGTGGTCTTCTGCAAAAATACTAATTTTTATTTGTTTTTTTTTCATTAAATTATCAATTATGATGTCCTCAATCAGTGAGCAATACCTGTTTCTTAAAGGGGTGATACCTAATAAAAATACATATAGTCTGAACCTTGCAGTTGCTTCCCCACAAATAAGAATTGCTAACTCCCTGTTAAAAAAGACAACTGACTATATTAAAGAAAACCTTTGAAATCCAGAATAATGAGTTAAGAGGGAAGAAACTGACCAATATTCTAACTAACTGTTCAAAATCTAAGCAGCTAATCCCTGCCACTGCTTGCAAGAAATTAAGCAGTTAAAGCTGAGGCTCTGCTGCCTGACAGTGCAGGTCAAGTGCAACTTACTTACAGCTTTATTTGCTCAGTACTTTCAACAGTAGTAACTAACAAAGTTCAGAGACTAATCCTGTAAACTATGTTTATTTTAATAAGATATTGAAAGGCTGAGGGCTGTTGGGCTGCTCAGCCTGGAGAAGAGCAGACTGAGAGGGCATCTTCTCAATGCTTAGCAGTATCTAAAGGGCAGGGTCAAGAGGCTGGGGCCAGACTCTTTTCAGTGGTGCCCAGTGACAAGCCGAGGGGCACTGGGCACAAAATGGAACCCAGGAGGTTCCATCTGGACAGGAGGAAAAACTTCTTTACTCTGAGGGTGCCACAGCACTGGCCCAGGATGCCCAGAGAGGTTGTGGAGTCTCCTCTGGAGAGATTCCAAAGGCACCTGGAGGTGATGCTGGGCAACCTGCTGTGGGTGACCCCGCTTTAGCAGGGGGTTCGGACTAGCTGCTCTCCAGAGGTCCCTTCCAACCCCTGCCAGTCTGTGAACCTGTGATCAAGTATTTGATGACCTAGGCACAGAGCCAAGCAAAAGAACCCTGCCAAAAGTACTCAGCAGAGGGGAATATGTCTGTTAAAAGCAAGAGAAACATTAATTAGGTCATTTAATGACACAAACATACCCAAGAAGTTGCTCATCATCACGCTGGTACGCATGGCTGCTGGATAGAACGACAACTCTGGCACAGTTGCTGCTTTTCACCCAGGACAGCAGTGTTTCACAGAATGGCCTTGACTTGTTCTTTAGGCAAAGACAGAGAAAAACTGTGAAAAATACATTGTGTCCTTAAAGGAAAAATCCAAGAGCTAACTACCCTGGGTGCTGCATCTAATGTTTAGCAGTGATGTAAATTCTTCTTTATATCCATTTAGCCTTCAGCTTCACATGTATTTTTAAAAAGCAGAGGACTGCTCTGGTTGTTAATCCTGAAGTAACACTACACATATAATGATGAAAATTATCATGTTAATTACCATGTTAACAACACACAACACCACCTGTTTTGTGTGCCATAAATACCAGTAGAAAAAGCTTTAGAATAAGGTAGAATGCAAGGATTGCATAGTATTTTTCCACACTTTGAACTGCTAAAAACTGCAGCACAAAATGGTTTTCTGTCATGGTATTCTGCTTCTTTTAAATTACAGACTCTGCCCAGTTAATAAGTAACTCCAAATTCTTCATTTTTTACATAATGAATGCAGTTTACATCAATATAAGACAGTGAAATAGTTAAACTGAGAGACATCAAAAATTTAACTATTGCAGTGAAAGAACACACACAGAAAAATAAATGTAATAAAAAAATGAATAAAATCCAGACCACTTTGTATTTTCAAGACTGTTAATAACTAAGGACATATTTACTCTAAACTCTACCAACATAGCTGAGCTGTTCTAGGGCTTGGAAAACAAAAACCAAACCTTAACCCTTAATTAATGCAGAAGTCAGGTTTTGCTAGTTAAAACCACAGCAACTGCAGAAGGTGTTACAAAACAAAACAAATGTTTAGAATAACATTTTGCTAGGCCACTTAAAACTGTCTGCCAGCAGAACTATTCAAATAGTGAATAGTGAAGTCAGAATAATCAATGAACACACATACCTTTATAAAAGGTGACCTGATCTGCAGAACGACAAGTTTCCTTGAAGGTAAGGCATACACTACAAGAAGGAAGCAAGAAGGAGATCTTGTAAATCCAATTTATAAACCTCAGGATAGTAAATCTTTCAGCTATCAATTCCTACAGGAAAGCCTGATAATATTGACAGTGTTAAAAATACGTAATTCTGTGCACTGTCATCACTGGACTTAATGTCCCTTGTTGTAAATTCAAAGGATTGAATGAAGAAAAAAGAGATTCTCTGTCTTGTGTAATAATTCAGCTAATCTCTGTATGCAGCTTTGTAAAGATTGACAGGGATATAGGGAAAGGAAGGAAGAATTGAAGGAAGGTGAGAGAAACACCACATAAGGAAAAAGGCAAACAGGTGGGAGCCAAGGGGGAAAAAAGAAGGAGGGTGAAAAAAAGAAGGGGGGGCAAAAAAAAAAAGGGGGGGGGCAAAAAAGGATAAATATCTACACCAGAAATTCATCTTGCATTCCAGCAGTTACACTATGTACACACTTCATGTTATTTTGGGTTAAAACTGCAGAGTTTTGGCTGCACTTTAATATGGCTGAAATTCAACATTTACTTGCTCCATATGTCAAGTGGGTTATCCAAAATATAACAACAGTTTCCTCTGTGAGATGTAAATCCATTTTTATCTGTAAGTTACTGAAGTTGTCATTACTGACCTTAAAACATCATTCCCATAAGCAAAATGTTAAGAACAACAAAGGTCAACGTGACATTCTGTGCAGCTTGCAAATTCCTTCACATTCCATACCCACCTTCAGCATTTATACTCAGCTCCGTTGAGTTTTCCTCTGCTGTTGCATATGGATTATTTCCAACCATTGGCACCAGGCAATCAGTGTAGAAGTAACCAACTTTGGTCATGTCAAGCGTGGAAATCACTAGATCTATTGCCAGTTGACCAACATTTCCCACTGACACTGCTGGCTAAAGTAACAGAAATGACTGAATTACAGGGTGTTTTATGGGCAATACAAGATGCTCTTCAAATAGTGAAAGTTGAAATTACTCCAATTCTGGTCAAACATGATTTCTAGAAGTGGCTGCTCATTCTCTGACAACGGTGACTGTTTCTTAACATATTAAACTTGGTCCTTGTCCCACAGAAACATCCTGACCACTTCTGTGAATATTTCTGTCTCACCTGAAACTTACACAAAGGCTTGGAAACTTGTCTCCTCCCTCTTGTTTTTTTGCAAACAGAGTAGAAAAGTCACTCAAACGACTAATGCTGAGACTAGCAGCCCTCAAGTGACACCTAACGGTAACGCTGATATTACATATAACACATTAAACCTGTAAATCTCAGCTTGTCTCGTACACAAGAGATTGTTTTTCATCTTTAAACAATTAAAATGCTAAGGGATGCTAGTCCTAATTTCACAGGAAATTGCCATGAGTTATTACCAATCAGGGCACATACTGAGGTAACCCGATGGCACAGAAATTCAAGAGCTTGTGTTCTTCTACTGACACTATAACAGGAAATAACAATGATTTTTTTCCGTTGTTTCCCTCTAATTTACAAGCAAGTCCATGTCTACGAATTGCTGCTGCCACCAGTTGTGGAAACACACCAAATTTGATGCCGAGAAGCTCATGTAACAGCACTTACAGACACTCATTACAAACTGACTGCTATTCAGTAGCCTGTTACTCCCAGACAAGGAAGCAGCCACGATCTATTTCCTGTGGCCAGTCAGCTGATGGGGAATGACTTCCCGTGCAGCCTGCAGAGTCATCCCAGACTCTGCAGCCCTCGATGAAAAGTGATAAGGTTACTCTTAAGTAACACAGTAAAGGGACTCACTAGTTGGAAGAATAATGGTCTGCTACTTTGCAGCCTGCACTGGAACTCTTACCCGACAGTAAGCAAAGCAACCTCAAGTGGATTGTCTTAAATTGATTTCATACCATCCATCAAAGTGATTAAAATGGTTCCTAAACCAATTCTAATTGGAGTTCAAATACAGCAGAAATGAGGAATTTTTCATCAAAAATATCTATATATGGCATCTAAATGAAAAAAAACCCCTTTTATTCCTGACAACCCACAGGTACTACAAATCTTGTAAAATGACATACGGCATTTTACTCTCATATCAACAGTATATAGGTATAGGTCGGCACATAACAGCCTGATGGAAGCAAAAAACAGGGGGCTGAGGAGAGAGAAGGTGACTGAAGCCGAGGAGACTGCGTTTAGTTTTGCTGGAAACAGCTCTAGGAAGGATTCCTGCAAATCCTCTTTTACTCATCAAAAATACTTGTGTGTGTATCGATAGATACAAACACGGGGACTGCAACCACCTGCCCGGTGCCTCTCTCCCTTCCTGCGGGCAAGGAGCCAGGGACAGCCCTGTTGGAGCAGGTCCAGAGGAGGCCACAAAAATGATCTTGAGGCTGGAACTTCTCTGCTGTGAGAACAGGCTGCGAGAGTTGGGGTTATTCTGCCTGGAGAAGAGAAGGCTCCAGAGAGACCTTCTCACAGCCTTTCAGTACTTAAAAGGGCCCTAGAAGAAAGATGGGGACAGACTTCTTAGCAGAGCCTGTTGTGACAAGACAAAGGGTGATAGTTTTAAACTAAAAGAGCAAGATTTAGACTAGATAGAAGGAAGAAATTTTTTACACTGAGGGTGGTGAGACACTGTCCCAGGTTGCCCAGAAAGGTGGTAGACGTCCCATCCCTGGAACCATTCCAGGTCAGGTTGTTTGGGGCTCTGAGCAAACTGATCCAGTTGAACATGTCCCTGCTGAGTGCAGGGGGCTTGGACTAGATGACCTTTAAAGGTCCCTCCGAACCCAATTCTATGATCCTACGACACCGGAGCAAGGGAAAAAGAGCCCGAAGAGCCCAAAGAAAGTGCTCTCCGGCCTCACAGATGAGCCATGAAGAGCAGCACCACAGCGCGGGAAGAAGCCCTCACACTCAGGCCCACAAGCTGCCCGCCCCTCTCTCCCGCCTCCCCCAAACCCACCGAGGGCTGGGGTCAAGAGAGAGGGAAGCAGGAGCACAACTTACCATAAGCAGAGTGAAGCCTTTAAAGTCGGAGCTGGCGGAGCCCCCACCACGATTGCAAGGAACAAACATTCCGACGGGGGAAAGCGAAAAGGAAGACGACAGGGAGACAGGCAGGTAGCAACCGCGGCTGCGCCTCTTGCCTCAGCAGGGCGGAGTGGGCAGTTACGGCTTGCCTTGCCCTCAGCCCTGTCGTCTCCTCCTCTTCCTCTGGCGGCGGGAAGCGCCACCGCTTGTCTCCTCTCCTATCGCCATGTCGCTACCGCCAGAGAAAGCCTCCGAGCTAAAGCAGATCATCCAGCAACAGCTGCTCAAGGTGCGGCTGAATCCGTGGTAGAGCCGCGGAAAGCCCCGGGGGGGGGGGCTCCTGGTTTTGCCGCTTCCCGTGTCTGTGGTGCGGACTGCCTCACTCCCTGCCTGCTCCAGAGCCTTGCTTTGTTTCTTTTTAATTTTTTCTTCTTCTTTTTTTTTTTTTTTTTCCCCTCTCAGACTTAATCGTTTCAGGTAGTTTTCTAGGCGCTATTTAGCCCTTACTGGCGTTCGTTTCCCCGTCCAGGAGGGCCAGAGGTCGTTGGTGCTCTCGGTTAAGCGCTGTCATGGCTCTGCGCCCTCTCTTGCCGCCCTCTCTTGCCGCCCTCTCTTGCCGCCCTCTCTTGCCGCCCTCTCTTGCCGCCCTCTCTTGCCGCCCTCTCTTGCCGCCCTCTCTTGCCGCCCCCTTTCCTCGCTCTCGTCTTGTCTTCTCTGGACCATGGAGAGGTGGAGCTGAGGCTGTGCTGTCGTCTCCTCGTCTCCCCCAGCTCCTCACTGCCCCGATCAGGGTCAGGGTGAGGGAGAGGGGAGCCGAGGGTGGCTCTGAAGGACTGAGCAGTGGAGTCAGCATCCGGAGGCTGAGGCTTTCTTGGTTATTATTTTGGGTTTGTTTGGGTTTTTTGGGGGGAAATAAATACGAATGCTTTAACTAAGATATTACAAAGTATTTCAGGTCCTAGTGGCTGTGGCCTTAACATCCTGTGTCAGAAACAGCTTTATTGTTCCATGCAGTTTCACAGCTAAGATGGACAGAAATTCTCTGACTTCCCTTTGAGCATGGGGGAAGATTGCAGTGGAGATTTGCTGCTTTTGTGTACTTACCTTCAAGTAGATAAAGGTGTACTTTTCACCTTAAAAATAATACTATCAAAAAGTTATAGAATGGTACAGTTTGGAGACAACCTTAGAGGTCATCTAGTTCCAAGCCCCCTGACATGGGCTTCCACTAGACCAGGTTGCTCAAAGCCCCAAACAACCTGGCCTTGAACACTTCCAGGGATGGAGCATCCACAACTTTTCTGGGCAACCCAAGCCAATGTCTTGCCACCCTCACAGTGAAGAATTTCTTTCTTATATCTAATCTAAATCTCTCCTCTTTCAATTTGAAACCATTACCCCTTGTCCTGTGGCTACACTCCCTCCCCATATTTCCTGTAGGCCTGCTTTAACTACTGAAAGGCTGCAGGAAGGTCTCCCTAGAGCCTTCCTTCTCTCCTCCAGGCTGAACACCTCCCCCTCTCTCAGCCTTTCTTCATAGCAGAGGTGTTCCAGCCTCAAGATCATTTTTGTGTCCTCCTTTGGACCCACTCCAACAGGTCCATGTCTCTCCCGTGCTGAGGACTCCAGAGCTGGCCCCAGTACTGCAGGTGAGGTCTCCCCAGAGTGAATCAGAGGGGCAGGATCCCCTCCCTTAACCTGCTGGCCACACTGCTTTTTGGATGCAGTTGGCTTTCTGGTCTGGGAGCACACATTTCTGGCTCCTTTTCAGTTTTTTAGCTGCCAATACCCCCAAGCCCTTCTCTGCAGGGCTGCTCTATCATAAGTTTGAGTTTTCAAGGAGACAAGAAATTGAAACAGTAAGCATTTTAGAATTGATGAGTTCCATACTTGCTTGTAAAGAGAGAAGTTCAAGGCAGGGTTTGTTGTCAAGAGTAGCAAAAATGCTCAGGTTTGGTGTGCTCAGGATTTTTTTTAACTGATAGAGCTGCTTTGGTGAGATACTGTGACTTCTTTGTTTGGTTCTGAAAGGATTAATATTTTGGTGTAATTATTTCTGTGTTCCTAGCAGAATACCTTTAGTCTTACAGAGTGACTGTTTAGTCATAACCACTACCATACAGTGAGCTTGTATTTGTAACACAGAGTGAATTTTCTTTCAGATGGATGTCCATGGCAGGATCAGAGAAGTCCTTGCTGAGACTATCCGTGAAGAGTTAGCACCTGAGCATCAGCAGTTATCCACGGAAGATCTGATAAAAGCCTTAAGGCAACGAGGAATCATTGATGATGTTATGAAGGAACTTAAGTTTGTAACTGTGAGTAGCTTTTGAAGAGTGAAAATATTTTTGCTTGTTCCTCTTATGGGCCTGGTGTTTTGACAAAGTGAGAACTCGTATCTTCTAATGATTTGTAATGGCTTCACTGATTTGTGACACATGAGGGAATCAGGGGCAGAACATCTTAATGCATATACTAGAGTTGGTTTCATAAATACTGCACTGAAAGGATTTGTTCATTTTCATTACATCTCAAGAAGTAGAAGAGAGCAGACCTGGTTGAAATGGAGGATACTTTTAGTTTTTAGAAGATTATGGTAAGAGCACTGTTGCATCCCATGATGCCTTCAAAAGTCTTAATTGTAATTCCAGGATGTGAATGAAAAGGAGAGGACTTCAGCTCCAAAACCATCAACACATTTTGTTGACAGAGAACCACCAGTTTTGAAAAAAAGTATGTTGCTTGTTTATTTTAATATTTGAATCATAGTTTTGGGAGAAATTTGAAGTCTATGATTTTTGAACTCTGAATTGGTACCCAGTATGGACTGGCATAAAAGTGGCTGGTTTTCCTGCTTAGCTACAGGAAGTAAATGTAAGCAGTAATCAGCAGCAATCAGTGTTCTGTAAAAGGTGGCTTTTAAAAAGATTTCATTTATTTTACATTAAGACAATTTCCTTACCTTTTAAAATCACTTTCTCCTAAGCTCTTGGTTCAAAACAGTTTGTTTCTTTTAGTCTCCTGTTAGTTGACACTTAACGTGCTTCCTAAGATCTGTTGGTAGTCTCTTGATTTTTATTGCTACGCTTTACAGCTAACATTGACCCAACACGGAGGTATCTTTACCTTCAGGTTTTGGGTGGAAAAGCTTTTCTGGAACATCTTCAGGAACCAGAGCCTCTGCCTGGCCAGATCTGTTCTACCTTCACTCTGTGTTTACATTTTCGAAATCAGCGCTTCCGTTCCAAACCTGTGCCCTGTGCCTGTGAGCCAGACTTCCATGATGGTTTTCTGCTTGAAGTACACAAGGATAGCCTAGGTAAGGAATGTTATGGGTTTAATGTTGATGCTCTCAGATTTTTTTCTGACTTCAGGCTTATTATGAACTGGTTTTGATATTATTGAGTGCCATTCTTTCCTGGTTTTAATCACGTTTTCCTCAGGAAAGTGATTACTTTTTAAGGTTGTGCCACTTGTAGATCTTTCTCTACTCTTGCCTCTTATTTTGAAGTGCAAAAGAAGGAAAAGAACTTTTGAATTTTACCAACTTTGTCCATAATTGACAGTGAGATGATAGTCTCACAGGTAGTAAGAGATACTAAGGTAGCTGTGATTTTAATGAACTTTTTGCTGACAAGTGAAGAAGGGAAATGTAAATTTATTGTCTTGTGGAAGGAAAAACTTCAGTGTGAGTTCAGTTTACCTACCAGGTGGCAAACAGCTGCAGAAGGATCAATCACCCACAGCCTCTATAAGTGGTCTTCTGTTGGTAGCTAGGGAACATGGTTGGAGCTAAGTTTGTTTTATGAAGATTTCTGGATGTTGGATGAAGCCTGTGCAAATCCAGGGTACAGAAGAAATATTAGGGACTAGAGAGAAAGACAGAGTTACTGCAGTTGGGCTTGGGAAAGGGAGTGAATATACCACAAACTCAGAGAAAACCAGATTTTGTTAATTTTGCTGCTCATGGAGTGGCTTAACTACAGAGAAGGTTGTTTCCTTGTATAGTAAGTTGACCTTATGCATTCCAACTTACAAAAATTTTTTTTTCCATTGCTTTTACTTAATGGTCCTTTAATATTCTTTATTTTCTTAAATGCTAATTCCAGTTTTATTTCTGTGCATTTGAACCAGTTGCATTGGAGTACTCAACTGTAGGAATTGATTTTTATCCCCTCTGTAAGTTACCTGTAATCTTTCTGTAGCTCTGTCCTAAACCAAGGTTTATGTTAAGATGAGGTCATTGCTTACACTTCTGGATGCAAGATTTTCCTTAAAATGCAATATATACAATGACTGTAAATGCATACTTTTTCATTCTGAGGAGGACTTGGTATGATAATATTCTTGCTTTCTGATCTTGGTTTAATAATGGCAGGTGATGGAAGTAAAATGGTGGATGGAACCACTATGTTATCTATATGTGACCCAGTGCATATGGTTCTGATCAAGACAGACACATTTGGGGAGACATCACTAGTAGCATCCTATTTCTTGGAGTGGAGATCTGTCCTGGCTGCAGAGAATGGCATAACAAACATTGCTGTTGAACTCCTGGGTGTAGGTAAGGATGAATCATAAGGTAAGAATATCATAATAAATAATCATGACTTAAAATGTTGGGGACTCAGCTTGCTTATAAGCCTAAAGAAGTATTTATGATGTAGTTTTATTTAGATTAACTCATAAATTACTATAAGATATCCTTAGAAAATGTGGAGGAGACTGGTGGTCAGGTTTTTCTATTACCAGAATCCTAAAAATGTGTGTTCCAGCTCCTGTGTAGTAATGGCCACTGCACCTGGGAACTCCTACTGCTTATTGTCTGCAACATCTTGGTAAATGATCAAAACCAAACCAACCAACCAAAAATCAACCAATTCATCATTTATATGGCACTTTTACAGTGTGTGACTCCCCTTCTCTATTTTTGATGCCTGTTCTAAATGTTTCTAGCGTGTCATTAATCTCTTATGTTCCAGTACTGGGTGCAAAGAGGGCCTTGGATAATTATCTCAGGTCTAGATGTGTGCTTTTTTGGCCAGATTATGCTTTCTTACAGCCTGACTGGAGTATGAAATTTAAATAAAGATGCTTCTTTTGCATATATTTAAAGAAGTTTAGTTATTTTTTGTGATTATATAGCTAACATTTTAATTATTTCCTCCTCCCTGGCTGAAATGTCCTAAGTAAATTGAATTTGAGAGAACTGATTAAAATTTATTTTGGTTCAAAGGTACAGAATCAAAGGTTTCTGTTGGTGTTTTAAACATCAGACTGGAAATGTATCCACAACTTAGTAAGACACTGTCTCCAGAAGTAACTACTACCCAAGTAAGTAAGTAAGGGCTGACTTACTCTTTTATTGAAGGGAGGGGAAGCTCAGTGTAGAATCACTTGCAGATATTGAGGGTTGTGGGGTTTTGAATGTTTGATACTTTTTTTTTTGCTATTAAATTGAAATATAATTAGTTCTACTTTGTTTATACTGAACATTATTTGAAACATTACTTTAGTAGTTTTTCTAATTACTTGTGTCAGAACTTAAGAAGAAGGAAAAAGGATGGCATATACTTCCTTTTCTTCAGATAGTATCTGTTTTCTTTCTCTCTTTCACATTTGAAACAATAATTTCAAGTTAGGTATTCTGCCTGGAAAGGCAGAAGATGTTGGCCTGAAGGTACATGCAGATATTTTTCTGCTCATCAGAGCAGTCTTTCTGTACAAAAGTTCATCACTTATGATGATCACTACTTCAGGGGAACTTCATACATGAGTCTGCAAGCAAGAAATGTAACTTGAGGGTTTTGTTTGTTGGATTTTCATTTAAAAATACTATTCTTCAGCATTTGTGTAGCACACTTTAAATATTGAGCTTTATTTTACATATGCCAGGATTTGATGTTGATGTCCTTATTGATTACAGGTTTTTTTCATGTTTGAAATGAATATGTATGTCTTTGGTTATGTTTTTCTTACCTGCAGTTTGCTTTGGAACGTCAGAAAACAGCAGAAAAAGAAAGGTTGTTCCTGGTATATGCTAAACAATGGTGGAGAGAATACCTACAGATTAGACCTACACACAATGTAAGGCTGGTAAAGATTTTTGCACAGGTTGGTACATTTTACAAATAGACCAATCTTTTAAGTTACCTTATTATTTTTGGATCTATTTTTAAGTTGGTGTGTATATAGAATCTGTACAGACTTATCATGTGATCTTGTTCAGGTCAGGGCTACCTGTGGTGCATCATGCAAAAGGTGAAATTTGTAAGGATTTAACTGTTTGTGCATTGAAGCTTAGTGGCATGATGCAAACTAAGAAATTCTTAGTGTCATCACTCTCTTAATTTATATAATCTAGCTACTTGGTTGTGAGTAAATGTCACTGCTTTTTGGTATTACAAGAGGTAGAGTATTCAAATTCAGAAGCAAATAGACCCCTTTTAAGTGCTAAAATCAGCTGCTGAATATTTAGTGCTTTTAGAGGGTTGCTTTTTGGGTTTGTTGTGAATTTTGGTGTGTATGTGGGTTTGTTTTGTTTTATTTTTTTGCTTGATGATAATGTGGAAATTGGTAGTGGGTGGAGTATGAGCAGTTCCTCACCTATTTAAGAAAAAGAATTGCAGCCTGTACTTCTCCAGATGTCAAACACATAGTCCAGAGTGTGTGACAGTGTCAGCAGAAAAATCTTAACTAAGCTCTCTAAATGAGTTGTCTTAATGGTTTTAATTCTAGAAGTACTTATGTGTCCTTATATTTTTGAGCGATATTTTATTTAAGGAAGAATAAATACCATTGCAAATAAGACAGTCAAAGGTAAGATGAATCTTGAGGTATTTGCAGGGCTGGCAAATGACCAAATTTTTCTCTGTTCAGGATGAAAACGGAGTAAACCATCCAGTATGTTCATACGTCAGGCCCCTTCGAGCAGGCCGGTTACTGGACACACCTAGACAAGCAGCACGATTTGTCAGTGTCCTGGGTTATGAAAGAGCTCCTGTCATCGGAGGAGGAGGTGGCAAACAAGAGCAGTGGTGCTCCCTTCTTGCTTTTTTGTGTCGAAACAAGGTATGTGAAAATAGTGCTTGTGTGGCATGACAGTTCATATCATATTCTCACTGAAGCCAGTAATATAAACCAGGCTGCAAGGACGTGGATTAAACCAAATTTGGAGAAATTCTGTTACAATAATTTGTTTAAGATCTTTCTAAAGGGAAGCAGATGTTAAATGGAAGACAAGAAGGCTTTGCAGCAGACTTTCTGTGCTGCTATTGTTAGGGTTTGTTTGTCGATACATCTGTTAGACAGACAATGAGCTTTGCTTTTCTAAGATCCCATATAAATATTCCAAGAATCCCTGCTACTGTGCAGGACACTAGTTTAAATTCTGGACTAATCCAGGAAGAGTTGAAAAAGTCTATTTTGAAAAACTGGGGTTGTATGGATGGGCTAAAATCCACTTACAGCCTTTACATTACATTTTGACTAAGAGTTTCAGCCTACTTGTTGGTGATCTAACACTTGTGTCATATGACTATAGTAAATAAATCAAATTTTAACTCATTCTGTATTACATCTCTTCTGTTGTACAAATAAAAGTAATAGTGAATCCTTGTAATACCTCTTTGGACTGGTTAATGCTTTTCATTGCCACTGAGATACTGCTGCATTCAAAACCAGTGTCACTGGTGTGTTTGTGTTAAAGATATGTTGTTCTTGACTGCAGGAGCTGTATCCCTATTTTAAGAGCTGTCTCAAAGACCACAGAGAAGCGGCATTGCATTAGCTATTGTCTCTGAATATCATAACATGCATAGGTACCATATAAAGGCACCACTGGCTTTGAGATGGAGATGATGATAGCATCTTTGAGTTTGAGGGTTGTTGTGTTTGGAGGCACAGAGAAAGTGTTTCCTCTGAGGCAGAAGCGGAAAGCAGTGTAGAAAACAGCTGAATTTAGCCCCTGAGACAGCAGCTGGATCACTATCAATGGTAGCAATGTATTTGTGAGAGAAATGTTTTTCTGACTGGAGGGAAAAGCAGCTACACATGACTTTCAGTTGGTTTATATTTAGATCTGTGGGGGAGGCTGTTTTATTTTTGTTTAATTTCTGAACTCTGACAACTCATTCAAGGCAGTGAAACAACAGTAGAACTGCATTTTATTAAGTGACTAAGTTTCCTAACTGTGTTAAAGTACTGTGTAGCTTCTAGGTTTTTTTCAGGTATTTGCCTTATATATGTTATGTTTAATTAGAATATTGATTTTTGTCTTCACAAGTCAACAGATTCTGGTTTTTGATTACTTGAAGATATCTTTATAATCATTAGAAAGGTTTCCTAGTGTTCATGATACACTGTATTTGAATAAAATATATAATCTATCATTATTACATATTACTATTTTTAACTATTACAGAAAACAAAAATTTGTCAAGTTGAAACCTTAAAATCTTGACTGCTGGTATGTGCTTTAGAAACATTATTAGAGAAATGTCACTTTTCTCTCTATAAGATTTTATCCCTGCCTGACAACCAAACCAACTTACTAATATTTGCTGTTTAGGGTGATTGTGAAGATCATGCTAACCTTCTGTGCAGTCTTCTTCTCGGGTTTGGGTTGGAAGCCTTTGTGTGTGTTGGAACAAAAGCAAAAGGAGTCCCCCACACTTGGGTAATGACTTGTGGAATTGATGGAACAGTTGCTTTTTGGGAGAGCTTAACAGGACATAGGTGAGTAAAAGGAATGAAAGAAAACTGAACAACGTATATTGAGGTTTGTGTGGGATATTTTTGTTGTTGCCTTTTTTCTTTTTGTCTTTGCACCCTGTCATGTAACTCTTGTAGTCTGGGTGACTTATTTTTGAATCTTTTTTTCTATGTACTGCCTTTGGACCACTTATTTTCATTTTTCAATGTGAGGTGAACTATTTCAACAGTTTGTAATACAGTTTTCTGTAGCTTTAATACTGTGTAGTAGCTGTTTTGTGTCTTAGGGCAGTTGATTGCCATTGATGCTCTCACTGCCATCATTTGTAAAGGAGGATATGAAATCTGACATGATTGTTTAGGAACCTATATTTTGTTCTTTATTTCCTCTCTGAAATCAGTATTACATTACTTTTTCCCCCTGTGGAAATCTCTGCAAGTTCTCTGAGATTGTCTCTCATTGAGTCATTTTAGCAGGACACACATAACTGTTCTGTACTCCAAAGCTTCTAGAACCTGTTACATACAGTGCTGAAAACCACAATTTCTGTTTTGCTATTGTCTGTATCCTGTGATGAGCATTTGAAGATGTATTTCTCCAAATGTGATGAATAGTGTGGAAACTGTATGGGTGTGTTGCTGTAGTTGCAAAATTTAATTGCTATCGAGTATCTGCTTGATTAATTAGCTTATTTTTCTAGATTTAGAGAAAAAAAAATTGATTTATTGTTTCATTGTAAGTTATGCCTCCAAAATGTGTATAATTACTTTTCTCTAACTAAGGGAATGCCATTTAGGGGAAAAATAGTTAACAAGATTGGCTTATATTTTTGAAAGTTGAAGTGGCTCCTATGTGTCCCATCTGAATACTGTTACCTTGCCTTGAAATAAGGTGTACTAATAAGAGATGGAATGTTTTTGGTTAGGTATATCCACAGACCTATCAACCCTGACGACCCTCCAGCAGTTGAGCAGCCCAAGCCGCTGTATCCTTACCGCACAATAGGCTGTGTCTTCAACCATCAAAAGTTCCTTGGAAATTGCCAGCCCTCAGATGCTGTGGAGGTCTGTGTGTTTGACCTGCATGATGAATCTAAATGGAAACCCATGAGTGAAGAGGCAATAAAATCTGTCTGCCCCCCTGGAACAACATCTTCAGTTCCCCCTTTTCCTCCCCTTTGTGCTTCCACAGTAGATGCTGCGGTAGCAAGCAACGAGCTAGAACTGCAGCTGAGAATGCTGGTCTCTGAACACAGAAAGGTAATGCTGTGTAAAGGTTGTCCTTGATCTGTTACAGGAATAAAGGTGCATGTTTTTACTGTGTGCTTGTTTTGGATAGCCATTTGTTAGTTCACATGCTCATACCTTTGCAATGTGTTTTCCATCAGCTTTTGCAGAAACACAATACGTGAAAAGTAAAATAATTGCAAAATAGTTTGTGAAGACTGTACTGAGCTAGTTTTGTCTTTTATCAGGATTTTTACAAGACTTAATGTGCCAGAAATAATTCTTCCTGTACTGGAGGAGATTCTATTTTAAATCCCTGTTAGCTTGTGTCTGGATTTAATTTTTTTTCTTTTTTTCTTTTTTTTTCCTTTTTTTAATTCTTCTTGTTTCTGTTTTTATCTCACACAATGCTCAGCCTTTGGGCCTGCAAGTAGTTCTCACAGTATGAGTCTCATGCAATGTTGAATACATATGTGGTAGATTTTTCTACTTCTTTGCACTTGTGGGATGGTAGGAGGGTGCATGTACATGTATATGTGTTCTGGGGAGCTGCTGTGCATTGATTTTCTGAAGTGAGTTTCTGTGAGAGACAGTAGAAAAATGTGAGGCGAACCTCAGTTGGGCTTTTCAATATTTTTGCTTTTTGTTTATGCACTATTTTCTTACAGAGATGCTGTTAGCTAAAATGTCTAGTTTCAACTCTACTTGTCTTGTTTTAGTCTAATCTAACTTAATTTCTTGCTAAATGTTTGATATTTTGGTGGTGGTGGTTGATTCTTGCCGTTGGTGTGTGTGTCAATCCACAAATCTTCCATCACTTCCATTAACTACAAATCAAAGATTTTCCATGGATTTATTTGAATCTGTACTGTATACAAGCTTAGGCATAGCCTAATGTTCATTCTGCATGTTTGTCATCATTCTGTGACTTGCCTCATAGGATCTTGGCCTTTCAACTGTTTGGGATGACCATCTGTCCTATCTGTTGTCACCAGCGTTAGCAGCCTATGAGCTTGAACGTGCAACAAGTATTTCTGCAGGAAATGAAGAGTTTCAAGATGCTATAAAAAGAGCAGTACCTGATGGTCACACATTTAAAGGGTTTCCTATCCATTTTGTATACAGAAATGCCAGGAGAGCATTTGCCACGTGTCTTAGGTAAGCTTAAATGTAAAGAACCACAGACTGCTAGGGGTTGGAAGGGACTTTGGGAGATCAGCTAGTCCAACACCCCTGCAAAAGCAGGTTTCACCCAGAGCAGGTTGCCCAGAATCATGTCTAGGTGGATTTTTGAAAGTCTCCAGAGAAGTAGACAACCTCTCTGGGCAGCCTGGGCCAGAGCTCCGGCAGCTTCACAGGAAAGACTTTTTTCCTCATGTTCAGCTGGAACCTCCTGGGTTCGAGTTTGTGCCCATCGCCCCTTGGCCTGTCACTGAGTGCCACTGAAAAGAGTCTGGCACTATCCTTCTGACTCCTGCCTTTTAGATACTGCTAAGCATTGAGAAGATCTCCTTTCAGTCTTCTCCAGGCTAAGCAGCCCCAAGGCTCTCAGCCTTTCCTCCTCTCAGAGATGCTCCAGTCCTGTCCTCATTTTTGTAGTCTCCACTGGACTCTCTCCAGTAGTTTCTTGTCTCTCCAAGTGGGGAGCCCAGAAATGGACACAGTGTTCCAGATGTGGCCTCACTGGGACAGAGTAGAGGGGAGGAGGAGCCCCCCCCTCAACCTGGTGGCTACAGTCTTCTTAATGCACCCCAAGAGACCATTGGCCTTTTTGGCCACAAGCTCACATTGCTGACTCATGGTGAATTTGTTGTCCACCAGCACTCCTAGGTCCCTCTCTGCAGAGCTGCTTTCCAGCAGGTCAGCCCCTAACCTGTACTGGTCCATGGGGTTATTCCTCCCTACACCTGCCCTTGTTGAAATTTGTGAGGTTCCTCTCTGCCCAACTCTCCAGCCTGTCCAGGTCAAGACAGATACATATTAAAACCAAATAATAATAATTGTGAATTGCAACTAATACTTTTTTTTAATAATGAAATTTAAATTTAGTTTCCTTAAATTAGAACTGGAAGAAGAGTTCTATGCTATGTGTAATGGATAGTAGGGTGCAGAGCTTTTAGGTTAGATTGGTGAGTTAGTTTAGTGATGGTAGACTTTTCATGGGTTAAATTAAAGAACAAGAAATTAATGTAATTTCTCTGCACTTGTTAAAAATGATCAGTTTTCCTCCAAGACAACAGCCCGTGCACCATGGAATAGTATTAGTGTTGGTTTTGATGGCAGACTCATGAGACTCATTGTTATTTAAATATTAATCACATTTGAAAAAATTGCACATGTGTAATTGCAAATGTTAATAATAGCTTAATAACATGTGTTACTTGTGTTCTTCTTTTTGTCCTCTAGATCTCCTTTTTGTGAAGAAATCCTCTGTTGTAGGGGAGACCAAGTGCGACTCGCAGTTCGTGTCCGAGTGTTTACATACCCGGAATCTGCATGTGCTGTTTGGATCATGTTTGCTTGTAAATACCGCTCTGTCCTTTGAGAAAACACCCCAAATAATTGGTACCTTTGTAGAGCTGTAAACTCATGTCATGTGGGTGTAAAATTATGCAATTCAAAACTAATATTGTATTTTACTTCAATGCCACCACAGTGTGTCTGTATTGAAGAGGATTGTGTACACAGTAATGGTTGTATTTATAAAGAGAATTTATTCTTAGTTTCAATAAATGTTACTTATAATACTTAAAAGAATGTGGGTCGGGTTACTAAAGTGTGTGCATAAAATACTAGCTTCTCTTCTGCTGTTTTTCATTTAGAAAGAAGTCTGTTACACCTCTTCAGAGTTAAGAGACTTTGTCTTACCTCTCCTCTCCACATAGCCTCCAGGGCGTACTTCATGACTGACATGACCCAGAAACACTGAAGTTTAAGCATATGTCCTTTCCACAAGAAAATTTGCTTTTGCTTCTCTTGGACCCAGCAATATCTTCTATGTTCAGCTTTTAAGAACAGTTCAGTCAGGTAGAGGTAATCTTGTTCATCTATGAATTTAGTCATTTATGGATTTTTTATTTTATTTTTTATTAATATTAAGACTTGGGTACCTGAACATGTTAACAGTAACTGTACTGGGTTAGATGAATTGGTTTAACCTGATGCCTTTTTCCTGATGTTAGCTTAGGAAGTTTCTGAGGTAGAAGTTGCCAGGCTGTTTTGCTTAACAACCGTTCATCATTTTGTCCAATTCTGACACTCAGATCCATACATAATTACCCATCTGGGGTTCTGTTTGTCCTAAACCTCTGGATGATGATTTTACTTAGTGTCCTTCAGTCTTAGTGCTTTGAGAAATAGCAAGCAGTTGGCCACTGAACTTCTCTGCATCATGTCTCGTGTCTTTTCACCATGTGGGCTCCAGCCATCTCTTTTTGAGGTTGAAAAATCCAAAAATATTTGATTTCTTCCACGGAAGCCATTCTGTATCTTTGCTAGCTCATGTCTGCTTCCTTTTATTCTGTGTGTAAAAAAGATCCAACTCTTTCTGCTGGTGCTGGAGTTAAACAAAACAACCCAACCCAACAAATCCTAAAGAAGCCTGCAGGATATAGAGTAGGAGTGAATGTTGACATTTTGCCTGTACAGTTAATCAGCAGTGTGGTAGCATGACACTATTTTTGTCTTTTTTTCAGAAGTGTTAAATACTGCTTACTGCAGCATTTGGGGTTTAACTTGAATTTTAATAGTACATTATGTACTTATTTGAAATTTTAATAGTAGATTATGCACTTAACTGGCCTTTCCTAACAGGTTTCAAATACTTTACTACAAATCTGGTTCTGTGTTTACCTTTCTTTTTATACCAGAAAGAACAAAATGTATTCATTTGCCTGTTAGAAGCATACAGGACCATTCAGACAGTGCAATTTCTCCACTGATTTCATTATACCTCATACAAGGTGAAAGGCTGGATCATATTTTATGGTGAATATTGCTGATTTAAATAGCTTTTTTTTAAATAGCAGCTTGCTTATATATGTTACACACATACATCACTACAAGAGTTAAAAACAACTCAAGTGAAGTATGAAATGGGAGCTCAGTCTAGTGCTGGATCAGGGCCTTTTGTGTCTGTCCTGTAGAACAGGAGGGGACACGACCCAGGGCTGTCCTGCTGTTTACATGCTTCAGTTTTCACTATAAAGCAGGTCTTGAGGGGAAGTTTTCAGTTTCCTTTTACATATACTATAGAATACTGAATCAAATAGAAGTTGATTTTTCTTTGTGCAGTACCTAAGGACTTGGTATGGGCTCTGGGCAAAGGGGGCATAGAGGGGCAGGCCATGCCCTGGTGTACCTGAGGGCAGGAATGTCAGTTTCTGAATAGTTGGCAGACGATTCCCTTCTCTGCCCTTTCCAGACCATGCCAAATCCAGTTGGAAGCTGATCATAGGGGGTGTGCCTTAGGGCTCAGTTAGGATCAGCACTAAGTGTGGCCACCAGGAGGAGGTCAGGGATTGACCTCCTATACTGGAAACTGGCGTGGCCACACCTTGAATCCTGAGTTCACTTTTGGGCTTCTCACTTGAAGGACATTGAGGTGCTCAGCTGTGTCCAAAGAAAGGCATCGAAGCTGGTGAAAGGTCTAGAGCACAAGTCTTGTGAGGAGCAGCTGAGGGAACTGAGGTTGTTTAGTCTGGAGAAGAGGAGGCTGAGGGGAGACCTTCTTGCTCTGCAACTCCCTGAAAGGAGGATGGAGCAAGGTGGGGGTTTGTCACTTGAAAGAGGAGACCAGTGATAGGACAAGAGGAAATGGCCTCAAGTTGTTCCAGTGGAGGTTCAGGTTGGGCATTATCAAAAATGTCTTCCTTGAAAGAGAGTTAAGCATTGGAACAGGCTGTTCAGGAAAATAGTGGGATCGCCATCCCTGGAGGTATTAAAAAACCGTGTAGGCATGGCACTTTCCAACATGCTTTAGTAGGCATGCTGGTGTTGGGTCAAGGGCTGGACTTGGTCTTGGAGATCTTTTCCAAAGGTCCTTTCTGCCCGGCTGCTGCAGGGGATGGAGCTTTCCAGGAAGAAGTGTGTTATAACGTAAGGAAACCTCGTTACCCCTGTCTAAGGCAGACGGAGCACCCAGACACTTCCCAAGTTGATCTGAGCAGTTCCCGCGGTTACAAAGGTTACCGTGCCGACCCCCGGAGCAATTCCCGCCTTCCCCGACCGTGCCGCCGCCCGCCATGACAACGGGGCCAGTCCGGGCTTGGCGGCGGCAGGGGGCGCTGCGGCGCCAAGGAGGTGGCGGTGGGGGCGGGCGGGGACGCCATTGCGTTGCTATGAGCTGTCTCCCCCTGCGGCGGTGGCAGCGGCGGGCGGCTCAGGAGCCGCTCCTTCCGCCGACCGGCAGCTGCCTGCCTGTTTACTGCGCGGTCCGGGCTGTCCGACGGCCTGGTGGCACCATCGGGGCGGGGAAGGATGAGCACGGCGCGAGCGGGCGGCAGCACCATCACAAGCAGCAGCAGTAGCCGCCGCGGCGGTGCCGGTCACTGAGGCGAAGAGACTACCGCGGCGGAGGCAGGGCATGGCGCTGCCAGGGGAGCGAGGCGCGGAGCCTCAGCCCGGCGCCTCCCGCCCTGCTGCCGACGAGGAGGAGGACAGCGGCGGGCAGCCGGAGGCGCTGTCGCTGGAGGAGATTCTCAGGCTGTACAACCAGCCCATCAACGAGGAGCAGGCGTGGGCCGTGTGCTACCAGTGCTGCGGCTGGTTGCGGGCCCGCGCCCGCCGCGGCGAGACCCCCATCGCCAGGCTGGGGGCAGCCGCTCACCTCCGCGTTTGGCGGGACGGCACCGTCACCCTGGAGCAGGGCGAGCCCCAGCGGCCGCCTGCGCCCGCCTCAGGTAAGGCCTGGCCCCGCCAACGACTCCATCCTTTAGCCCTCACCCCCCCATAGGACGGCCCAACAAGGGCGGCAAGAGGGTGTCGGGTGCTGGCGGCCGCGCTTCTCCCTCAGCCCTTTGTCCATGGGCCGAGGCGGCCGAGAGGAGCCGGTCAGCTCCCCGCCGGAGGGCTGCGGCCAGTGAGCGAGCGCTCGGTTCCCGTCAGCTGTGCCCGGTGGCGGGCGGGGGGCTGTGGGTGTCCCTGCACCCTCTCGGTTTCGCTCTTGGAAAGGGGAGAAAGCGAAGCCTTGGGTTGAATTGCCTGCACCTGTGGGTGCTGGGGAGGTGAACGCGGGTTTGGTGTTTGAGAATTGCGTCGTCTTTTGGTGCGTAATACTGTGTCATCTGCACCTACGGCGCCTGCTTTGGGAGTTCTCTGGCCATATTGCTCGTCCTACGGTGTCTGTCAGGGATAGTTTGGCGTCAGAAGGCACCTTTTAGGAATAGATCAGTTTAACGGTTTGCTGGCATGAAGTAAATGATAAAACACCTATCGGGGGCTTAGCGCTTACAATCTGGTTCTTTAAAATACCCAGGGGAAACATAGAGTTGTAGAATCATTAAGGTTGGAAAAGACCTCCAAGATCATCAAGTCCAACCATTAACCTAACACTGCCACATCCAACACTAAACCATGTCCCTCGGCATCACATCTGCTTGTTTTTTGAACACTTCCAGGGACGATAATCCCACCACTTCCCTGGGAAGCCTGTTCCAATGCTTGACAACCCTTTCTTTGAAGATATTTTTCTTAATATCCAATCTCACCCTCCCCTAGTGCAACTTGACGGGGTTTCCTTTCATCCTATTGGGAGAAGAGACCAACCCCCAGCTCGCTACAACCTCCATTCAGGTAGTTGTAGAGAGCAGGAAGGTCTCCCCTCAGCCTCCTCTTCTCCAGGCTAAACAACCCTAGTTCCCTCAGCTGCTCCTCACAAGACTTGTGCTCCAGACTCGTCACCAACCTACTTTGCATTGAAAGGGAAAAGGAGGGCACATGTCTGTTTCTTGGCATTTTGTAGCTTCTGATTGTGAATATGGAAAGGAATTTTTTTTTTGTTGGAAATAAAGCTTGATTTCTGAAAGAAACTAAAGCTAGGCAGCAGAGGGATGTAATCACAGATCATCACACAGATGATGGTATTCCCCAGGATCAACCTAATTCACATTCAACACCACTGAATTTTCCAGGAAGACAGGTTTTGGCATTTTAAAGTTATGTGAGGCAGAAGGCAGTGGTAAGTTCACAAAGTAGGATTGATTGAGCCCTCAGCATTTAGAACATGGATATTAAGTGTGGTGTTACAGCTTAATGAAGTCTTTTAATGCAGTGCCTGTCTCAAAAGTCTTTTGGCCAGAAATTTGCAGTAATCCAGTTTGGAGCTAGTGGTACATGCAAATATCAAAATATACTTGGGGGAAGAAGGGATACATTGTTTTTTCCCACAATTGAAATGAGTCTAATAATGACTCCATTTAAATGTCATCTGATGTGCTTTTAAAATTATTTTTGAGAAAAATTTATTGCAATGTTAATGAAATACCAGTCCAACACCCAGAAGTTCCAGGAAGATACTATTCCTGACCAAGACATCAGCATGTCACAAGAGCATTGAAAACTTCTGTATTACATGTTGTGTGCTGCTTTTACTTAATGTTTTGAGGTGATACCAGACATTTTCTCTTTCCTGTGGTAGGAAATACATTGATTTACTACATATATTTCTTTCTCCTGTTGCGTTTTCTTTCCTATTTGTGGGCTTACTCTGTTTCCTCTTACAGTAAACCTGTAATGGCCTGTAGGAAGGTGCTTGGTTTATCTGGATATAAAGTTCAGGCTTTTCTCTTGACATCCAGCACGTTTAGTTTATGCTGAAGGTGCATGCCATGTCTGCATTAGTCTTTTAAAATGTTTTGGTTAACATGTGCTAACCTGTGTATCTTGATAGTGCATTGAAATCTTTGGGTAGATTAGAGGGGTTTTTTGTTTTTCTGGGTTTTTTTCTGACTATTTCTCTCTCACCTTTTTTTCTAACCTTATTATTGCATGTCTTCTCTTGTATATCAGGTAACACTACTTAGCTGTGCTTGTTTCTTGAAATTCTTAAGAGTGTGTGCATACATATGTAAATAAAAAGATAACCAGTCTGGTAAGACCTCCCAGGAAAGCATGAGGGGGAAAATAACCCAGGGAGTGTATAATAGCAGTTGGGAGTAGGGGAGGTTTTTGCCAAATGTCCATTTCTAAACCATGCTTGGTGATCCCACTTTTGCATCAGCTTTAGGGTGGTTGGAGCCTGGATTTGGAAGGAACCAATATTCCTCTTGGGCTCTGGGAGTAAGATCTTGGAAGACTAAGGGGTCTTCCTCATCTCCCTAACTTTGACTAGGCTTCTGCAATACAGATCATCACTCAGTCTTAAAGCTTTCAGGAAGGATTTGGGTATTCATGGGGGTAACTGTCAACAACATGAAACAAAGGTGGCTTTTATTCTTCTTTGGTTTGGAACCTGTAGCAAGTTTTCACCAGAAAATGTTGTGTGTGTGATACAGTGAGTGTTGGTAGTTCATTGTACTGAATATTGAGGAGCTGACAGCAGGCTTGCTTGTCTTCTTTTGAACTGTGCTAGTTCTCTTCCTTATTGCTCACTGCAGTGTCCTTAGGTGATGATTAATGAGATTTCTCAGCCAGCTTCAGCTTGAGCCTCTTGAACAGATGTTTGTTCTTAGGCTCATGTATTCTACTTACTAGTGATGAGCACTTAAGAACCACCATTGCCGTGGTGTGGTGACTTGAGGAGCAGAACATCATAACGCGGGCCCTGAAGCTGTCTGGCCATGTTAATTTTACTCTTGAGATACAAATTAAAGTTTTCTTAAGAAGATGTACTTGATTATGTAGAAACTGATGGTACTTTTCCAAAGCTGTTTCTTGTGTAGCAGTTTTCTGGCTAATGAGCAGTACTGGAAATTCTAAGTAAAAATACCTAGAAATTGAGTAAAATGTCCTTGAGGTAGGGGAAAGAAAGATGAATTTCACTGATACTGGTGCAGAAAAACAACCTTTGAGCTGAATCCCTGTCCTTAACTAGAACCAGAAACTGATTCTTTCCAGCTTTATCTGTGTGGTCTATTAATATTTAGAGGTTTTGTTTTAAAAATAAATAAAAGCTCAATAAGGTTTTGGTTAAATAGAAGCAAAAAGATTAAGAATGAAAGTGTTGCTTTGTTGTTAATTTTCACCTTAGCATTGATATTACCTGAATCCCTGACAAGAGGATGATCAGGAAGGATTCCTGCTAATTGTTTTCCTGCCTTTGTATTTCAGAAGACTTAGGTTTCCAATGCTTGTGTTGGGAGGTTTGTCAGAGCAATAGGAGTTCTGCTGGTTAATGCTCTGAGCTATAAAGCTATTATGTTCTAATGATAGATAAAATGCGTAGCTGTAGGTTGGTGCATAGGTTTGGCTAATTCACAGGACCAAATATTGGCTGTTGGCTCCTATTTTTGTGAACAACAGAATCCTGTGTGGGCAAATAAAGGGAGTCCCTGAAGAATGGTGTCTTTGGGTAGGGAACATTTGGGCTTTGTTTGGGGTTGTGAAGAATGATGTGATCAGTCATGCCTGTCAGCGGGGCTTGGGCGAAATCAGGAGCGAACACAGCCGTGTCGCGGAGTTTGCTTTTGAGATGCTCACAAGGTGATGTTTTCATGGTGTGGTGCAAACCTTAGGGCTATTCCAGAGCTGCATTGGGTAAGAAATAAAGAGGAATATGCAAAAAAATGAAGAGCTCACTGTGGTCATCTTAGTATGAATCATTGTAACTGTCTGACATCTGAATACCACAGATGTGTGGGTTGCTTAGAAATACCCACGGTGAAATCGGAGATGGAGGGTAGAATCAGTTTTAGCTAATGAGGGTTCTAGCTGTCTCTTTGTTACTTGCAAATTATGTGAGATGAGGTAATTGTGGCATCTTGAGAAGTGTCAGATGCAATACAAAGTAACTTCTGAGCTAAAATGTTTGGTGTAAATGTGTGTGGTTTGACTCCTCCGAGCTCTCTTCTTGCAGATCAGTGCTTATAAGGGTTTTTATAGACTTGAAGCAATAATGAAGTGATGGATACAGGAGTAGAAAACCCACAGAAGAGCGGGCAATCGACCTCATGCCCAGTGTTTAGCAGCAGCAGCAGAACACCATACGGCATAGAAAGCTGTTTCAGAGTCGTCTTGTTGCTGCAAGCTGGGTAAGGGGCTCTCTTCTCCACATGCTGGCTGAGCTGCATCCTTCCTGCGGGGCGGTTTTGGGGATGAGGAATAACTGGAGGTTTTCCCCATGTGTTTTGTTAGTGCTGGATCCCTGGCTTAGCAAAGGCAGCCACTGATTTTGGGCATTGAGGAACAACTTCTTTGCTATGAGGGTGCCAGAGCCCCGGACCAGGCTGCCCAGAGAGGTTGTGGAGTTATCTCCTCTGGAGAGATTCCAAACCCACCTGGGCACAATCCTGAGTAATGTGCTCTAGGGGATCCTGCTAGAGCAGGGTGGTTGGACTAGATGACCTCTGGTGGTCCTTTCCAACCTTAACCATTCTGTGGTTGCACTGAAGAGGAATGGCCGTGAGGATTTTGGAAGGGGGGAAGGGTGGGTATTTGGAAAACCAAGCCATGGCTGTTGAGGGCTGGCATGCATGCAGTGTTCCTCAGCCTGCCTTCTCCCTCCTGAGACCGTGTCTCTGTAGGTAGTATCAGTGGCCCTTCTTTTGCCTTATCCTCCAGCCCTAAAGGAGAAAGCAAAGAGGGAAATTACTGCTGGCTTTATCAGCACTATGCAGATTTTTCTCTTGGAAATGTGCCAGGTGTTCAGTGGGAGCACATAATGCATGGAGTATTCTGGCTTGGAATCAAAAAGATCACAGAAAAGTTGACTGCATGGTGGCTTTGATGGGACTTGGGGCTCAGGGTGAGGAGACGAGCTATTCCTCTCCAGTGTACATTGTCTTGGGCAGTTTTACTGACTTTTGTGTCCTTCATATGCCTTTATGTGCCCAGGTATAGGAGAATATAGGACAAGTAAATGCAAATTTAGCTGTGTGCTTCAAGACATTCTCATCTGTCAGTCTCTTGCAGAGCATTGAGGGAAAAATAAGCAGGATTTTTAGAAGGAAATGAATGTGCTGACATTTTATTTCTACTTTTGTTGACACTTTTGAAAGAAAATGGGTGGGAGTAGCCCTGCTTGCTGTTTAAATTTCAAAACAGGTGTTGCTATGAATACTGCTGAAATAAACAGTACCTCTAGAATTAAGATCTAATTGTGCCCTGGATTCAGGTTTTGTTCAAGGGCATTCAGAAACATCTGAAGGGAATTCGGAAACATCTCTATTTAAAAATAGTAAGGTCTGATGTGTTGAACCTCACATTTTCCTGCAAGAGTTATAAGACAGATAGATGTCTGTTTCTATATGTATATGTAGGTTAATGTTGGAAATCAAAGTAGAAAGAAAATCATAGAATGTTTTGGGTTGTAAGGGACCTTTAAAGGTCATCTAGTCCAAAGTGGCACTAGACAGCAGAGAGGAGCCTTGGTGAGTTGATATGTTGTATCTGCTCACTTGCTTTGCTGGTCTGTGGAAGAGAGAAGGCTAAGCTTTCTGCCATTAGTGTGGTGGTCCCCAGTACATAAGGGTGAACTGGAAGGCTTCCAGTCATGGCTTATGCTGATGCATGCTGTGCACTGAGGGTTGTGTGGCCTGTCTCTGAATGCAGGCAGATGACTGGGGACTCTATTGTAAACAGCTCTTGTAGGGAAGGACAAAATAAGCAAAGAAAAGGTCCCAATGTAACAAAATAACATATTCGGCTAAAAAGAAAAGTGTCTTCCAAATGCCTGCACAAAAGAAACAGAAGGAGGTTGCCAGCAGTGATTAGTGACCTTGGTTACCAATGTTTGTATGCAGAAATGTTGAAGATGGTAAGTAGGCAGTGAAGGAATAAAGACTGATGAAGACTAATTTGGTGATGTCAGAAATGTGCATTTGTTCCTAAAGAAAACTTTAGAGCAAAGAAATTGGAGGAGTTCTGGGCTCTTGATGTTTATACTGACAAAGTAAAAGTTAACACGTTTGGAATTTAACAGAAGTTTTCTTGACTAGTGCAGTTAAAGCATTGTTGTGGAAAGTGGAGTTGTTATTGTCATTGTTGAAAGTGTTTGAAGAGTGTGGTGAAAAATGAGACATCTGCCATGATGCTTCAGAGAGTTGATGTCCTTGTGGAGCATCACTGGAGAAAAAAAAGTAATGGGTAATAGAGTCCAACTCGAGGGGCTGGCTGGAGGTGACAGTTTACCCCACAGTACCCAGTGGGAGGTGATGGGTAGGACTGGAATAGCGTGTGAAGGGCTTTGAAAATGAGGATGATAGCAGTGTATGATGTGACACAGAGCAAGAGCCTTTACCAGGGCTGGTTGGAGAGCAAGATATGATCAGAGTGACAGGCAGTGCCAACGACACGTGCAGCAGCAGCATTGTGAATGAGTCTGAGCCCAGCGTGACTGTGTTTGCCAAGTGTGCAGTAGGTGTGTTGGAAGTGACAGGAGGGTTAAAGGTACCTAACATCCTGGTTCCATGTTGACAATGAACCTATCTTTATAAAAGTGGGGAAGCTCTTTTATAATGTGTGTTAAAAGGGAACTAGTTTGTGAATTAATTTATCACATTACAGCATTGGGTCTGGTAAGGGGACAAAGGAAATATTGTGATCCTGATGAAACCTTCAACTAGCTTGTAGGACACAGACAACTATGAGTGTGTTGCTGTGTTTTATTACTGTGCACTTTAAGAGGAACAAAAGGAGATGAGTCAGTTTGTACAGTGTAAATACAAGACTGCAGTGACATAGCTGAGGTGGAGAAGAAGTAAGAGAACTACTTTTTCATCTGCTTGAGAGAGTTTATTAACAGCTGGTGAAAGTTCTTAACAGATCCTACAGTGCTGTGTTACCAAGTTAGAAAAGCTGTAACCTGCATAAAACTCTGGGTCCTTCAGACATGACGGCAGAAACTACTGGTGACTTCAGTGGAGTCAGATTTCTGCCCCAAACACACCTACTTGTTGAATAAGCAAGTGAATAGCTCCAGGAAAAAACAGAGAATATGATTAGAGTAGCAGAACTTAAAAAAATGGAGACATGCACTCTGATAATTCACACTTCTTGGGAAGGGTTGATACCTGGGCAAGCCAGAGGAAAGTGTATCTGTACTTAAGCATCTACAGAAGAGACTGGCAGCTACAAATATTGCTCAGCAGCACTTGGAGGTGTGTATCTACCACAGTATTTATCTTAGAATAACAGAATTGATACTATCCCTAGGTGAACATACAGGTTTTCTAAAGAGGGTGAGCAGTAGAACATGGAAAGAATTGTAATGCTGAGACCACAATTGGTTTCCTTCTACAGAGTAGAAATGGGACAAGACAGAGAGTGACCATTTAATTGTATCTTAGAAGGTAGCACTAAGGTAGCATGTTTTGTTAATTAGGAATTTAAAGAGTATTATGTTAAAATAATTGTAATTACAAAATTGAATACCAAAGACTTCAGTAGTTAACTCTGCTTTGTGCATTGAACAAGAGGATTGCTTACAACCCTACAAAATGAGTAATGTTAGTGAAGTGTTGAGTGGAAAAAGATAAAAGCATGAAAAAAGATTGAGGCAGGGAAGGAAAGTCCTGGCTAATCTAGTAACCTCTTGAAGAATTTTTCCTTGTCTTTCCTCACAAATTTATTTCTCTTTCCATTTTCCCTTCCCACCCAGGCAAATGAGAGATACCATTTCCAAATCATCAGCTGCAGGCTGATGCAGAAATCATGAGTCAGATCCAAAAAACAACAAACTCTAAAAACTGATCCCATTTCTTGTTCCAGTTCCACAGTTTAAAAGAAGGATATGTAGATCCTCAAAGCCTAAGTGCTTTACTTACTAGTGTGAGTCTTTGTGCTCGCTGCTCTGAGGGGTCTCTGATTACCTTTTCTAATTGAATCTCCTTCCTTCCACTTCATGTTCTTGCTCTTCTCAAACACCTTCCATGCAGCCTGATGTGTCCTACTCCTAAGCTGTACTTTACCTATATTTATCTTTGTTGTTTTCAGTGTTTTTCTGTTTCTTTTTATTGTGCAAGATTTCTCTGTCTTCCTCTGTTTGTAATATCCAGCCTCTGCCAGAAGTCTGGATCACTCCTGTTCCATCAGTGTTTTCCTCTCCATTTAATTATGAAACCTGTTCTTTCCATATTCATCTCTTCTTATGTTACTTGGTTGCCTTTGCTTTCTTGATTCTTTCCCTTTGATTTTATTGGTACTAATCTTCACTTTTGTATTGATAATCTTGTCAGATTTGGTACCTACTGCTCCACTTCTTGCAATCAGATGATTAAATGTGAGTCTGTATCTTTTTTAAAGGAGTTCCCCATTCTCTTAACAGCAGGGAAAAGCCTGCTGTTGTAGCTGCAATGCCTCTGGAAGATGTAAAAGCTAGAAAGCACATACAGATTCAGCTTTGTCATTAACTTGGGAGCCTGCCTAAAGCTTGTTCAATTCAAGGATCTTGTGTTAGTGACTTCCACGTTCTACCTCACTCCCTTCCCACCTTAGGCCACCTCTTCCACTGCCCTCCAGTATGTATGGGCAGTGACTGTCTTTCCTGAAGACAGCTTGACTTCTACCATTGTGAAAATAGTGGCTTCATTTCATCCAAAACCTGAAGTGGACAGTGGTGTTTAATTAGAATATTAATCTTTTAACACAAAATGAGTTGCCAGTGTGTCCATCAGCTACACTGTTGCCTGAAAGCAGTGCTGATAGTTTTAATTCTGCAAGAAGCTATTTTGAAGCAAATTCTTTGGGATTTGTGCAGAGGAGTTTGAGGCACTGGAGGAAGGTTATAAGAAGATGCTCTCAGATGCAGGGTTCTTGGAGCTGCTGGTTAAAGCTGAAACGGGAGCCATGAGATTGTGGTCTCACATCAGTAATGTTAACTCTTTAGCTTCATTTTTCTTTAGATAATGGAGTGTAAATGGCTCTGCACATCCTGCTTGCTTTCTTGCAAATATCCTGTGTCAGTCCATTTTAACATACTGAATTATCTATTCTGCAGTCTTAAATGTGTGCTTCTTACTTTTGGCAGCAGTACACGATATGCTGACTATTTGGTTTTAAATCTGTGAAGACCCTTTCTAACTGTGGCCTGTTAATCCTTGGAAGGAAGGGAAAGTGCACTTGAGTGAAGCATGGGCTGTAGATAAATCGAGTCTAGTTTTTTTCTGACAGCATTCTGAGAGATTTTGTGAAAAGAATTATTTTTTCCGGTCTAAATAGCAGCCTGAAACTCTGCCTTGAGGGGTGAGACAGGCCCTAATGCTTGATCAAAGGTTGGCATGACTCCTCCTCTTGAGGGCTTGAAATAAGAATAATTTTCAAATAGAGGTTTTGAGGAATGAAAAATGAATGGGAAGGTTTGGGATTTCTTCTTTTTGTCTTTTGTTGGCAGATATTTCTCTTTGAGGATTGTTTTCAGAGCTACAGGAAACCTCCAATTTAATCTCTTTCCTTCTTGCAAAAAGTGATCATATTTTTTGCTTTTTATCAATCTGTGAGTGAAAAATCATAACCTTCCCAACTGTAGCATGTTTATAAATTGAAGATAACTTGACAGTTCAAGTTGTGCTATTTACTAGTCGTGAATTCATTAGTCACCACTTGAAACCTGTCATGGAAAAATACTGTTGAATCTTTTTTGGCAGTAGGAATGGTGAAAACACAGATTAGTATCTAGTTGAAGGGTTGTGCAGTCTGGAGAAGTCTGCATCTGTGTTAAGAAGCAGCAGCTGAAACAATTTTGTAAGTCTGTACTTATTTACCAGATAAACACTTAATACTGCTTGCAGACAGAGACTGCTCTATGACTTCTTGTAGAGAATTCTTTTTTAACTCCTGGTGCAAATTAGAAAGTGTGACCCTTAGGCTACAGTTAAGAGGTTCTGCTTTTTCAGTCATGTCAGCTCAAGAGAGAAGAAATTTCTGCTCCCAGCCAGTATAAGTAAATGGCTTGCATGGGCCATACAGAAGTGAATTCATTTCAGTCTTAAAGTGTGTGTTTCTGGGGTCAATACTGTTGATGCTGATCTCTTCAGAAAAATAGGAAATTCCTCATGGGGGGGTGGTCCATAAATCACTACAGACAGCTCAGGGAAGTCAGCTGAGTGTATACCTGGACTCGAGCTACACAGGCTTATGGAATGATATGGTTAATAATGACCATACAATAGAATTGTCAGAGTTGGAAGGGACCTTAAAGATTATCTAGTTTCAACCCCCCTGGCTGGCAGGGACACAGTATATATTAAAATGTAAGTCAGTTGGTAGTTTGCACCTGGCTAGAATAATGTCTGCAGTGCATTTGAGCTGGTTATTCCCCCTTACTTCCCAGCACATGGAATCATGACAATACTAATCTTTTTTTAAATGCTGGTATAAATGGGAGTAAACAATCCAGTTTAAGATGTTCCCTGTATATTTAGAATGAAACAAAAAATGAATTATTATTTGCTTGGAAAGTAATAGTAAATTTTGGTAGTACCATATATGAAATAACTAAAGTTTTCAGTGTTTGAGTACTTTTTCTTGATTAACTTTTGCTTTTCCTTTCTTTCCATGGAAGTTTTTATTAAAGAAGATTTAGCAGAGAGGCTGTGAGATAAGCTTCTTGCTGTTCCTTTCAGAAATCCATGTTTTGCCTCCCTTGTTTTGGCCTGGACTGATTTACTTGATTTGGGGCTGATTTATTTGGTTTTGTGCTTCTTCAGGACTTCCTCTATGAAAAGGGCTTTTGTAGGATCTCAGCATTGCTCTGAGGTGTAGCACTGTGTACTTAGTGCTGCTGAGGAGATCTGTAGGCAGGTTGACTCCTGTTCCATCAGACCATAGCAGATGCAAGTCCAGACAGTTCAGATTATCATCAGCTGCAAATATTAGTGGTCTTCTGTATGCTATTGCATAGTTACAGGGTTTAAATTACTACTTTGCTCTCAAGGAGTAATATTTAAATTAAAAATAGTACCTTTTTTTTTTTCCCATTTTCACTGCATTGCTATGAATTACTCTTGTATCATCTTGTGTCATGGAAATACTTTCTTTTGGTCATCTGTCACTTGAGTTTCACAAAAATAACCCTTAATGTTCATAGTTCTGCTAATAATTATAGAAGTACTTAAAAGTTCTCAGTAAATTCCTCCCACTGACAATTTGTAATAATCATGTGAATGTTACTGTTTTAAACACCAAAAAATCTCTTCTGTAGATCTTGAAGTAACCAGAATCCCTAGTCCTTTTGAAAAGATGGTGTGTGATGCAAAAGCTGCCTTTTTAAGTCACTCTTCTGTTCTTCCCTTTGAAGGCAGACACCAGTGCTGGGCATTCAGTTTGCACTGGCAACAGTTCAAAATGGAGGTAGACAACTCTCTTTCTGTTAGGTGGATGTTCCCTGTTCATTCAAGATGTGTTTAACCTTTAGTTTGAAAGGGAAGTTGACCAGTTCAATATGACAAATTAATCTTCCTATGCAGGTGACCCTTCCCTAGTGCAGAGAGTTTTGCACATAGGAAGTCAGCATGATCATCTC
This sequence comes from Galbula dea, assembly GCA_013399015.1. Taxonomy (NCBI): domain Eukaryota; kingdom Metazoa; phylum Chordata; class Aves; order Piciformes; family Galbulidae; genus Galbula; species Galbula dea. Next base: position 194,477 of record VWZX01001927.1, on the reverse strand, counting down.
CTTTGTGCAGACATTATGCTCACCAGTTGGTTGGGCTTCCTTGGGCTTGCCAGGCAATCTGATTGTCATGGTTTGAGCCCACCCAGCCAGCAACAAAGCAGCCACACAGCCACTTGCTCACTCCTAGCCCCTCTGGTGAGATGAGGAGGAGAAAATACAACAAAAGGCTTGAAGGTTGAGACAAAGGACAGAGAGGGCTCCCTCACCAGTTATGGTCATGAGCAAAACTAGACTTGGGGAAACAGTCAATTTAATTTAAACAAAACCACCAGCAATACATCAGCTGAATCAGAGTAGGGCAGTGATAAATACAACAGTGTCTTATAAACACCTTCCTTTCACCCCTCCTTTCTTCCCATGCCTAGCTCTGCTGCCTCCTTCCCTCCAGCAGCACAGTGGGGGCAAGGCATGGGGGTTGTGTTAGTCCCAGTCTATCCCATGTTCCTGCTGCTCCTTCCTTCTCAGGGGGGGAAAACTCCTCACAGTCTGCCCTTGTGGCATGGTGTCCTTTCCAGGAGAGGCAGTCATCCAAGAACTTCTCATACCAACCTTGGGTCCCTTCCCCAGGCTTCTCTCAGAGTCATGGATTTCTTCAGGAGCAATCCCATGCTCCAGTGTGGGCTCCTCCACAGGCCACAGATGGGACTCCTCTCCACTGTTGATCTCCATGGGCTCAAAGGGCTCAGCCTGCCATCTCACTGTGGCTGCTCTGGCAAGCCTCCTTCACTCCTTACTCAATGACCCTGGTGTCTGCGTGGTTGCATCTACCATGTCCTACCCCTCTCCCAATCAAAAACAGCTCCCAAAACATAAGAACTCCCCCAGGAGATGTTTTTTTACTTTTTGCCCCTCTGAGGTATGTTGTCACAGAGGCACTGATTGGTTCAGCCTTGGCCAGAGGCAGCTCCAACTTGGAGCCAGGGGAGGTTTTTGAAGCTTTTTACAGGAGCCATGCCACTGGTCTCCTCCCAAAACCCCACCAGGCACAAACACAACATGCTGATAAAAACACCCTTCCAGTTCTAGCTACAAATGGGAGGCTTTGCCTAGTCATTGCTGTAAATCCTTTGGCCACCCTGGGTGGGAGTCAGCCACCATCTCCTGTAACAGAGTTTCTCAGCATCCATCCAGTCAGGTGAACATGCACCAGTTTAGTTTTTGAGTAGAATCCTAGGGTGAGTGCCATCAGGCCCAAGGTCACAAATTTTAAACTAGTAGTGCAGGTGCAATGCAGCCAAAGAGCAAAGACAAAATGAGTAAAATTCATTAGCTGTGTGTTTTGACATTTAAGTTTTGGGTATCTCCCCTTTGGTGTGGATGTATTTCTGTGGAATACTTGACTTTCTTGAATATAATTTTTCCAGTAGAAACTCATCCTGTCAGAAGTACTTCATCCTACTTTGATGTGAATTATTAATACAGAATGATAAACCTGCTGCTTTTACTCAGGTGGTACCTTCCTAACATGCTGTGAAAATTCAGCCTTCTTTTTTTATAAGCTGTCAAGCCATTCATACTTTGGTATAAAAGTGTTTTGTCTTTGAGAGGATTGAGATTTCCATGTGGTGAAACAATTCAGAAACTTAATTTTTCTGTGTTACATAAATTCCAAAGTGATGTTTCTGAACTCAGAGGAAATGCAAACTTGACAGGAGGGAGTTACATAAATATTACTGTAATGTTTCAACTTTAATTTGCTTTAACTTTGTGGTGCTGTTGATCTCTTTGATATCTCAGAAGCATCAGATGAAACAGTGGCTTTTCCCTGGTTTATAAATTAATGTTGTGTTTCTTTCTCTTGAAATAATTAGTTGTTACTGCTTAATTTAAACCAACCTCTTTTCATGCTCCCTCCATGACCAAGCATCAGTCACACAATTTAAATAATGAAGCCAGGCATTAAAGGCACATTTTTTGGAGAGAGAGTATTATAAAGGACCCAAATAAAAAGGGCAGGGCCCTCTTGTTGTTAGTTCTGTGATGTATATATAATACAAAGATTATTGAAATGTGTGATTCAAGTAAGGCAAAGAATATTTGGCAATTTCTCAAGACCAAAGTGTCTCAAGTTTTTAGTTGTCTGTTGTCTTTTGTTTAACCTGAACCCTTTTTTTTCACTTACAGATAAATCGAGCCGTTTGCACTGCACAGAAGTGGAGGTAAGAGAAGTATTCTGTGTTCTCTGCTACTGCTGCTTTAGCTCAGCTCTTCATTAACTTATAGTGCAAATGTTGTACATTTATAGTGTGGAGCTATCACTGCTAAGTTGTACCATGAAATGTGTATTGCGTTTATGCCTTTCATTAGCAGCTGCATAAATGTGTCTTAACATGGAATATTTAATGTTACATTCAGGAGCACGAAAGAAAGACCCCATGCTTTCCAAAAACAAGGTTAGAGACCTTATGCAGCCAGTGTAGTCTCATTTGATATTAATTTCTTGTAAATACATACTTTGAGCAGATGATTTTACTTGAGATAATTCCTGTTGGATAAATTCTCTTGTTATATTTCAGAATGGATTGGTAGGTGGTAGAATAAATACTTAGCATTTATGGAGTGGCTTGGTGATGTTTGATAACCTGAGAATTTGGATGGATGAAGAGAAGATAGGTGATCTCAGGGTTGTTTGTTCATCTGAAGAGATCCTGATTTTGAATGCTATTAATACCTAATTTATCACTTGGCAGTATTTTGGGGCCCAAGACATATTGCTGTATGTCTTGCTGGGGTAGCAACAGGAACACAAATCCAGTCAAATCTGCTTGATTTATATCTTGACCATAATATGACCCTATATTGTTGATACTAAGCTGTGACTAGTGTTGTAAGAACTTTCCAGCTATCATTTTGTCAGATTCATAGACTTAATCCAAGACTGAAAGGACAACTAAGTAGAAGATCTTATTCAACAAGACACGGACTCACAATGCAATTTTTATTACCATTCAGAGTAAATAATACAGCCTACTTCTTAAATAAACTTTTCCAGCAATAAATATAATTTCTGTGGGCAGCCTTTTCTCAGTGCCTTTGAACTTCCTTTGAAATATTAAAAGTGAGTTTTTACTTCAGCTGTTCCATCAGTACCTCAGGCTGAGCCTGGAGATGGGGCAAGGGCATGCATCTTAATGGGCGAGTTGTCTGTTTTCGCATCAATAATATATGTGAAGGTGGCAAACTGCTGATACCACGTGGGTTATAGATAGATGAACTGTGCCTGAAAATGGTTGGTTGAAAGATAAAATGAAAGAACAGCTAATTCAACTGCAAATGGTAGCATGCTAAGACCATCCCCATTTTGCAAGTATTGATAATAACAATATAAAAGAACATGTCCTGCCTGCAGAACAGAGTGTAAGGTGTGATTCCTAACTGATGGAAGTACAGAAATTGGAAGTAGGGGTGTTTGGTTCCTTTGTGTGGTTCAGCTGAAGCAAATGCAGCTTGCTTTTTCTTTGGCATTTGTAAAATCTCAGTTTATAAATCTAGTACCTTATTTAAAAATGTTAATCTGTTTTCTCATTTGCTTTGCATACTAAGTGTTGTTTACAGTTTTGCTTTGCCTTTTTTTACAGAAGGTAATGAAAGGCCCTAACAATAGAAGCACAGATAATAATAAACCCCTGTTAAAAAACAAAACATAAAATATTTCACTTTGGGAAAGTGAAAGTGCTTTTGTTTTAAATGAAAATATATAGTGAGAGTCAGTTGGATGTGTTCTACTTCATTTGCCATGGGAAAAGAGGTTTTTTGAGTTTTGATCTGTTAAAAATATTTTTTGTTGCTAGTTGAAAGGAAAAGCAGATTAGAATTTCCCAGGAGACAGAGGCTTCCTTTTAAATTGTCTCTAATAAGCAGCACCGTGACCATTAGCATATTGACTCTTCTGTTTATCTTTGTCATTTTGAAGGAAGCTATGAAGGAGTCAGTGGCTTTTTCCTCCTCCAGATTTCCTTAGAGAATGCACCTTTAGACTTGGAGTTGATGATGTTTGTGTTTTTCAGAAGTAGGAATTCAGCAGAGGCAACCTACCTCACTTTTTGATTCCTGTGGAAAAGAGTGTGGCCTGATTTAATGTATTAAATAAATAATCAAATAATATTGTAGTTTTAAAATCAGCAGCAGCAGCACAACATTCTTGCAAAGCATGTAAACTCCCCTGAAGTAGTACATCATTTATTTCAAGCTACCATATGGGTGGTGTGTCGAGTTCAGAGTCCAGATGCCATGGCCTTAATGGGAGGATGGGGTTGAGGGATTAGGTGACCTTGTTTAATCTACATCTGCCTGTGACTCTCTTCTGTACATAATGATAGTGCTCCTTAGTCGTTGAGATGATTCTGGGACATTAAATGTGCCAGCCTCATTTGTAAATATTTAGTACTCCCATAGAAAGTATTGTGTGAATGCTAAGTGACTCATAGGTAGTAGGGTTTCATTGCTGGGTATTGAAAAGACCCACTTAACTGAGCAGAGGCCTGCTGGGGATGATTAATGTAGTTAACCAGTGTGTATGCAAATATAAAGATATATGCAAGCTCTCCTGTGTGTTTAAAATCAGAAATGAATTCAATAGCTTGTCCCAAGCAATGGTGAATAAATTGTGCCCCACCGTTCACCTCATGTCAGATCACAAAAGGAATCAAATGTAGAATTGGTGGAGGGAGACTTTGTGTGCTCTGTATGTAAATTTTATTCATGAGCTAGCAGTTTTGTCTAGCTCTCAGTATTAAAAATCTTAACATAGGGTGAAAATTATAGTACTTGTTTGTGGAGCTAAACCTGCATTTTTAGCTTTTTGCTGGGAAGTTGGAATATTAGCTATATTTCAGATAATAATTTAGAGAAATAAATACACTGTTTGCTTTGGTACAAATAAGAATACACTTGTTACTTGCTTGTGTTGATGCAAACAAAGTCAACCACCTCTCATGCTGATGAAAATGAGAGCATGTATTTAATAGCACAGAATGTTAGGATTTCAAGAGGTGTCATAATTTTGCATTCAAAGTAATGCCACACCTACATTAAAGTGTGTTACCTACTCAAAATTCAAGCAGTATGAGTGGTGAGTGTAAACAGAAGTAGCTTTCTGATCGAGGGGTAATTGCTGCAGCAAGCAATCCTTGTCATGCACAGTGATAATCACTTTGTTCTACTTCCTGAGCATTAACCTCACTGTGACAAGGGAGAAGAAATGTCACTGCATGAAGGACAGGCAAAAATGTTTGGTTTATGAGAATAATTTCTCTTAGTAAAACATGACTGTGACTCCCATCAAAATAAGTTTTCATTATGTATTTTCAATACATACAAACCCCAATTCCCTGTGAATGCTTTGGTACAAATCTAGTAATTCTATGAAAGCTTCTGATTTCTTGTGCTGTTAAGAGGAGAATTAGCAGGAACTCAGGATTGTCTTCTAGAAATCAAAGTAGAATCATGCCTCTTTTCTTGAGAGCACTAAGTCCTGCCTGAGCATTTTGTGCCAGTTCTGATAAGTGAAGCACTCATCCCTTGCTGATGGAATTACCTCCCAGAGAAGCTGCACATCCAGCCTTTAAGGGACCTGTTATTTTAGACACCTGAAAGCCCATTATGCTTGTTTATTGATGTGGTGGTTCTGTGGCAGTCAGTCTGACCTGAATTTTCCTGAATTACTTCCTAGTCACAAAGAAACAGCTTAACAGACACTTGATTAAACAGTAATCACACAACAAAGTGGAATTTAGGTTTTGATCTTTTGTGTTTTGTGGTGAGTTGCTGTTTTAAGAGGAGCTTTGTTTTTTGTAATTTGTTTGTTTATAGCACATCTTGGAGGAGAATGGATTTCTTTTGTTTACTTGCTATAAGCTTGGCACATGGCCCTTTTTATTCAGCAATTTCATTAAGAATACACAGGGAATATTGGACTGGAGACCTGATAATGTATTTGACTAAGCTGATTTAGTGATAGTCAAATCCTGCCATCTGTCCAGAGTCTCCAGGAGAATTCAGCTGTTCCTTGTAAAGGCTTTGTAATTTTGCAGTGTAGTATGTGATGTGCCTTAATAATCTACACACCCTAAAATCAGACAGGATTTATGATGAAATCTTCATTCCAGTGATGCCACTGGTAAACCTTTCAATCAGCTGGGGAGGAGTCCAGAGGCAGGTTTCAGCCTTGCTCTTCTGACATTTTCACATAGTGGCTGGTGGAAAACTAGATCTTGCAGTAACTGATCCCTTCAGGGAACATTTTGCCTATGAAAAACACAAATAGCAGAGCAGAAAGCATTTAGTTAGGTGGTAGTTTTTTATTTTGTTTGGTTTGGGTTTTGGTTTTTAATCTCAAAGCACAAAGAGATTCCCTATATAGTTACCCTGTGGTAACTACAGAATTACCCAGTTTTTTCCACAAGATTAAATGTCTGCAGTTATAGTTTGTATGACTCTGAAAGGGTCATTGGGAGAATAAAGTAGTTTGTACAGGTCTTCAGTTTGTACAGAACCCTTTCTGTATAAACCCTATTATATTGTGTTTTAGAAGATAGCTGTCATATAGTGGCATGCTACCTTATCTCTGGTAGCTATCATGTGTACTGTTGTATCAATTAGCATTAAGGTGTTATTTTTTTCCAGTAGAGCAGTGACAATGAATGTCTTTGCCTGTCTGTTCACACCCAGAGAGTAATCTGGTTGCTCATTCAAAGTGCAGGGGTTTTTAAGCTTTAGATATTGTTTGCATGCCTCCAATTTAATGGACATTGTATTGTCCTTCTTTGTTGTTGTATATAATAAGAGGCAAGTTAAGAGTATCAGTCTGAAAAGAGAATGCTGTGTTTTATACTGTTTGGAGGGTTTTCTTTTTGGCTTGTTATTGCAAATAAATTTTAAGCTACAGAAGTTACAACTACATTTCTGGTCTGCAAAATCCCTCCAAGGCTTCTGAGATTGTGTGACATTGGTTTTCTGTGGAGTCTGCTAGTTAATGAGTTTTCTGTTAGAGATGCTGCTGTTTTCCTGCCTCTTTGCTAACTATCAAATAGTTAATAGTAAAAACATAACCCAGACAAGAGGTGTGCTCTGGGGATGAATACAAATGGGATAATAGTGCTTAGAGTGGTTGCATGGAGGGAGCTCTTTGTTATTTCTTGGTGGATTTTGCTTTGGGTGAAAGTTGAATTTCAGTGGTCACTTTGACCTGACAGTGTTAGCTTTTTGATCTACAGGGGACAAAACCCAATCCAAACCTTCCATTCTTGAATATTTCTCTTCAGCCAGAAGTCCAGCATGCACAATGTGCAGAAGATTTACAGGTGATGAGAATAAAGTACATAAAAATGTAGATTAAATGACAGATGAAAAACACACAAAGAAGCTGAATCCCTGAAGATTTCCTGTTGTTTCCAGCCATTTTTTCCCCACACCAGTTCAATCCACATAGCACTTAGACTTGCAGTGAAGTTAACAGTACTGATTAGGTTCAGTAGGTGGTTTGATTTAGGAAACCAAGGGAAATCAAACTTCAGCACATATTTTTTTTTTTTAGGAGAGCAAGTAGCACTTTAGTGAGCTGGTTAAGTATCCAAATATAATATTGCATTCATTTTATACTGCATTTGTCCTTCCAGATGTTCTACTTTTGATACTGTAGTTACCTCACTGCAGGACATGGATAACTTCCTCTAACTGAAGTGGGCTCTAGTATTGTTTTATGAAGAACAAACATTAATTTCATTTCATTTTGACAAAATGTTATGGTCCTACTAGATTATTAAATCACCTTAAGAGAAAAACTTGCTCAAATAGACCTCTGTGTGTGTGTGTTCCCAGTTGATCTCTATTTTTTCTTACTTGTGGACACCTGAGTTTAGTAGCTCTCTCTGACTCAACATAAAGGTCCTAGAATAATATCTAAGCAGCATTATTTCAACTATAACATGCATTGCTAGATTAGGCTGATTTTAACATAGCTAAGATAGCCTGATTGCTTGTTTGTCAGTTTTGAGTTTGGTCAGTGTCAAAGAAAACAGGAACTCAAATGAGCTAAACACTTCATATTAATCACTTCAGCAGTTCCAATACCAGGTACCCATTTCCAAACTTACAATTTTAAAGGAAATGTTGTTTTAAATTTAACTGTTAAGAAAATGAGGAAAGTTTTGGAAGATGAACTGAATACTGTCAGTAAGTTTATTTCCAAGATGTGGAGAGATTTAAAGTGAGAGAAGTAGTTACTTATGAATGAGGTGAATCCAGAGTGCTCCCACCTACCACCTACTTTGTTTATGCTCTTTTTTCAGTGATAACTTATATTAACATTGAGTCATTTTAAGATTCATGCTTTCAGTGTGCTTAGAAATATTGATCTAGTTCATCTAAACCATTCTTAGATGAAGTGGGTCACATTTTAACATAGTTCTTGTTAGTCACTTTACAAGTGTAGAACCCTCAGCTATTTATATTTATACCTGGGGAAAAATAACACTATGAAAAGCTTTTCTTTGTTTTTCTAATATAGCTTTAGCTTACCTAATGCAGATGAACATGTGGAGTTTGTATGAACAAAGTAGACAATGTGGTTAATTTTTGTTTAGTCTTTAATTTCTCTTGCTGCCTTCTGCTATCTTGTCTCTGTTGGGAGGGGGAAGAGCTACTGTCCTCTAGTTGTGAATACACAGGAGCTTCAGTGACTGCAAGAGAAAGGAGGAGAAATGTGGTGTCCTCTCACAGGATTTCCAAAAGTTACTCAGGGAAAATACTAAGAGTAAAGCCTAATTGGAATTTCTGTAGGTTAATAATAGGGCAGGTCATGGTGGCCAGTTCCAAAATTCCCAGGAACCCTGTTCCTGAGCATTCTGAAATCCTTGGGCTTCTTTCAGCATTCAGTGAGTTCAGCAGAGAGCAAACTGTTGAAACAAATATGGTGGTTTTTTAGGTTAATTTCTAGGGTTTGGTTAATACATACTCAAATACATATTTTTCCCTTTGCCATTCTATGACTAGATGGTTTTTTTTTCACATGAGCACTAACATGAAGATTTTTTTCATCTAAATCACTTGACCTGAGAAGTTGAAGCATTAAACAAAGCAAAATTTGCAGTTGAGTCGTGAGAGTGTGCAGCACTCTGTCCTTTCTTTGCCTCAGAGGATACAGAATCAGTCTTGGGGCTCACTGAGGCAAAAAGGAGTTTTTGTTAGTTTTCTACTTTCTTTTGTTTGACTTGACATAGTGTAACTTCTTGGAGCTTTTGTTCCTAAGTGAACTTTTTAGCAACTGGTGAGTTTGTGCTCCCCATGACCTCCCAGAGTGGACTTTTTCATCTTAAACTGTTTAATTTTGTCTTCCACTTACATGTTTGTAATGTCAGTCATGGGAAAACAAAGCAGGCTCCAAGATCTCTCCTTAGTGGTGTGAAGGAAAGACTTTAGAAGATGTTCAGTGCTGAACTCTTTGATTATCATTTAGTCTTGCTGTGTGCTGTAGCACGTGAACTAAAATACTTTTATTTACTAACAGGAAATACAGAGAGTAAATTAATGATCCAGGTAAAACCAAGGGGTGACTGAATTCTCAATGTGTATTTCATCATGTCTCTTTCTTCTATTAATAATAGTAATTATGAAGCAACTGTAATGCTTTGAGTACCTCACCCTCAGCAAGAAGTGAGTGGTAAATAATTAACTAGGACCAGGCAAGCTGCTCACACTTAGTAGATTAACTCCTGCTTCATTTAAGAAGATAGGGCTATTCTCTTAAACAGACAGTTTTTCTCTTCCACATATTTGTCCCTAAACCAGAAACACTCTTGTCCTAATCTCCTGTCACTGTTTCTCTTATGTCTTGTACCTTTACTTCCAAGCCTCCCTCTCTTGTTTTCTTTCAAAGTCTTTCACAGCTCATTCATTAACTTCCTTCATTTCCGGTTCTCCCTAAGCAGAAAGTTAATCATGGGCTCTGTGGGTGTGTTACTGCCTCTGCCCAATACTTGATGACTCTCAACGTTTCAGAGATGACTCTGCTCCCAATGCCTTCTTTCACAGCTCCTTGCACTTCTGCTTGCTGCTTCTGTTGCCCTTAGTGGATGCTGTGCTGCTACCTGAATTCATTATTTCTCTGCTCTACATTTGTCATTGTGTCTTTATCTTTCTCTGTTATCTGGACTTGTGATATTAATGTTATCTTTCACTCACACCCCTTCCTTTCCTCCAGATGCTTGCCAAATCCTTAATTGCCTTCTGCTTTAAGCACCCCTCTCTTCTCTCTTGCCAAGATAAGTCAGGCTTTGTGTTTTTGTTGTTGGGTTGTCTTGGCTAATGCAAACTGCCTTCCACCTACTCCTTTCTTGGCAATGATATAAAATATTTCTTCAGAGTTCTTTGAAAGACTCTTCTCTGCCTTCATCATGGTTTTGGGGGTTGCTGTTCACCTCTGGCTTACACATTCAGTTTTCTTCCTACTGCTCTAGGTCTGGAGCAGCCACTCACTGCAAAGTAAACAAATTGCTCCATCTGGTCTGTTCCTTTAGGAGAAGATGCCATTCCTTGTGCTGTGCATTCTGTTTGCTTTGGAGCAAAGCTCTCACAAATGTTTCAGAGAACACAGATAAGAAACATGTATGTGTATTCTTTTAAACTATGTATTTCTAACTCCTTCCCCATTTGGTGATTATGAACCAGTACTTTCCTGTGAATATACTGTGTAGCATGTCAGATCACATTTGTTTGGCTGAGCATGTTGCTTGTGCATGAACATTTGAGTGTTTCACTTCTATTCTCAGAGTGAAAGCTCCATGTAATTCCTAGGTCTTCCACAAATGTTTCATTTAGTTGACAGTGGAGACAGTTGAAGCCATGAAAACAGTGAAGTAATTGTGGTCTCTGGTCCTTGGCCACCTTTTTGCCCTGTAATTTTCCAAAGGGCTACTCTTCTTTATAACTTTGTTTGCTGTTGCAGTTTGCTTTAAACCTGTAACTATCAAGACATGCAGAAAACAGTTCTTTTCCCTTTTTCTTCTTTCTTTTTTTAATCTGTCTGTTCAGTAACAGAAATCATGTTCTTAATGAGCTTTGGCTAGGATGTGTTTGTAACACCCAGCAGTACTTCATAACACTTCTAGCTTTTGCTGTCCACCTTAATGTATTTGAGGATTTCTGCTATGATTTTCTTTAACAAACCTTTTATTGTAATACATTTTTCTTCCAAAATTGCCTTTACTTTTGTCTGCCCCTAACATTTTACTCAGATCTGGTAGACAGAGCTAGTGCTGAACCTGACTTTCTTTCTGCAGTCTGTGGTGGTTTTATCACACAGTCTAAAGGATATTGAAGAGTAACACTGCATGTTCCTGGAGAGTCAGCTGCATGTTTATGCCTGTAACATTTAAAGCACTGATACTTGGAATATGTATTGGCATACAATTTGTTTTTCATGATTCAGATTCTTTACTGGATGTTCAATAAAAACTTAATCTGACAAATTTAGGGAAGAATTGTTAAATGAGAGCAAGGGAGAAATACTTGCCATTGTGTTGGAGGGAGTTTTGCCCCTTGTTTAAAGGGATTATAGGGAAAATATTTTTCAATTTAGAGTACTTCATTCTCTTACACAAGAAAATTGCATGTTTAAAAGTTAGGCTGCTTTTAATCCCCAGACTCCAGCTTTCTGGAGTGTTGTCTGCTTGCAACTCTCTGATCCTCCAGTTGATTTCTGTGTCTTGTTATGCTGATTATATATGGAAATATAGTAGCAATCTTTACAGCTTAAACCCCAGACCAGCAGTAAATGAGGTGTGTGATGAACTTGAGGTTCTATGTGTTGCCTCAGTGACTTAATGTTGCCTACTTTAGTGTCCATATAATTAGTGTCTGCTGGGAGGAAAGAAATGCTGTTCTCATTTTAGAGAAAGAAAAGTGAAGATATTGGGCAAATTGCCCAGTCTGACATTCAGGCTGCATGGCAGAGGCTATGCAATCTAGATTATCTGAGGCTTAATCACAACATCAAAAATCTTACTTTGGTTAGTACTTAAAATCTAAAGAAACAAACCTGTTCCTTTGTTGCCAAGAAAATTAAGAACTCCCCTGAGAGACATTTCATCAAGGTACTAGGAGTTTACTTTCAGACTGAGCTATCCCTTTTGTTTGCTGTGTAGATTTCTCAGATACTTCAACATTCTGTAGAAGTAGTAACCCATTCTCTTTCAAAATACATCTCTTTATCTTTCAGGGTTATACATGTAGATGTTGCTTTACTGTGGTACAAAAGCTGAGTTTGCTTTCTATTGTTCACTTGCTGACACCAGATAGACTGAGCTTTGTTCCTACACAGAAGACAAACCCTTAAATTTCCTGTATATATTTTAGACAGAGAAAGTGTTTAAGAATTGATGTAGAACCAAAATGAATAGTTTCATAGAAGAAAAAAAGCAAACTTAAGGGGGACTTGAAGCAGGAGTCATATTTAGGTAGGAGAAAAGGGAAACTATTCCAGTAATAAGCAAAAAAAGCATCAAAAACTAATGCAGAGTAGGGAAGCCTTTCTTTCCTGTGGCATTTGCAAAGGCAGGGAAACAAATGTGGTGTCTTGTCATTGAAAAATGTGGGTGAAATAATGTTTAGCCTCACAGTGTGGTGATCCTCTAGTAATAAATAGTAGGACAGAGAACTTGGAAAAAAATCAATCTGTTATCAAAGTGGAGAAGCTAGCAGTCCTAAAAATAACATTTGATTTCACAAACTCTGCTTCAGAGGCCAGTATTATTTTTCAGCAGATGTTTCATGACTGAAGAAAATCATTAAAACCAGCTTGAACCTCACTGAATGTTTCTGCAGTGCAAGACAGCATTTTGGTGTTCTAGCCTTTTGAATGCCATGTTGAACCACAAAGTGTCAAATGAATGAGATTCCAAGCACTTTCCTGTCAGTGCCTTATCCTTTGTTTTTTGAAGATGCCTTGTGTGTATATATGAAGATCTTGGTTCTTCCAACTTGTGTCTGTGTGAGTATCTGGATAGATGGATTTTACCAGACAGCAGGTTCATGTACACAACTCTCTTGCATTTCCTATCTTAGCACAGAAGCTTGGAACATGGGTTCATGGGTGATTGTATTTGTGTTGTAAAGATACAGTTCATCCGAGGTGGCTGAATCTGTGGGATGCTGGTGACTTTGTTTAATGTAGCCTATCACTGATTTTATGAAGTGACTGGGAAAGCAAGTTTTCAGAAAGCTTTCTGAATAGAAGACAGAACAGTGTCAATTGCTGTGCTTTTCACCTGTTCAGTGGCAAAGGACATCAGCTGCTTCAGGCTTTGTGATAGTTACAACCTCTGTGGCTTCAATGCAGTGAAACTGAGATTTGCTGGACTTCAAAATAAAAAGCCCTTCTAGCATCAGTTGTAAGGAACCTACAAACCAGAGTATTGTTTTTCTTCAAAACTTGTGAATGAGGATCCCAGTCTGCCTCTTTCTGCTTACCTTTAAATTGCTAAGAGACAGTACTCCACCTCCTAAGAACAACCTTCTCAAAGCATACTTCTTGTCATCCACCCACTCTTTGAATATTTCTGCTGCTCTGGAGAGATCCAGTAACTAAGCATAGAGCTGTCAGAGGTTTCAAGTCCACAGACAGAGGGAGCAAAGCCCACAGCTGCAGAACCCCTCCTTGTAAGGGTGATGGGTGGCTTTTTAGACCATGTTGGCCCCATTGGTCATCTGGGGTAATTCCAGTGTTCTCTTCTGCCATAGCCCTAGGGGCTGCAAATCACAGTGGTCCTCAGCATCCTAGTGCAGGGTTTCACCTGCAGTTCTCAGGAGAGTATCCTGGGCAAAAAGAGTCTGAGCAAAGAAACAGATAGAGGTGGATACAGCAAGTGGTTGTCGTGAGCCACAGGTTCTGCTAAATTCTGACTGCCCTAAACCTTGCATCTTGGCTGCCATTGCACTGTCAGCTACAGCTACAGAGGGTCAGGGTCTTGAGTGTGTGGTTAACTCTTGTAGACACAGTGTCCTTCTCATACCTTCTGTCTATCACATGTTTTTTGGCATCTGACATCTGTAACTCCTACTCTGTGTGACACTGTGACCTTTTGACACTGAGGTGGAGGAGTAACTCATGCTGCCACAGTCCATTTTTGAGGTGTAATTAACAACACAAAGTCTCTGATCTCCTCAGCTTCTTCCATTACGCTCACTGACTTAATGTCTTCCAGGATTTCTAGGGTCAAGAAAAACAAGCATTGTCCTTTTCCAGTGTCCAGAGAACACTGTTGGGTCATAAGATGCTGAACAACCTGATGCCTGTATCATGAGACACAGTGTAATATCCTATAGAATTTGTACCTTTGGCAAAGTATTTACTGGTGTGTCCTCCTGTGAAATTGGTCTTCCTCCTAACTACAGTCTTGTTTATTGTTATTGAAGATCCTATCCCCACTATTCCTGTATAGATAATTTACTTGTGTTTTCCTTCTGGATGCATAAAGTTTACAAGCTTTATGTCATGCTCTGAATGTGAAAAATTGTCTTTTAAGATTCAGGTCTAAGCCCTTATTATTATCTCTCAGATTTTTGTCTCCAGTGTGGAGTAACTGTGAGGGTTGGCCATCCCTGCTCAAACAGTTTTGACATGGCTAATGTGTTGTGCCAAGACTGATTTATATTACCTGTGGTTGTGCTGGCTTTGTTGATTTACATTTATTTTGTCAGAGCTTTAGCTGCATTGGAGTTGATGCTGGGAAGGTTTCCAGTGCTGTCTTGTTGAGCATGGCTACCAGGAGCTCTGGAACTGCATTAAGCTGTGTGGCATTACTGAAAACTCTGGTAACAAGACTGTTTGCAAAGGACTGTGCAGGACTCTGGATCCTTGTGTGTATGAAAGCCTCTGTGGTCTGTTCTTTAATGACTGTAAATTTGTAAGGTAAGGCTTGAAATTGGCCATTGTTACAATGTTATTGAATCATCAAATAGTATAGTTAATAAGGGACCCTGGAAGGGACTTCTTGTCATCTGGGGTGGAGCAGATAACCAGCATGCTGAAGACAATGCTAACCTCAAGTTAAATGAGGTTGATAAGGACTTTATCCAGTCAACTTTTGATTGCATCCAAGGCTGGAGATCCCATGACCTCTCCAGGAAATCTCCTCCTCTGTTTCATTGCTGTCATTGTGAAGAACATGTATGCGGACACAGAACAAGAAATTCTTAAAAGCAGCAGCTGTAGTTACTTGCAAATGTAGTCCACAGGTATGGGGACATTCTTTCTGTCTTCTCTTTAATCTGCTAGCCCTTGTTTTGAATTGCAGGTTGAGAAATATCAAGGGCATGGAGGTTAGTGCTCAGAGCAGAGCATTGATATAGCAGCACAACATAAAAGACAAAGGCATGAGCTCCTTCTCAGAGTATTGTTAAAGCTAGAAACAGGCTTTCCAACATCTAGTGCCCTTCTGTACTGACACTTTGGGTTACAGATCTTGAGGAACATGGATCACTGTAATAAACCTCTTGGTTTTAGTTTCTGTGCATAACCTTGGATCTGTATCTTTGGAAAATGGCTGAAAATGGTTTTTGTTTCAGCAATTTCATATCAGTCTTCACTGAGTGATCTTGGTTAAACCTTGCAAATCATTCTAAGGTTAGTGTTTGGTTGTGTTGTGTTTTGTTTTTCATGTTTTATCATGCATAGTAAACAAACACACCTGCATGTTTATCTGTGTGTATGTTTATTTTTGTCCTGGTGAAATAGCAGATAGAAAGAAGGCAGAGTGGATACCTTTGTGTTTCTTATTAACAGCAGAATTGTATTGTTTGTTCCACACATATATAAAACAAAATCAGCAACTGGCATGTGTTGCACAAGTTAAAAGTGGAGTGAGACCTGGCAGCTTTTTGTTAAGCTGTGGTAAGTAGATATGTGCTCATTCTGAGGATCTTCATATCTGGGGGAGAAAGCAGTATCCCTTTAAGTGAAATGGTAACCTCGAGTTAGAGAGCCTTGTGACTGATCACAAGTTTTAGAAGAGGCTTCAAATCACTGAAGTTAATGTTACTTAAAGTTTGTCATTACTCTCTGAGTCTTATGGACTGTAATGTTTCAAATACCCAACATGTGTTACCCTAATGTAGCCAGTTTCCAATTGGGTCCAATGATTTAAAAAGACTCCTAAGCAACTGTTGTCATTAGAGGGTTGGATAGATTTCATTTTCTGGGTTAGATTGTATCTCTGCTTACTTGCAGTAAAGCTGGTGATGAAATGCTCTCTGGACATGAGTCTAGACAGTTTCTACATGAACTAAGAGCTCTTTGTGCATTCTAGATCTTTCTCACTTTGTGTGCATCCTTTCCTTCCCTCCCCCTCCCCCTTTGGATGTCTCAAATGTAGCTACAAGTTTGCCAGTGATTTTCTGTATAGACTTTACATACCTGAGATGGTTTTATATTTCTTGTAGGACATCTTCTCAACAACAAGCAATGTGTTAGAAAATATTGATCCTATAGATGCCAAATAGATTATTCAGTTTATAAATGAGAAGGCTTCAAGATAAACAAAGTTGGGGGATTTTTATTTCCCAGATGCTAGTGATGTTTTCTTAGCTGCTCATTTTGTTAACACAGCCTAAACATATGCTCTTTGGAACACTTTGAGGATCTGTATGGTCATGTTGCTGTCATGAAATAATTAATGGAAAAAAGACCCAGATCCAGGTGTGTAAATGAATCCTTTTTAATTGCTCTTCCAATGCTCTGAGTTGGGGTTATTTTAGCTGTATATTTATTCATCTGTATTACAGGTATTTGATGGCAAGAAAGTTTGGTTGTTTTCCAGGTTCAAAGAGGGGAGGAGAGAGGGAGTGTGTGTCTTTAACACGTGGGAGGCCTGAAATATTTTAATAGCTTGGAACACCCACGCTGACCTTGCATATGGAGATGAGGTGTCAGGGCTGGTGCAGGGAGGTTTCAGGGAGGAGGCAGAAGTGTTGCCCTGGTCACACAGGCTACTAACTGACTCATAGAGGAGTGTAGTATGGTCAGATGGCTAGAAGGAATGAGCCACAGTGCTGGCTAAAGCAACTTAGTTTCTTTTCCCCCTGGACTTGGCGTTGGTGAGGTCACACCTTGAATACTGGGTTCACTTTTGGGTGCCTCACTCCAAGAAGGACACTGAGATGCTGGAGTGTGTCCAAAGAAGGACAGCAAAGCAGGTGAAGGGTCTAGAGCACAACTGTTTTGAGGAATGGCTGATGAAACTGAGGTTGTTTAGCCTGGAGAAAAGGATGCACCGGGGGGAACTTCTCACTCTCTACAGCTCCCTGAAAGGAGGTGGTAGCCAGGTGGGGGTTGATCTCTTCTTTCAAGTAACAAAAGATGGGACAAGAGGAAATGGCCTCAAGTTGAGCCAGGGGAGGTATAAGTTGGACATTAGGATAACTTTCTTCATTGAAAGAGGGATTAAGTGTTGGAACAGGCTTCCCAGGGAATTGGTGGAGTCATCATCCCTGGCAGTATTCAGGAAATGTGCAGATGTGGCATTTTGTGAAATGATTTAGTGACATGGTGGGGTTAGGTTGATGGTTGGTCTCAAAGGTCTTTTCCAACCTTTATGAGTCTATGATTTAAAGAGATGCAGAGGCCCATATGAAGGACAAAGTGTGAATGGGAGAAGGGTACTGCTGCTACAGCATCCACATGTGCACAGGAGAGGCTTGTGCTACCCAAAACAGGTCTGCCAGTGCAGGAGTCACAGTAATGTGATACCCAGGACTGATTTGCAGATGTGAAAGTTGTGTGCATGTTTGTTTTCAGTAATTCCTGTAGTAGTAGTTGGTATCCTTTCTTTTAAAGGAAGGTCTTGTTTCTGTGATACTGTTGATGGGTCTAATTGGTATTAGTTTCCTCAATGATATTGCTTTAAAAAGGCTATTGTTCTCTAACACAAACCCATCCATTACTCTATTAGGAGTTTTTTCCAGGAGATTCCCAAATAGAATAGACTTCATTTAATTAAAAAATTAACACCATGGGTTTGTTAGTTGTTCTCATGACCAGTTATGAAACAAGTGTAGCAATCAGGTTGCCAGGTCTCCTCCATTCAGGAGGATGAAATTTCTCTCTTCCTGAAGAGCATGACTAGTATTTTGTTTTATGGGTCAGGAAAACTCAAGACAAATAGGAATTTCAGTACAGCTCTCTCATAAGCTAACTTTCCAACTCCATATATATATATTTCAGTATCTTATGTTATAGACTTATAGAACCATTAAGGTTGGAAAAGACCTCAAAAATCATCAGGTCCAACCATCAACCCAACACCCCCATGCTGCTGAACCATGTTGCAAAGTGCCACATCTACACTTGTTTTGAACACCTCCAAGTGAGGTGGGAGTCCTGGTTTAGGCTGGAACTTGTTCCAAAGCCTGAACACTCTTTCAGGGAAGAATTTTTTCCTAATATCCAACGTCAGCTTCCCCTGGTGCAACTTGGGGCCATTTCTTCTTGTCCTGTCGCTTGTTACATGGGAGAAGAGACCAACCCCCACCTCACTACAACCTACTTTCAGGTAGTTGTAGAGAGCCAGGTGGTCTCCTCTGAGCTTCCTCTTCTCCAGACTAAACAACCCTAGTTCCCTCATCTGCTCCTCACAACACTTGTGCTCTAGACCCTTCACCAGCTTTGTTGCCCTTCTTTGGACATACCCCAGCACCTCAATGTCTTATGGCCCCAGGCGAGGGCCCTGCACACGCACTCCTGTCAGGGGAGGGCTGCCCCATGCTCACATCATCATGCTGTGGTGTGGCTCTAGCCTTGGATGAGGTGGTTTTGAAAAGAGCCATGTCAGAGCTGTGAAGAGCCATGAGAAACCTTGTCACAGGCATTCCTCCTTTTCTCTCAGGAGCAGCATATAAGCTAAGCCTCTGCATTTTCTCTAGAGCTAGGCTGCAGCTCTTCTCTGTCCAGCCACGTGCCTTGCTGGACCTGCTGACTTGCCTTCCTGGCCAAGCCTCAGACCCCCCTTGTCACCCTGGGACTTCTTTGGTGATCCTGGACTGTGGCTGACCCTGGTTTCTATCACCAGACCTGCTCTGCTTTTCCTGTTTGGGTACCTGTGAGTGCGTCCCTGGTCAGCGAGGGCGCTGCCCCTGCCTCTGTTGTGGTCACCCTTGGCTCCTGACTTGCCCTCTGTTGCTGAGGTGGTTGCCCTTGCTGCTTCCTCACGTGGTTTTCTTTGCTCATTCAAAAACAGAGAAGCATGTTTCCTTTCTCTGATCACAGCATAAAAGAACAGTACAGAAAATACAGACACATATGGGTGCTGAACCCTATAGATGGGGATGCACACACCTCTCCCTGCAGCAGTGGCAGCCAACACATGCATGTGAATGCAGGTTTGCAGAACACAGAGGATTTTAACATAAGGTTATGAGTGATCTGGAGAAGTCATAGCTTTAATGCCTCATCTTTCTTGAGAATATCATAGTGAGATATCAGAGTAAATACCAAGGAGTTGTCCTGTGTTTGGCCCCATGACAGGAGTCAGCATGCCCCAGTGCTTGAAAAATTAGTTCCTGGTTTCTTGCATCCATATCCTCTCCCCAGCCAGTGGAGATGCCATGATGGCAGGAGCAACATCCATAGAATAGTCACCAACCAGCCTGTGGGTTTCTGTGACCTATCCATTTTTCCATCTTCCCACCCTCAGTGGCTTTTTGTGTTATCATTGTGAACAAGTCACTGTATAATATTAGATTGTTACTGGGATCATTGTGCCTGTTTGCTTGAAGGTCAGGGGCTTGTTTATGATTGAGAGACATTCCTATGTGGAAAAACAAACATCTCAATTGTTTTATAGCAAATTATATTTGGGAAGAAATGTTCTTGTTGAACTTCTGAGAAATTCTGATGTCAACTTTATGAGTCAGACAAGAGCAGGCTTAAACTCCCAGGCCAGCAAAAAATAATACAATAGTCTTATCTAGTGCCCTCCACTTTCTTTCATTAGCACATCACACAGTACTGCAAAAACAGCTTTGAAGCAAACTAATGTATTTTGTGTCTCCTCTCTCTTCCTGAAGAGAGGATAGTACATTGAGAGAGGAAACTTCAGTTAAGTGTGAACAGAAACAGTAAAAGCCTGTCCCTTCTAAGGATTTATAGCCAAGTCAATACTATGTCCTTTCTCCTCTTGCAACACCTAAACTGGGAGCTGTTTTAAGGAACATCAGTTTTGTAACTTCCAGAGCGTTCAAGTATTAGTCAGAACTAGCCCTACTTTCATACCACAGTGAACTTTGGACTCACAGAACACAGAAGATGATCCTTTGCCTGTTTTCATTGCTCTCTGAAGAAGACTGATGATATACTTCACATACCTGTGGAGCTGTTGATTAGATAGCTTTGCTTGTGCTATTACTGCAAATTGGCAAAGGAACAGAGAACTTCAAACATTTTCCTTTTCTAAATTACTAAGCCAATATTTCAGAAGAGCTCATCAGAGAAGATGACAGTTGGTACCTGAGCCATATGACCACTCTGGGAATAAAAGAATCATCTGTGTCAAGTTAACAATCTGTTATTTAGTCAACTGGTTATATCTAACAAATCCTAGAAGGTGAGCATCCCATCATCATCTGGTGCCACCTTCTTCACATCTTTCTGCCATGCTGGCTCCTCTAATTAGGTGCTACTATTTTACAACTAGAGACATTTCATTAAAAACAAGATAGAAAATATCCATCTATTACATGAAACCTTCTTCTTTTTTTGACTGAAGTACCCACAAGTTGGCTGCACCCTGGCTGTGAATCAGGGAGAGTGGTTGAAACATGAATTGGCATATAGATATTTTTTCAGTAGCTGTGTTGCAAGAGGACCACTCTGCTCAGCAGGACTGAGTCATTTCCTAATTGACATGGAGTGGGCAGAAATTCCCCAACCAACAAGTCAGAGTTGAGCTTCTTCTATCTTGAGCTGACTGATGTATTTGGGCTGTCTTCAAGGCTTGGTTCAACAGAGATGACAATGCTTTGGATTTGAGAATGCAGTTTTTCCAGAAAGGAAATACTCAGAAAAGTTTCAAATATAGATTTATATCATTTTAAAAATGCAGATGTTATGTTGTGGTTGATACAGTACTGTATAATAAAGAAGGACTGCTTTGGTTGGATAGGTGCCTGTTAACCTCAATCAGAGCTGTAATTGACTCTTGGCTCAACAATAGCCTTGCACCAAATGAGTTTCAGTGTTTGTGCAGGAATTTGGGCTCTGAGTCTGTCTTGCTGAAAGATTACAACAGCCACAGTGTGCAAACACCAAAGAGAAAAATGAATACCTGTAGCCCCAGGGAATACCTAGCTCTTGAGCTATGTCTGAATGCAGTTAGCCATGGTGGCCCCCACAGCTCCATGTGGATGACACTGCTGTAAACTGGTTTGCCTACAGCTCTTGGTCAGTGTGACAAATAGTTTTTTGGAGTGACCTGTAGCTTGCTGGAAGTTTTGGTGGTGTGTGTGCAGTGTGTATGCTCAAAGACAAAGCTGAATAGATGCTCTACTTGCTGTTGAAAAGTACTCTTTGGGGGTAAAACTGGATGTAGAGTCCTATATGCTACTCTTCTCTGATGTAGGATATGATGAATGAGTCAAACTTCCTCCAGTTGTGGGAGAGGATGGTGACTTCATGCAAGTGGTAGAGTCACCATCCCTGGAGGTGTTAAAAAAATGAATAGATGTAGTACTTAGGAACATGGTTTAGTGGTGTGGTGGTGACAGATTGGACTTGCTGATCTTAGGAGTCTTTTCCAACCTTAATGATTCTATGATATTCAAGGTACTTAAACTCAAGAGTATCAGGGGGGCATGGAACAACTGATTTTAATTTTCCTAGCACAATCCTTTTCTTTTTTCATCTCTTTTGATGACTTTCTATGACTGTTGCAACAATTCTCCACTATGAGCAAGAAAAAATGTGACAAGTTGACTTGCAATTTCATTATGAAATAGTATTAGTTCACTGTGAGGTACTGTTGGTGGCCTACCAAGAGACAAGGAACTACTGGAGAGTCCAGCAGAGGCTACAAAGATGCTTAGGGGACTGGAGCATTTCTGGGAGGAGGAAAGGCTGAGAGCCCTGATGCTGGTTGGCCTGGAGAAGAGCAGACCCAGAGGGGATCAATGGTGAACAATATCTAAAGGGTGAGGGTCAAGAGGATGGAGCCAAACTCTGGTGGTGCCCAGTAACAGCACAGGGGGCAACAGGCACAAACTAGAATACAGAAGGTTCCAGCTAAACATGACTATAAACTTCTTTCCTGTGAGGGTGCCAGAGCCCTGGGAATCAATATCTTTATACAAACTGCACACATTCTGTAAATGTACTTTCCAAAGGAAGATTAGACAGAAGTCACTTTGCAACTGAAGTACTTAAGTGTGCCAGCCTAGCAGATATTCCTAAAACTAATGTCATATCCTAGGATAAGTCAAAAATTGTCATACTGTGGATAGCTGGTCAAAGCTTCTTCTTCTTTCATTAGCAGCAGAATGTGGAAATGGGAGCTCTCACAAGACTGCAGGTCCTACATGGAATTCTGCAAGATGGATAAACTTCTAAGAAAATAATGTTGTACTCTAAACACATTACATCTGCCTTTGTAAGGATGGGGAAAATACTCATTAGGGTAGTGCTGTCTCATCAGAACAGTAGAAACATTCTATTTCTTAGGTCTCATGACATCTTGCATACTCTGTGTAGGAGTCTTTGGTGGCTGTAGCTGCCTGAAGCTGTATTAAGGACAGCATCATAAACATGCAGAAAAAGAGACTTTTAGAAATCTTGTCTAATTCTATGTAGAGGCACAAAGAAGTCTAAGTTGTGCCATCACCTTTCACTCACTAGAAGGTTTATTCTTAGAAAAGTAGCTGATGTACTTGTTTATTCCTGTGCTGCTCCTCTTTGTTCTTGCTCTCCCTACCAAGAAAGATTAGTGCTCATAGTAAGCCAAACAAAACTAAAAGCAAAACCCAAACTATGAAGGCATGTAAATCCTGATCGACCTGGACAGGCTGGGCAGTTGGGCAGAGAGGAGGTTCAACAAGGGCAAGTGTAGAGGCTTGTACCTGGGGAAGAATAACCCCATGGACCAGGAGAGGTTAGGGGTTGATCTTCTGGAAAGCACTTCTGCAGAGAAGGACCTGGGACTCCTGATGGACAACAAATTCACCATGAGCCAGCAATGTGCCTTTGTTGTCAAGAAGGCCAGTGGTCTTCTGGGGTGCATTAAAAAGAGTGTGACCAGCAGGTCAAGGGAGGTTCTCCTTCCCCTCTGCTCTGTCCTAGTGAGGCCATATGTGGAATACTGTGTCCAGTTCTGGGCTCCCCAGTTCAAGAGAGACAAGGAGCTACTGGAGAGAGTCCAGCAGAGGCTACAAAGATTCAGAGGGGACTGGAGCATCTCTGGAAGGAGGAATGGCTGAGAGCCCTGGTGCTGGTTGGCCTGGAGAAGAGCAGACCCAAAGGGGATTTGCTCAGTGCTGAGCAATATCTAAAGGGTGGGGGTCAAGAGGATGGAGCCAAACTCCTTCTGGTGGTGCTCAGTGACAGGACAAGGGGCACTGGGCACAAACTAGAATACAAGAGGTTCCAGCTAAACATGACTAAAAGCTTCTTTCCTGTGAGGGTGCCAGAGCCCTGGGCCATGCTGCCCAGCGAGGTTGTGGAGTCTCCTCTGGAGAGATTCCAACCCCACCTAAAGGTGATCCTGGGCAACCTGTTCTGGGTGACCCTGCTTTAGCAGGGGGCTTGGACTAGCTGATCTCCAGAGGTCCCTTCCAACCCCTACCATTCTGTGACTCTGTGATCTTTTGCTTTTTAAATGGTGGCTTTCATACCTTTGGGTTAACATAACACAATAGATCTCCCACCTGTAGTGTAAATATTCTATCCTCTTGATGATATTTTCTGATTCTTTAAAGCCTTTGAATACAATAAAGGCTGCCTGGTCTATGAGGACATAGCAGAGTGAAAACTTAGCTAAGATTAAACTTTAGAGAGGTACAATATAAAAGCCATTTCTAGAATGCTTGATGATTTTTGAAGAATGGTGCATTTCTTTGTATTCTGATTTTATTTTTACATGCTACATGAAGTAAATTGCTTGAAAGTCTCTGAATTTACTGCATGTGGTTAGAAGAGAGTGCAGTAAGCTTGGCTTTTGTTATGTTGTGTGTTTTGGCCTTGGCTACTTAGATCCTGGGAAAGTATTTAATGACAGTTACTAGTAATACTGCCCTTTTTTGGTAGACTTTAACCTAATGTCTTAGCTTAATATGCAGCTTGATATCTGTAGGAGCAGAAATGTTGACAGTGGGACAGTGTGATTCAGGTTCTTGCCCCAAACCTAAAACTACTCAAGATGTATTGACTATACTGTCATCTGAACTGAATGGCACTTTTAATATTGGTGTATAATGTATTATAGAGCCTGTATATCCTAAGCCTTCCAAGGAAATCTGCAGCTGTTAAAAAGTAGAAGTTCTCTAATGGCTATCATGGGAATGATCAATTTAAAATGAAGCAAAGCTGTGACATAAAATCCATGCACTTGAAATTGGGTCATGCTTTAGAAAACTCTTCCTTTTCCTCAGAAATTCCTAAGTTGGAATTCTTTCATTTCCTCCTTAAAGCTCCAAGTGTTGTAGAATTTCTGGGCTTTGAGTTTTAGTTTTTATTTAGTTGAACTTCAAAAGCTAAACCCCCCCCTACTTTAAAATGAACAAGCAAAAAGGTAGAGGTCAACTCTTACTTCAGTCTAAGTTGCTTGGGGCTTTGTGTCTCTAGCTGGGTCTTGAAAACTTCCAAGGATAGCAGTTCCACAGCATCTCTGGACAGCTTGCTTCAGGGCTTAATTGTCCTCCAGACTGTTATTTTTTCCTTATATCCAATCTTACCCTTCCTGGTTTATTTTATGATCATTGTCTCTTGTTCTCACACTGTGGAATTCAGTGAATTCAGTGACCTGCCTCTGTCTTCTCAGTGGCCACCTTGCAGGTACTGGCAGGCTTGTGCTTAGCTCACTCAAAATTTTCTCTTCCCCAGCCTTGAAGAAGTCCAGGTCCATTTGCCTCTCCTCTAAAAGCAAATGCTCTGGGACCCAACCATCTATAATAAAGGAAGTAAATACAGTCTCATCCAGGGATTGGCTCAGAACCACAGAATGGGAGGGGTTGGAAGGGGCTGGAATATTGGAAGACATTTTCCTTGCCTTTTTAATACTTGGCTTTTATAATTTGCTGAAAAATATGTATTAATATATTTTAAGAGGCTATAAAATAACACTTGATGGGCTAGAGCAGAGGAGGGGAGAGTAGCCAGAGGGAAGGAACACCTCTAGAACTTTGTCATGGAGAGCAGAAAGGAAACTCAGCCTATTGAGAGCCAAGACCTGGTTTGGGGAACTCTCTCCCTTGCATTGTGCTGTTACAAAGATAAAAGAATTTCATTATGATAAGGATATAGGGTATTTTAATGATTAAAACTGAAATCTTAATGAGGAGGGGGGTTAAGATTTCAAACAATGCACTATAATAGGCTCTCCCATATTATTGACTCTTGAATCTGTTGTAAGCAGTTCAATCCAGTAAACTGGATTCTTTCTTGAATTGCTTTGTTAAGGCTTTGTTTAAGTAAGTGGAGATGTGTGAGGTACATCAGTGGCTTTGCATTAGTGCTCGTGGCAGCAGAAAGAAATATACACTGCAGGAAGATCTCTGTGCTTTTAAAAACAAAATAATGTCTTTATCATTCATTTTACTGGCAGTTATTCTGATTCTCTGTTCATCCTGTGTTTGGAATTCTTTAAACTGATAATGTTCAAGATGCTCTTGGGATTTACTGGTTTTTAGTGTGGAGGTACTTGCTGTAATAGAATGGCTTCTTTATGTGAACAGAAGTATTCTTGGTGTTGATTAAAAGCTAACCAAACTTATCTCCAATCCCATAGTTTTTTGAATGCAAGGAGTAGGAAATAAAAAAGTCCTTTTGTGACTCCTTCTTTAACCTTCTTTTCTTCCTCCTCACAAAAAAGGAGCTTTGTGCTTTTGACCTTTCTGCCCTTGCAGGCAGAGAACAAAATTCCTGATTATGCTGCTAGTCAGTGTGTTTACTAACAAACTCGAATGGGAAGCCATCAGGAAATCCTCTCTGGTGCTCTCTGTTCTGTATACATGTAACATTAATGTTCAGGTGATGTTCTTTATTAGGCAGAATATTTGAATGTATTTCCAAAATTAGTTTCTCCTCCTACTACACACTCTAATCTCTCAAAATGATATTGCAAATCCATGTGAATTGAACAAGACATATGTAATCACCCTTGACTTCTTTTCCTAGCAAATGTGTTTGGAATGATATTGAAATGAAATCCTGCAGAGTGTTTTGATGTGAACAGGCACACAGTAAAAGCTTGTGCAAAAAATTAAACCATTCTGTACCACAACTGTCATTTCAGCTTGCTGGTGAAGCTTATATTGCCTGTGTTGGCTGTCTTTCTACTCAAATATCTGTGAAGAGGTGTGGAAGTTCACATGATCTTTTTAAGAGCTGGTTGAAACTTTATGTCTGTTAAATTTCTAGCAATATCTACTCTTTTCTTCCCTGTATGGCATCATCAGTTTGAAAGAGTGTCAGGATTGTAAGGGTTCATGTTTTAACAGTCCTTATGGCTATTTCTTGGAAAAAATTCAACCAAACAAACAATAAAAGGAAGATCAAGAACAGCAGTATATTAGATATATTAGCTGTGAACTCCCTGATTCTGGATAGGTGTTAATTGGCTCAGGGGTTTTGTTTGTATAATGTAATTGCTA
The DNA here is from genome assembly GCA_013399015.1 of Galbula dea. NCBI lineage: Eukaryota > Metazoa > Chordata > Aves > Piciformes > Galbulidae > Galbula > Galbula dea. Next base: position 167,636 of record VWZX01001927.1, on the reverse strand, counting down.
TGTTCTAGACAATAATTGTTTTCCCAATTAGTTTCATGTGATACCTTTGCAAATCACATTTCATTAATGGAGCTTCTGTATCTGCAATCTGTGCTTGAATTTGCAGCTTGTGTAATCACACTGTAAAACACTTGGAAACAAGACTTACTAAAATTAAGCATTAAAAAATAAAAGCTGATTTGCACAAGCTCTGGGGAACTGACCTAATGCTTGAAATTTGTAGGTGGTACTAGCAGTTGGTAGTTAAGAAAAGCTTGCATAATGTATTTAAATTATTGGTTTAAATGTAAAGCAAGCTGCTAACAAATGGTGATGGTTAACATGTGATACCTTTTGCTGACAGAGCTCCCATCACCTTCCTCTTGACTGCTGCTTTGGCTCTAGTTAATAGGCATCTTGTGAGGACTGAATTATGGTCTCTGTGGCTCACTATTGCCTGACTAAGAGGCCACATGAAGAGAACAGATGCCAGTTTTACTCTGTGGAGTAAACTGGTGAGAGCATTTAGTGCCATGCCTCTGCCCTGCATTGCTCTCAGCTGCCAGTCTCATCCTGGGTGTGGCTCTAAATCAGGCTGCTTATGTTCAAAGCCCTAAATGGGCTCAGACGGTGTTATCTCAGAGGCTTCCTCTCTTCTCTATAGCAGCTTCTCCCACAGCAATAAAACTACTGAAGTACAGGTTTGGTCTTTGCTTTGTGAGAGACTCAGGCACTAGACAGAAGCTTGAACATTTTATGGCCTTTAGAAAAAGGCAAACCTATTTTGTTTGTGTTTGTTTGCTTTTTGAAAGCAATTACCTTCTGACAGTTAGGGTATAAAATTGCTCCTTCTGATAAGCTTCCAGAGTCAACAGAAGAGATTCAGCTCCTTTGAAATAAGCAGCTTAGCTTCAAAGGCATAGCAGAGCAGGGGATAGACAGGAAAACCATTTACTGCAGTAGGTAATGGTGTTTTCTGTGTGTATGTGCACTGACACCTGTGCATGCTGTGTGTGAGCACATGTCAAAACAGAGTAAAGTCAGCTGTGCACACATAGATATTTTAGGGGCCTGGAGCATCTCTGTGACAAGGAAAGGCTGAGAAGGGATCTTCTCAATGCTTAGATCTGTGTATGATACAATTTCTACATACATACAAGTTTAAAAAAGGAAAAACCACTTAAAGGTGTAAATTCAGGAGTTCACAAACTAAAGATGTCTGTAATGGATAGTGGCATTGCAGGAGCAGTTTGATTCCTTTCCATGTTTGCATCATCTTAACAAGTTTTCCACAGGATTTTCACAGAGCCAATCCTCTCTTACAGCTGCAACATTCAAATCAAATTTCAAAGAAGAGTTAACTCTGTCATGGGCTTTACCATCATAGTAATTACTGTCATTTCAATAGGTTTTACAACTGTGTATTTTCATTCTGTGTCTTCTTTGTGTGGTACAGATAATGTAGTTTTAGGTGCCCCATTCTGAATCCCTAGAACCTGACTTTCAGAGTATTTAATGCTATACAGCACTTCAGGGGCAAAGAGCCCAGCTTTCACTGGTTCCCAGTTCATCTCTGGTGGTTCAGTGCCTCTGCTGTTCAAACTTACATTGACAGTTCAATTTGGTGGCTACCTGTATGTGCAGCAGGCCTTGTAGGTGTTTATAAAAGTCCACTATGTCTAGGTGGTGGAAGATTTATTAAAGCTGAGGAAAGTAATTCCTGAAACCAAAGTCATGGACACTCATTTATATTTTAATCCAATATTCCAGTCAGTGGAGACTAAATTAATTTTGCCAATAAAAAGTTGCCTGAGCTTAATACAATGTATCTTCATTTTTTCCAGTAGGAGAGAAAATGGGGTGAAGAGTGGATTGAGGAGCATAGGGATGGGAAAGGAAAAGGCCATACTTCTAACCAGGAACACTTCAAAAGTGTATCAGGGAGACCTCAATCATAACAGGAAACTTCTTATGCTCACATAACAAGGTTTTCATGTATCATGATGAGGCATTCTGCTGTCTCAAAATGTAGTATTGCTTTAAAGCTTATCCTTCATAACAGTCACCATATACAAGTTACTAGAAATGGCCTTGCTGAATCCTGATCTGAGTATTCCTCCTAAAATCAAATTAATGAAGTTGTCCTGCAGGGGCTTGCTTCATTGCCCCTTGCATGGTTCCCACTATGCCAAAGGCACAGATTACATATGCTTTTCTGTTTGGTTGGTTCTGTTGAAATCTTTTTAGTGTCTATAGTTAACAGTAACAGCAAGAGATTCAACAGATTCTCTTCTGCCCTTTAAAATTTCCAGAAGCTTACTTTTCATTTTGCCCCCTCCCCCCACTTTTGTGTTGCTTGGAGAAGCTATGAAAAAGACACCTGCTATCTGACACTAAAATTGGACATCTAACAATGCCTGTGAGTTTGAAGAGAGGAGAGGGAAGGAAAAAAGACAGAGCCAAGCCTGTGTTACTAACACACACTTTCTGTTTCCTGTTGCTCTTTGTTGGAATAGGATACTTGGGAGACACCAAAGCTTTCTCTTCTTTCTTTAACTGCATGTATCTGAACTCTGCCAGATAGCAGCTCAAGATACCTGACCTTGACAGCCTGAAGCCCTGCAGAACAGGTGTAGACCACCTGAGATTGCATCTCACAGGCTGGGCATTGTGAAATAACTACAATAACTATTTGTAATGTAGGTTTGTACATCAATGCTGCTTTGTGAGTCAGGTCCTCATTAGAGTCCCTTATAGTCCCTTGCAGCATAGCTCCAGCCTGGCAAACTGTTCAAGGTGATGTTGGACAAGTGCTGATCTGCTCCCAACTTATCCCCCCTTTGGAACAAATGCACATTTGAGAGGGATCTCTCTGCTAAAGATCTGGGTGGTGAAGTGGCTTGGAGCACTGTATCTGCTAGTGTTCCCAGGGCCATTTGTTTTGGGGACAATTAATGACTGCTTTTTTTCAGGTGCATTTCACACAGGTTATCAGTTTTCTGTTGGCTTTTGGAATCCTTCTTTTCTCACAGAGATTCAGCAGTGCAGGTTCATGCAGGTGTAAGTGGTTGCATAAGGTGTAAGTTACTCTTCAGCACCCTCCTTCTTTGCAGCCCCCCTCCCCTTTTCTACCTCTGATTCTCATGCTTCCAAAGCTCTCATACTCCTGTCTGTGATACCACCACATGTGCAGGTTTTTGGAGATGACACATTATCTGAGGATTTGCTTCCAAATACAGATGAGGGTTATGTTGGAAATATGTGGGGTCTTTTTCCATAAGTATGGAATTTTTAACCTATTGCAAAGTCTGTGATAGGAAGAGGAGGATTTTGGAAGAGCAAGGTGACCTCTGAGATGAGATGAAAAAATATTGTTATCTAGTGTCCAAAGTAATCTGATAATATTTGTTGTCATGAAGCAAATGCTTATTAGTGTTCAAGAGGCTCTGTAGGACAGACAAAAGAAACCTTCTTTTCTACCCTGAGGAACTTCTTAGTGGGGAATGGTTTTACTCTGCTGTGTTTTAATCAAGCATATTATTGTTCTTGTTCTCTTTTCATGTACCTCCTTTCCTGCCTTTTGAAGATTATGAATGTCATGATTTCATTTTGCAGAAGAGAAAAGAAAACTTTTGAGGATTTAACTTGCAGTCTTTGTTTGGCTGTCCTTGAGAAACTGTTGTTCTCCCAGTTGCTGACTGAAAAGTGTCAAGTAATTTAACTTTAGGGTGGAAAGAGGGACTAGATTTGTGAGTGCAGAGGATCCAGAATTCCTCTGGCTTTCCTAAATACCCGGTTTTAGCTCCTAAAGATGTAACCACCTTCTGGTTGTAGAAGTGACCAGATGGTGGTAAATCCCTTCTCCTTCATCACTCCCATCTCACAGTCTCGTGCTCAGCAACCAGGGACTCAGCAGAGGGGAGATCCCTGAGTTCCATGCTGGGTACAGCATAGGTGAAAAGAATCCTGCATGGGAAGGGAGTGGCTTGGGAGAGTCTAATTCTAGTGCCTTAATTATTCACAGGGCAATGGAAATGTTTAGTATATAACTATAACCTTGATTCATCAGCACTTCATTAGCTGTAATCTCATTGAAATTGGACCTGAAGTAAGTAGCTATCCTAAGAGAATACAGATTGGTTACTGAACAATGTGTGTGTGTACATATATATATATATACACTGGTATTTACTATAAAAACCAAACCCCACAATGTTTGTCCTTAATGTTTAACTCCCCATTTGTTTTCAGGGTTTATTTTTACTTAAGTTCAAATATCCATTGCCTAGTCTGCATAGAATTTCCTTCACACAGGGTACAGAAGAGTGGGTAGAAGGTGCTGTTGCAATATAGGTGTACTTGTATTATTTCACCTTTAATATCTATATTAGATCTGTTACATTATGGTGGTTGTTCCTGAAAAGTGTTTGGCTTCATCCTCTTGACCCTCACCCTTTAGATATTTATAAGCATTGGTGAGTTCTCATATGAGCAGCAGTTGCTGAAGCATCTGCTCTCTGGAAGTTTCTCCCTGAGGCCATGCTTTCTAGTGAGCAGTAATCCACCTCTGGAGGTGTACCTTCTGCAGAAGAAAAAAAAATCATTTTATCTTGATTTTTTTTGTGTGTGTGTGTGCAAGTTTCTAGGTCAGACACTTACACAGTCCCATTGGTTGTTTAAATCATGGAATAAATGTTTTAGCTGGGGGGGGAGATGTGTTTAAAATGACTATAAACATTATTCATTACCTCAGATTGACCATCTAAAAATAGAGAGATTTCTGGAACAGAGAAGAGCTTAATTTCTTCTGGTAGAATACTTTTTATTAGCTTAATTAGATAAGGGCAATGAGCAGGGAGGGGCTGTGTTTCCAGTCTGCTTGTTCTGTTGAACGTGGGCTTTGTAGGAATGTCATGTATTACTCCATAAAAACACCTTTAGGTCTAATGGAAAAATCCTTAGAAATTTTATTGTTAGTGTTTTTATTTTATTCAGTTTAAAATAAAAAACCCAACAACATTAAAAACCTGAAAGAAAACACTATTTGGAGTATTTTGCCCCACTTTGAAATCTCTCTAACATTATCAGATTTCCCTTACTAATAAATGTTATTTTTAAATCATGTTAGTATTTGAGTTAGGCTTTTTTATTTTATTGTCTTGCTTTTGGTTGACTTGCTTCACATCTAGATAATAATTTTAAAGAGTGTGTGGTTATGATAGAGTTTGTAAAATGTTAAAATCTTAAAGGAGACTAAAAATAATTAGGGATTCTTCATTAAATTAATAATCAAACTTTAAGGGCACAATGTCCATCACCACTCAAACCTTGCCATTTTTAATGTTTCTATTCTTCAAGATGTTCATTCTCTAGAGTGTAGACTGGCAGGTATAGTTACATTGGTAGAACAAGACAAAGAGATGATGCTGTCAGAATTTATTTCCTCTGAAGTTTACAACAATCTGATAGTCTAATTTTAGTAGCTATTTTCTCTGGCTACCTGTGCTACTTACATTTAAATAAGTCACTCTTACATCTTGCTTTATATTCTCAAAGCAAAGCAGTTTTGTGTGTTGCATTGCATCCAGCTGATCAGTTCAACCATTAGCTTCAGGCACAGACTTTTCTTCATTTTTCCTTTCCCCAGCTAGTAGAGAACAAAACTCATAGGGAAAACTGGATGATTAGAGGCAGTTCCAGCTGAGTTTAAGCATGTGTGGTTGACATGCAGAAATATCATTTAAATTTGCACAGCACTTCTCATCCAAAGCTTTGAAAATGGGTCAGTATCTTCCTACATGGACAGGCTGATAGAGATGGGGTTTTCAGCCTGGACAAGAGAAGGCTCCAGGGAGACCTAACTGTAGCCTTTCAGAACCAAAAGATGGGGACAGACTTTTTGGCAGGGCTTATTGTGACAGGACAAGACATAGTGGTTTTAAACTAAAAAAGGGAGATTTAGACTAGGTAGAAGGAAGAAATATTTTTATGCTGAGGGTGGTGAAACACTGGCCCAGGTTGCCCAGAGAGGTTGGAGATGTCCCATCCCTGGAAGCATTCCAGGTCAGGTTGGATGGGGCTGTGAGCAACCTGATCTAGTTAAAGATGTTCTTGCAGACTGCAGGGGTGAGGGACTAGATGACCTTGAGAGGTCCTTTCCTTCCAACCCAAAGCATTCTATGAGTCTGTGGCTATAGATTTTGAGGCAGTAAGTCTAGTTAGCTGGTATGCATATGCCTTTTAAAAAACCCTTTCAGCCTTTGTTCCTGAGGACCTGTGCAGCTTACACAGATCACAGAATGACAGAATACCCTGAGTTGGAAGGGACTCACAAAGATCATCAGATGTAAGTGTTGGAATTATCCTTTTCCACCACTGGTTGGATATTTAGTAACATGGCAGCTCTCTAAACAGCTGAATGAATAGAAGGCCAAGCACTGAGTATTGTAGAGTCTGACTGTGTGATTAGGTTTCTGCAGAGAGATGAGACAGGAATGCTTTGGTTTTGTGGAGTTTTTGGTTGGTTGGTTGGTTGTTTTTTTCAGTCTAAGCATAAAATACATATTGTATTTTTTTAAATAGCATAACAGTTCTGAACAGTGACTGTAAGCAAATCTTTATCCCTACTGTACTAGAATACATAGATATTGGCATAACTGGCAGAGAGCAATAAAACAGTGCTCAGCAATTCATAATCCAGGAATATTTGTCCAATTAAGGAGAATAAATTGTCACAGTTCAGCACTTTGACAGCTTTGGGAGCTGGCAGGTACTAGAATATCTTCTGCTAAGGTACTTTGTGCCTGGGGTTATAAACTGTGGTTTCTGTTTCAGTAGCTTTTAACTGTGATAGAAATATATTTTAATATGGTTTTCTTCTGGGAGGATTTCACTGTTCAGAAGGGAACCAAAAACTCAGTCATTCAATAAATGGATTCTCTGAGGTTTTGCAGCCCAGAGAGCATGTGGTAAGCTTTTTGCTGAGGCTCAGCCACACATTTCCTTGCTCTTTGGTTTAGGGTAAATCACCATTCTATGCTATGATTGTATCTAAATTTCAGATCTAAAAAATCATGCCAAGCTTATGTCTTTTTATGAGTAGATAACTTGTCAGCAGTGCCTACTGTTGTTTGCTTGAACTCCTCTAGCCAGTGCTAATCTTTCCAGTGAGGCCATTGCCAGAGCTCACAGGTAATTGTGCAGTAACTCCCTATGCTCATTACCTAAAATACTTGATGTTCACTTAGGCTTTCAGTCCTGGAGGAGTATTTGCTTGAATGCCAGTGATCCAAATGCCTGTATCCAATGTTGCAGCTTATGGGGAAGAGCATTCATAAAATCAGGAGCTTTGCAGAGGCTTTGTCAGCCTACAATGTTATGTTTGTATGACATAAAGATCATACATGACCTAAATGAATAGTTCTCTGGCACACTAGGAACTCCTTGGAGTGTCATGATAGTCCATGTGTAAATTCATGTATTTCATGATGAGCTTCTATCCATAATGTTAAGTTTCTTGCACATCTGACTTAAAAAAACCCCTCTCAGTAAGATTCTTGTTCACAGGCCATGTGCATGAATGCCCTTTAGTTACTTTAGGAAGGGAGTCACATACAGATATCTGCCTAGGTAGGGCTGAGTCCTCTTCCACAAAAGAGTGGAGGTAGCTGTGCTTGGTTTTTCTTGGGCAGTTGTGTAAAAAATGCCAACATTACACAGACATCTTTGAAGTTTCTCCTTTGGTATGGATGAAGAGGACAAGTTTCTTATGGGTGGTTCTTTGAATACCTGTCAATACCTTTAAGATGACCACCATTAAAATTGTGTTGCTTTCTGTGTGATTGATATATACTGAAGTCACTAGAAGGCAGCATATGTCAGCCTTCTTTTGTGGCACATCACTTTAAAAAGGGCCTGTTATGTGGTTACTTTGGGGCTTGTTTCTTGACATGATTGAGGTTAGGTGTGAAATCCTGGAATTACTCAATTTGACTGATGAGAGAAGTGTTAAGAGTCATAAAGATCTATTTTATCAGGAATGGAAGAAGATGAATTTTAGGAGAGCTACAGTTAAACCAGAAGAGTTGTCATGTTCCCACTTCTGTGTAAACTTGCTCAGGTGCTTCAGCTGTCTGTGAAGTTCCTCTCTGAAGTGCATGAACTGCAGCCATACCTCTGACCAATACCAGTGTGGTGAAACTAGCCTAGCTTTGGTGAAGTCTGTTGAGAGCTGCTGCTGGAAAGCTTATAAGACATACATGCAAATGTGAAATTTTAACTAATCAAGGATTTGTATTTAAAAGAACAGCTTTCATTGCACAGGTATTTTGTTTGCTTGGCTTTTGTAGTTGTTAATTTTGGGAAAAATAGGTGTGAGAAAATCCTTGACTCACAGAAGAAGAGATGGTTTTATATTGCAGCAGGTTTTTGCTCACTTTAATTTTTAGATTAATTAAATGAGGGCCAAGCCTGTAGCAGGCAACTGTAGTGGTTTAAATAAAAGCTGTATGGGAAGGCTGAGAAGTTAATGCAAACTGACTTTTTGAGGAGATTAGTTGGACTCTTTGGATAGTTTGAATAAAAGTGGCATTGATTTTGCATTGCTTCATGACTGCCAGAAACTGAACTGAATCAAAGCTACTTTAAGCATTTTATTACCTTTCTTTACAGCTTCTCTGACAGACTATAGGCAGGTATGCAATATCAGCCAAAATGAAACCAGTCACACACAAATTCTCAGGATCAGAGCTACTGAACTAGTTTCACTCTCCTTTATACCTGTTTCCCTTGAGCTGATCACTTCTCTGTCTCACTACAAAATCTCTTACTGTAGTTAATCTGCTACTCCTCTGTAATCTAGATAAAGCTTTACTCAAAAGACTGATATGGCAAACAGCAGTTTCTGTCTCTTACACAATTTGACCCCACTGGAGTTTCTGTGGCCTGGTTATGTTTTTGGTAGTCACCTAAAGTCTTTACTCCTTTTGTTGGCTTACTGAGGAGTTCACTTGATTGCTTTCTGGTTTTATATAAAACTATATAAAGGGGTTTGCCTGTAATTCATCATTAAAAGGAAAAAGACAACAAAAACTTTGTTTGGACATGGATTTATTTAGTAAAGTCAGCAATACTGAAGGATTATGTGTACTGGAAAGAAATATAATAGATATGGTTGGATGATTAAATGATTCTGATGTATAGTTCTTGTTGATTTATCAGATTAATACTGCAATGAAACTTTCCTTTTCAGAAATACCTCTTGCATGTAAGAAACATGACTCTGAAGAGTAACAGGAGATTTGTGGCTTTGGTGTACATGAATAGACTAGAAGTTTGTGACATGAACTGATTTTGTGTCTTTAAGATAAAACCCACATTCTTTTATTTCAAAATAGTCCTTGAGGCCTTCACAAACTGACTTTTGATGTACTTAATTTTGAAGCCTCTTAGATTCTGAATGAGGTTTTTGTGCAAATTGTCTTCACAGACAGTGGTAATAAAATGTTTCTTAAAAATCAAGACAAGGTACTGTGCCTAAAATCATCACTAGGTAAGATATTTTAAGACAATTTTCAGATAGTTTCAAACCTACAGCAGGGAAATGTGACAAGATACCCATATATATTGCATATTTGTTTCAGCAAATGTATTCCAGCCATAGAATTCTTAATGTCTTTGCCATCTCTGCCATTTGCTAGAATGGGCTCAGGATAACATGACCTGTATTGCAAACAGGGATATGAAGAGAGGTGTGTTTAAGGACTTTCAAATGACTTTCACCATCTGTGGTACTTAATTATTGCATCTAATTCTTTTCCTGGCACTTCAGCTATTGCTGGAGTCTCCACAGTTAAATCAGGGAATTAACTTTTGTTTTTCTCTGGGGATGAACTGTCAATTTGCTGAAATTCCTTCAGGTTGGACAAATTCCTTAATAACAGAGTAACAATTTGTCTTCATCTTGGGGATTATAATGTGTGACCAGAAAATAGAAGATGGATTTTTGTTTCAGTGTTTTAATGCAGCAGATAAAATGTAAGTTGAGACTGATACAATGGAAAAAGCTGTTTTCATTTATGCTAATAAATGATAACTCTCTTTAGATAATATCTACACTGAAACTTGAACAACCAAACAATGTTTATAGTTATCAGAACCTTTGAATAAATTACAGTTGTGTTACACTTGAGCCTTAATAAACTGAAAGTTAAAGTACTGCTGTTTATTAGAGGCAACTGAGTCCAACAACATTTAATGGCTTCAATTTTTACCTCTTCACTTGGGGGGTGGGGGGGAACAAAACAAAACCCCAAAAGCAAGCATCCCCTTTGTATGTTTTAGGCTTGTTCTGTGTCTTTGATCAGGAGTTCTTCCACTGGATCTCTTTAATGTCTACCAGAGTAGTGAGAAGAATTCAGTAAGTAGGTCTCTGTACTCAGTGCATTCAGAGACTCACAGATATAAAATCATTTTGAAAAAGATCTTCCCAGAATATGGTAGAGAAATTTTCCTAACTCTGAATGTATCTAAACCAGACTAAATCTTATTAAAATAGTTTATTGAATGTCCTTTCTTATTTATTTTCTGTTAGACCCAACATACTCTGATTTTTATGTTTATTACTAATTTGTCTTAAACATAAGGCTTATTATATGTATCTTGTTATTTCAGTAGCAAACTTAAAATGACCCAGAAGTCCTAGAAGAAACCTAGATCTTATGTCTATATTCTCTGAAAACAAATGATTCATCCAGTTCACTGGAAATACTCTGAATCCTTGCTGCTTACTTGGAAACTCTTGGAAGTTTTTTCACTGTTCTCATTAGAGAATGTTGCAAGTTGCTCTACTTTAGTGAAGGTGATATTTAAATTTAGCAATGTCCTTAGTTATTAAAACCTGGGTAATGCCTAGCCTGTGTCCACTGGGGAATGCTGTGGGCAAAACTACATTAGTGTACCTGAGGTATGCAGTGAGAGCAGTGCATCTCTTCTGACAACCTCTTTAGACATACTCTTCCATGAGGTACTCTTGAGAATTTTACAGAGCATCTAAGGATAAGGTAAATAACCAAAAAGTATACTTTGGTTTATCCTAATCCTGTTATTTGTTCACCCTTCCTAAAAGCATGGTCTTTTCCAGTTCCAGAATTAGATACTGAAGAAAGGACACATTACAAATGGAAATGCTAACCAGGGCACTAACTTGCTCCCTCTGTCCTCTAGCTGGGAAGGAACAGTTGGCTTTACAGATAGTTTTAACACACCTGTCTTTTGGACTGTACTACAGTATTTGATCCCAAAAACTCCTGTGTGTTTGTGTGTCTTCTTCTGCTGTGCCACAGAAGATTTAAGATGCACCATTCCTGACTGCAGGGGTGTCTGTGGATATGTTTATGCTGCATGTTGTGATTCCAGAAGCACAATGTGGAGCTCCTGGCAGGGTAATTTAGAGTCACCAGTAGGACAGGTTAGTCTTTGGAGACTGACTAAATACTGCCTAATACCAGAGGTGGTGGCAGAGAGGAGCTCTGCACTGAGGAGTGCCATGGCTAGAGCCAGCTCTGTGCTTGTGGCAGTTACTGTAAGGCAGAGTGATTCTCTTTCATCAAGTCTGCTAAGAAATAAGAGCACTAAAAAATAATAATTGTAGTATAAATATTTAATTAAAAATGTATTAGAATTCATCAAAAGGAGAGTGCAGTAATGCAAATATTGTTGTGACTAGTTGCCATATCTGATGGCTCTGTGGGAAAGTTCAAAGTTATTTAACTCACCTTAGGAGCTGGAGCTTTGCAACATCTTCAGTCCTGATTCAGGGGGGACAAAACCTTGAGTGGCTTTTGGAGAAAGGGAGAACTTTAGGGAAGGACAGGCATTTGAGCTGAAAAAAATAAAGGCTTTTGCTGCTGGAAGTACAAACCTGTCCTTAGGCCTTGTTGCTTTATTTGAAAACTGAGGCAAGCCTAGGAAGGGGATGAAAGCTCAGACAGTGTCCTGTTTTGTGGGGGGAAATGGAATGTGGATTCTGCTTGGTCTCATCTACACTTGAGCAAGAGTCAGAGAGATTTATATATTGAGGGGGAAAAAAGGATTTTTCTCTGAAACTAAAACCCAAAAAGATAAGTGCAGCACTCACAGTCATTTCACTTGAGACTTCTGTAGATCTCAAACATGTTTGGGTCCTATACAGAGGCTGTATGTTTGGAGAGTTATTGAGAACCTTAAATTGGCAGTCTTCATTGGAAGAACATAACTGGTGTCACAGAGAAGACCTGAAACCCTAATGAACCTAAGAGGCATGCCTTAATGTGTGGGAGGAAGGTACACAGAAGGGAAACTTCCATGCAGTGTTTGTGTGTGAAAATAATTTGAATGCTTTGGGGTTTGTCTTTGCTGCATGTGTAAAAGGAGTGTGAGGAGATTGGGGTTACATCATGTTTGAAGTTAAGTGTTCCAGCAACTTTATCACAACTTGCTATAGAAGAGCAGTGTAATGTGAGTCCAGGCTGGTGGAAGAACTGCAAGAATACTCACAGTGAGACAAAATTCCCCTTTTGCTAATGATTTTAGCACCACAGAGTACAAGTTCAGTCTGTGGGAAATGTTGGTGTGTTGGGCTTTGGTTTTGGTCTGAAGCCATGACTTTCAAAAGAACTTGGTGAGAAGGTGTAAAGCATAATAATGCAGACTTCCTTGTTTATTTTTTTAAGTGATGTAGCCACTGATTGATTTGCAAAGTTCAGGTCCTTTGCCAAAATTCCAGGCACTCAGGAACAAATGAGTTCTAAAATTCAGGGTGCAGATCTTACTTTATTTTGGTTTTCATCTTATTTCCTTCATATTTATCAGTAATGCTGGCACTTATTTCAGCATCATGCAGTTGTTTTGGTATGTCCATGTACCACTCTGTGGTTTAAAAGAGCCTGGCTAAGTCCCTTCTTCCCCTTATTTTTCCTACTATATGTCTGTTTTCACATATAGTTGGAAACTATGCCAGCACTTCTCACTTGTTAGGTGCCAGAAGGATTTATTTTGTGTGAACTTAGCCAACAGTGCTGTTTAGAACTAGTGACTTTGTAAATAATTGATACTTTCAATAAAAAGTGACAGTCCTTGATTATCCAGCTCAAACCCACACACATCTATCAATTCATCCATTTAAGCAGCAATGAGCTGACTCTCTCACTTTGTATATTCTTTTTCTAGTTACCTAGACCTAGAAGTGTTCTTTGTGTGATAGTTTTGTCCACATGAAGCAGCATTGATGATTCTTTGACCCCAGTGTGGTTTTACAAGGTCCTTGGTAAACCACTATGAGCAAAAGCAGGGAATGTTTTCAGTTTTAATTCAAGTCAAAGGAAGGTTTCTCAGTTAAGGTGTTTGCTGCTTTGTCTTTCAGCAAGAAAAAACCTATGATGCTGACAGACACTAAATAAATATGGGCTTGAAAATGATTCCTAAATAAGGAGCTGAGAGACTGAACTCCAGGTCTGAGCTCTGGCTGTTGCAGGTTTAAGTGTTGTGTCAGCTTTGCATGTATTAGGAAATCTGTTCCTAGGATGTAAGAATGCACAGACCATATTACTGAGCTGCAGAAGCCCCACTGCTGATGCATCAAAGAAAGCAGCAGCTGTCACCCAGTTTTAGCTACAATGCCTTTGAATGCCTTAATCCTCTTCCCAAAGAGGAGGCAGAGAGAGTGCACTTTCTTTATCCCCCTCCTCTATTTTTTTTTGAGTGTTGGTGTAGCAAAATCCAGAAGCTGTGTTCAGCAGCCATTGCTGCATGGCACAGGACAGTATTTTCCTTACATCTAATTTGGACATTACAGTCCTCCTCCTCTATTTTAGGCTCTTTCAAATTCAGTTTTTATTAAGGTTAGAGGTTACTCACATTGTGTTTACTCCCAAGTGTTTAAAATATCAAAGTGATTCTTCAATTGCACTTCATTTTCATTTAGGTCTACTTCAAATAGGAATTAACTGGGTATTCTTTGTTCCCTTTCAGTTGCTGAAGAGCTGTATGTTGAGGTTATACTGAGAACCTGACTTACAGGAAGCATATGTGTCTTACCAGTAGAATATATTTTGTTTTGTGATATTTTCACTTTTTAACAAGACAAATTTTACAAGAGAGTTAGAACAAAATAGCTTCTCTAAGGAGCAAACCAGATACGCTGCAAACATGAAGTTTGAGCTGTTAGAGCTGTTTTGAAGGTCCAGATGCTGCAGTGTCCTCTCTGAAAAGTGGGTCATGGCAGAAGACTGGGGAAGGCTATGAGCACTGAGCAAGCAGGCAGAGATGCTTCCCTGGTATACTTTACTGTCTTAATAGCATTTCCCAAGTCACAAGCTGTTCTTTGAACTAGATAAATTAAGACAATTTTTCCTTCATTAATTTGCCTAATCACTTTTCTTAACTGCATTTTAAGAATATTTTCCAACCATGTATAAATACATTTCAAGAGCATAACATTGGGAAATTATTTATATTGTATGGAGTTACCAGAATGATTGGAAATAAATTGGATAAGGGTGGGGTTTATGTTTCCTTTTTTATTAGCCACTGCCTTGCAGAGTGAATTTGCACTGCAAAGTAATCTCAATAGAGGAATGAAGTATGAAAGGATAAAGCAGTTAAGACTGCAGCTAGTTCATTAAATTATCTGTCTAGGTAAATTAGTAGGATATCATTTTAAGTCTTTCCTAACCTCCAGCCTCTCAGAGGATGTTTTGGTCTGCTGAAATAAGTAAGCTGCTAGAGTCATATTTAGTGTTTTAACAATCAGGTTTTGTTGTCCTTTTTGCTCAAATAGAATTTGATAAATCTACATTTGAAAGTGTTTTGACCAGGGTAGCACTGAAGGGCACAACAGAATGTCAAAAATCTGCATTAAGAAGTCTGTTGACCAGGGTAAGACTGAAAGCCAGCTGAGAGAAAATGGCATTTGATGACAGAGTTTGGTATGTTTAGAAATGCTCCTGTTATTAAAGTTGTTCAAGTGCCAACTACTCCCCCACTGGAGCCTACTCCTTTGTGTGCCACGTTAGACATCACAGCCACATGGAAGATCAGAGGTTGAGTGCAGTAACTCCAGCCTTGCTTCCATTGTCAGGCAAGGCTCTCCCAGCAGCAACATCACCTTCTTGTGGTTTATCTTGCAAGCTCATTATCCCTTCCCTCTCCATCAATACCCCTTTCCAAACTCTTCAGTTTGACATGCCACCTCTTTACATCCTTCAAATACCAGAAGCAGCATAATTACTCCTAAGGAAAATAATTGATGCCAAGGGAAAAAAAAGTGCATTTAGTATTTTGGGATGTTCATGGCAATTTTTTGCTAGTTTACACTGAGTGAGAGGTTGTGTGTTTGCTTTGCTCTTGACAGAGCACAAAAGAGAAGCCTCAAGTTCAATGAAAAATCGAGGTGCTACCTCATTACTATGAAATTTAGTTGTTGGTAGTTTCAGTATGCCTCCACCAGCTGTGCAACAGGCAAAGGAGTTCCTGTGGGCTGATGGCCTAGTGCTCAGGGAGTTAACACTGGGATGTCCACAGCTGTCTCCAGACACCTCTGAGTCAGTGAAGAGATGCAGAAAGTGAAGGGCAGTTTCCAAGTGTCATTAATTTGTAGGGAGAAGACATCTCATGTTTATTCTTTCTTTTTGCTTCTTTTTCCCTGCCCTTCAAAAAGTCATATGCATGTAATAGAGTTTTACAGAGTCTAGAGTGATGTTATTTTGGGGTTTGTCAGATTAGAAGGAAAAAGGGAAGATAAAGTAAAAAGGTGCTGCTTTGTTTGAAACCTTCACAGTTTTATTTCAAACTTTGAAACAGGATGGCAGTAGGTCTGTGGTGTGACCTGCTCTTCCATGTTCTGTGCTGTGTTACTGAAGTGCTGCTGTAGGTATTAGAGGATCATTTGTGTCTTTAATTTTGATGTTTGTTGCTAAGTTTGTTATACAAGCACCAGAAAAGGGTGTTCCTTTACTGATCTGTTCATTCAGATAAATGGCATGAATCAATATTTCCTTTTCACCTTTACAGGTTATCGAATCCCTGGGGATTATCATATACAAAGCCCTGGACTATGGCCTGAAAGACAATGAAGAGAGGGAATTGAGTCCTCCTCTGGAGCAGCTGATAGACCACATGACTAATAGCACAGAAGCAGATGGGAGTAGGGATGAAGGCTATGATGCTCTGGATGAAGGAGTGGAGGATGACGATGATGATGACAGAGAGGAAGTCGAGGCCATTCGTTCCTATAAGGATGTGATGAAGGTAGAGTAATGGGCACTTTACATCATATCCCACTGTTTATATCAAAGAGAAAGTAAACACTGTTTCCCATGGTATTGTCCACTGTGATACTGGCTGTATCATTTTCTCATTTCCTTGGGCATTCTGTAAGGTTTGCTTGCAAAAATGACATGAGAGAGTGTTTCATGTTTGACAGTGAGCAACAGAGAACCCATGCTCCACCTGATGGCTGTGCCATTACTCATCCATGCACTGGACACTTAGTGTAAGGTCTGTTCAATTACTTTGTATACACTCAGACACTTCATGGGCTGTTTCAGTTAACTCACCTTCTCATTAGTGCTGTATTAGTTTAATTATTCCTGATCAGCTTCTTCCTTTGCCACCCTCCTCCACTGAAGCAGAGGAGTGCTTTTCTAAGAGTAGATTGCTTGTCCAGAGTGAGTCAGGATGCAGTATTTCACTGAGGATCATTATAGTTGCAGTTCTTGACCTGAGTTGTGAGATTTGGAAATACAGCTTATCAATTTTAATTGCAGCAGGTTCTTTAATGGGCTACCATGAGCAATCAGTAAAAGTTCTAACTCTCTATTTTCTGCAGAGTAGTCTTCAGTACAAATTTTAGAGCCCAGTGAAGTTGTAGTGCAGACAGAGGTATTAATAAGGGTGGATTTTGACAAAATTTAGTTGTTTTATCTCAAAAATAATCTGAGAGTTTAATATAGGTTGGGAAATTGTATGCTAACTTGAACCCTGTATGTTGCTTCTTCATAAATGCAAGTCATATCAAAGAACCAGAAGTTTAGTGTGCTGCAGAAATTGAGAGGTGGAAGCTGAGACTGGAAGAGTGTCCCAGATAGCACATTAGCATGTGTTATCAGGATGCATTAGCATGCAAGAGCAAGACCCCACTAAAACCTGCCACTTTTGGTGGGTTGGCAATAAAGTGGGAAGCTCTTGGGAGACTGGAATGAGAGTAGCTTTGGCTTGAGATGCTTTTGTATGTTCATTACATCAGAAATAATGCTAAGTGCTTAATGCCTTCATTTTTTCTCCCTCCCTCAGAGAAGCAAGGGGAGAAACAAGTGAAACAGCCTTTCACTCCCCTGTGATGGGGGGGGCCTTGTTGGCTGAAGAACTCTCCCCTTCAAAGCCCTGCCACTCCTAGGCATGCTGAGTCGATGCCCTTGCTGCAGGCAGGAGTGAAGGTTGCTTTGCTCTCTCCTCCTCTGCCCCTCCCTGTCACCCAGTCACCTTGCCTAGAAGTGGCCAGCAGCACCCTGTAAAGCTCCTGTGGGAGCTGCTCCAGAGAGCAGGGTGTTATGTAGAAGGTAGATGCAATAGATCCTCTTTTTCCTCTTGTTTGGTAAAAACACAATCTCAGTTCTTGGGAATAGGTGTCCTCCACATTACTCAGCATTTGCCAGGTTAGGGAAGGATTCAGGATTGGCCTCACCTACAATCAAAGTTGGATCCTTAGAGGAAGTTCTGCTTAGTGCAGACACAGAGGAGACCTTTGTATACCCAGAGCTGAGGGTGGTGGCTTGTAGAAGTGATTGTTGTGCAAGGTTTTGACTTCATTTCTGCAAACAACAAAAGATAAGATAGGAAAACTTTACTGAACTCCTTCATTTACCCTGGTACACATCCCTGCAATACAAAAAGGATAAGAAAATGTTTGTTCAGGTTTCAACTGTTAAGGCTGTTGCTTGGCACCTTTCTGGTTCTGCTTTGTAAATATATGTCTCTGCTGCTCTGAGGAGCCTGTGTTTACATGTTCTAAGATCACCATCTTGCATTTGAACCTCTATCATCTTTTGTTGTTCATTTTTTCTCATTCTGGAAATGTGACTTCACCTGAGTGACTTGAAGTTCAGCTGTCATTTCTACATCATCCTAACTTCTACTCCTCCATCCCTTGGAATTCTCTTTTCTTGCTGTTGTTGCTTTTGCCTAAATTGTTTGCTGCAGGCTTAACTCTGCAACTCCCCTGTATTCCCTGCTCTGTGTAGTTACTGCATTGGCAGTACTAGAATAGTGTCATCATTCTGCCACAGTTTTTGGCATGAGTGCAGATTTATTTTTCTTGACTTCCTACCTTTTCAGGGGTAAGACCATGTTTTGCTTGTGGCTTTTTCTTTTTTTCCCCAGCAGTGGTAACCTATGTGGAAGGCTACACCCTTATTCACCCTGTGGCTGTTTCACAACAGTAGCATGTGGTCTTGTGACCATGCTAATCAATTATTGTAATTCCCTCTTGGCAAGACTCACTGTGAAGCTTTCTCCTCTGCAGGTTGTAGTGAATGCTGAAGCAGATTTGCTCATTGAATTAAGCAACCATTGTCCTTGCCTACCCTGTGTTCTCTAAATTGCAAGCTTGGAAAATGGCAGAGATCATGGAATGGTTTAGGTTGGAAGGGACCTTAAAGATCATCTAGTTCCAATCCCCCTGCCATGGGCAGGGATTGCCATTCACTGGACCAGGTTGCTCAAAGCCCCATCCAACCTGACCTTCAATGCTGCCAGGGGTGAGGCCCCCACAACTTCTCCAGGTGACTTGTTCCAGTGCCTCACCACCCTTTGAGCAAAACATTTCTTCTGAACATCTAACCTATATCTCTCCTCTTTCAGTTTAAAACTGTTCCCCCTTCTCCTTTCAATATCTGTCCATGTAGAAAGTCTCTCTCTCTCCTTTTTATAAGCTCCTTTTAAGTATTGGAAAGCAACAAGAAGGTCTCCCTGGAGCCTTCTCTTCTCCAGGCTGAACAACCCCAGCTCTCTCAGCCTGTTTTTATAGCAGAGGTGTCCCAGCCCTCAGATCATCTTTGTGGCCTCCTCTGGACCCACTCTGAAGATCCACATCTTTCCTGAGCTGAGGGCACCAGACCTGGACACAGTACTCAATGATGAGCAGTGTGCTACTTACATTGATTTTTAAGCTTTAAACTACATAAACTTTATATAAACTTTAGACTATATAGTCTCCAGTGTGGAAATGATTTTGTCCTTGAAATGTGATGTTATGTTTCATCCTTCTCCAGAAAGTGTCCTTGTCAGGTCTAAGGCCTGTCTGCCAGTAAGACTGAATTTTTTCACCATTTATCACTAATGAGGGTAAGTCTGTTTTGTGATTGAAACACAGAGATTGAAACATGGAAAAAAACAGGTTTTCTGTAATGTGAAGTAAGCAAGGTCAATCCTGAACCCTCCCCTAACCTGGCAAATGCTGACTAATGTAGTGGACATTTATTCTCAAGAACTGAGAAAAGGGTAAGTTCAAAGTAGTACTGCCAAGAAAATCATTGGCAAAGCTCCTCTTTGGAGAAGGCACAGACAAGCTTTTGTGCTGCTTCTGGGTATATTTGGCTGCTTGGGCTTCTGAGTTCCTTGGCAGGACCAACCTGCTGCACAGACATGACCCACTGGTTTTAAAAAGGCATCTGTGAAGAGAGGAGATGTTGGTTGCCAGATGCTGAAGGTTTTTAGTCTTTACTGTGTTTTGGATGTGGCAGCCTTAGTGGAAATGAGAGACAGAAGCAGGAAGGACTGGGTGTTTTCAGGGAGATGCTTACCATGTTTGGGGCCCTCTTCCCTGTCTCCAGCCTCAGTACCTAAACACTGTGGACATAGAGTACAGGAAATCTGTACTCTTTGGGAGTGGCAGGCTCACTGTGCACACCCAGAGGGACAGAAGGATACATGTACAGTAATCCTGAGGGATTGGGAAGGCATCAGCACACATACAGCTTGAGGAACCTTAGGTCAACAGAGGGCATGGGCAGAGCCTGGCATGCTGGGTGGTGTTGGGCTTGCTAAGGGTGTGTGAAGTCCGGTCATGTGGCACCTTTATTACAGTCTGTGGCCCTCCCTGATGCTGAAATGAGATGATGCAGTTTATCAACCTCTTCCAGAGTATGATCAAACCCTAATTCCACTCCTAATCTTATCTTTATCTACCTCCTTATCCCACAGATCTCTGCAGCCAGATGGTTTAAGCCAGCACCACTTTTCATGTTAACCTGGAGGCGCTTTTCTAAGCTGCAGTTTATCAGGATCTGCTGGCCTCAGCTCCAACCCTAAAACCAAGTCCAGTATTATCTTTTATTCTAGGTCAGCACCCTCTTCTAATTCCAGGTGTAAATAAAGCCACAGAACCCTTTGATAGCAGGCTTTATTCTCTACTGGTGTTTGCTGCCATCCTAGCCCTGTCATTTCTTCCAGCTTTGAACATAATTGTAGCCAAATTGCTACTGCCAGTCCTCAACTTGATCTTAGCTCTTCTTTGGAGCAAAGGTCTTGTCAGTAGTGTCTGCAGGTCATGACACTAACCTTTGTCACTGCCTCTGCTACCTTTTGCTGCAGGTCTTGTAGGAGATACTTAAGGAGGCAGTCATCTTCTTGAACTAGTATCTTGCTCTTACTTATGTTCACCTTTTGTCCCAAAAGTTAACTTTAACATGAACTTTATCTGTAGCTGAGCCACACCTTCTTGTCTGAGAGACAAATATAGGTGGATGGCCCCTGGTGCTCCCTGGCCTCTGATCCCAGACCTTACCTAAGTAGTCACTTCTAGGTAGTGTGGTAATAATGTTTATTAATTCTGAACAAAAATGAGCTCTTGTGCAACTGCTGCTTCACAGATTGAATTAGTGACCTAGGTCCTATAGTAAATAAAACTCATAATTAGGAAATCTCCATGCTGACCTTCTAATTTGTATGAAAATTCTTTTTAGAGCAGCATGTGCAGTATTGTATTATTTTCACTATAACAAATGTAAACAAGACTATGGTTTACAGTATTTTTACTGGTAGAAATTCATGTTTGTTCATTGCTTGTGAGCAAAGAGAAAGAATAAATTTTGTTTCTGTCAAAGAAACACCCAGATTTCAGATCTTCTAATTGTCCTTTGATGTTTGGTATGGTCTCTAAAATGAGAAAACTTGTAAGTTTAGGTGACTCCTCTGTCTTGGTGGTTCAAGTATAGGTCTGACTTCTTTCAGCTGGAAGGAACTTAAATTTGCAATAGTAATATTGATCTGCCTTTGTTTTGTTCTTAATACTCTAATGATAGCACAGCACAACTATCTATGGCATGTGTGGAGCTATAGAAGAAGAGGAGAGTATGTCCTGTCTCCATGTAATTACAGGCAGGATGAGGACATCTGCATTTAGATCTAAGAATTATGGAGGCTCCCTCTGAGTTTGAGGACATACAGTATCATCATCTGTAAGGCATGACCCCATGTAAGTATAATATGGGAACCTGTCAGAGAGGAGCAAGAAAATGTAGTGATAAACAAGTCTGGGTATTTGCTTATGACAAAAGAGTTCATGCTACTGGAATTCAAAGGCCCATCACTTTGCCTAGTCCATGAGGTTAAAATTAGTAAGGTGCAGCTTTCTGTGAATGTAATTCTGTTTAAGGCTGGCTTGGCTTTAGCATTTTTATATGAGCCTGTAGAACAATATTTATGCTTCTTTTCAAAACAAGCAACTTGCTTGTATCTCTGTCCCAAGCTGGTGAATATTTATGAACCTTACAGAGATGGTAACTAATGCCCTAAATGTTGTCAGAATATTGTAAATTAGAAAGGCAACAGCACTGGGCATTTGTGAAATGCTCAGTGAAGACAAGTGGTCAGCTCTCTTCTCTTGAGTCCTTTTCTTAGTCTGCTTTAATGTCACATGCTGGTCTTTATCCTGATGCATCTTCTTTTAGGAAAAGGCCATCTGTGTCCCCACATGTTGATGGGGGGAAAATTGAAATGACATTGGGTTGAAAATCTTCATTTCCCTTCAGTTCTGTTGCCACTGTACTTGAGCTTGATTTGCTGGCTTGACCAAAAACTAATCATCATCTTCCTGTGGACCTTCAGTTGCCCTCACAGACCTGGTGTCTGAGAGCCATTTTGTTAAGGTGAAGGAACCTCCTGTACCAACTGTTTGGGTCTCTGAAAGTGCAACTATCTAAGTTTTGTACCCCTCCAGTCCTGAGGGGGCAATTTCTCTCCTTTGGCTGTTCCTTTTTGCAATTTAACTCCTTGGGGGCTGTAAACTAGAGAGAAACCCAAAGGTCTCCCAAAATGGTTTTGAGAAAACACCTTTATATCATATTGCTATGATGAGGCACCCCCTGGGGGGTTTGGGCCTCTGAAGGTGGACCTTCATGGTGCTGGTCTGAGCAGGTAGGTGGCTTGTGTTGGCACACTCCCTGGCCACCCTTTCTCTCTGTGCTTCATTGACAGAAGTGAAACCTTTTGAGTTCACATCCTAAGGACCAGTGCTCATCACTTGTGTTCAGTGGCTTAAAAACATTCCACATGGGGCTCTTACCCACCCAAAGGATATAGAGAGCACTCAGTTTTTGTATCAACTCCTCAGTGTCTTCAGACAGACACAGAGACATTATGAAGGTCCCAGAAAAATAATTGCTGAGGTTGGGTTAGCAAAGAAATACACAGATCTTGTCTGAACAGGATCCATGAAAATGCCATCCACAGTTCTTCACTGGTCTCTGAGCTAACTTGGAATTGTCTCAGAAATCCAATAAACCTGCTATTTTTCTCTTGTCCATCAAGCCTTGTACATCATGGTTAGTCATTCAAACCATAGTGTGTTTCTTCTGGCTGTGCTGTCACCTTGGCTGGGAGCCATGTATTTAGTCAGAGCATCCCAAAAGGGTTGGTTCTTTGGGTTCTTTTTTGTTTGGTTGGTTTTGATTTTTTTAACTCTGTCAGTTAAAAGGCCTGCAAGACCTCTCAAATGTTTGTGCAGGCATAGCTGAAGGACTGGCAGAGTAACCTGTGCTGCTGACCAAGTCATGAAGGGAGTCAGTGTTTGAAGCTCTGGTACTGTGCAGGCATGGGGAGCTGAGCTGAGGATAGTCTCTACAAAATAAACCAGAAGTGTCTCTCTTCATGTTTATGTCTTTGTAATGTGTGAGCAATATCTCCATATTGTTGGTTTTAAACTGAAATGATTTCATGGCAATAATAGGGTTTTGATATGAAGGGCTTCATAAACAGCTGCAGAGCAATGGATTTATGACAACTGAGAACTTTGCAAGTGACAGATAAGTAGAAGTGGAAGCAATTTAGTGTTGCTCACAATGTTTATTTTCAGAGGTTTTGCTTGGAACTGCATTGTACCAAATGTACTTGGAAAGAAATTAGCCCTCATGGCTTTGGTCTTCTCCTTTAAAACAGAAAAGAAGGGCTTTTTGCCCCTCTGTGCTTTAATTATCTCCTACAGAACAGTGGAAACATCCCTTCCATCAGTGTGGACTTAGATGGGTTGGAGTATCTTATTCCAGGCTGGGAGACAAAACCCAATCACCTTTTCTGTGGTGATTTTTATCATCCCATTATGGCTCACAGGAATGCATCTACACTGCTTAAAAACCCTTATCCCTATAATTCACATAATTAGACTGGTACAACCTGTCTAAGGTCTAAAATAGTCTGAGGAATCCTAGGTGTTGTCCAACAACAACAGGAAGCACAGATTGAATCTTCAGATTGTTTTTGTGTATGGGGAGGTTAGAATACACCTGCAATTTGTGTGAGGCCTTTCTGCAGCTACAAGAAGCTGAGTAGGGCATGGACTTCTCCCCTCCCTCCCCCCCAAATCTGTTTTGTGCTGCAGTTATTATAAATAATTTATACATGGGTAAAAATAAAGTTCAAGTTTTTAGTGGAGGTGGAAAGATTCTGTGGTGGGAATGGTGTGCTACAGTGCAGAGAATGCAGAGTTTTTCATGACAAAGCTCCAGTTTTCCCTTGAAAAATAAAAATGTCCCAAACATGCAAAGCAATCTGTTAGAAATAACAACTCTGACTCTGAGGTTTCATCTGAAATATCAAAGACCCTATGTTAGCTGAAGTATCAAAGAATCTGTGTTAGCCTGTGCTGCCTAAAATAGACCTGGGAGACTAAAGCAGACCAATGAGTGTTTACTTTCACAAGGTGCTTCATGTTTGATCAGATTAGTTTGAAATTCTCACTGGTGACTGGAAATCAGGGTAAGAACAGAGCAAAGCTGCATCTTCTCTGCCCAGTAGATTAACTCCACCACTCAGCTAGACAATGCAGACTGACTTGTCCAGAGCTGAGGGGTTCTACCTGAGCCTGTGTCTCTTCAACTCACAACCACCTCCCCTCTCCAGGTGCTAAAACTGGTGAGTGCACAGAAGGCTCTGATGTATATCCCAGATTCACTCCCAGCCTGGTAAAGGCAGTAGATCTGCTCAGAAAAATCAGCCAGGACACCAGCTTGTCAAGGTTTGGCAAGAGTTCATCTTGTCAGAAGCTAGTTTCCACCCATGTAGGCTTTGCAGTCTGGGGTGTGTGTGGTATTGCAGCTAACTTCCTAGCTCCTTTTGCTGTTTGAAAGCTGCAGGGCATTTTTGTACAGATCCACATGACATCTCTCATGCCTGTAGGGCCCAAGTGTTCTTTGATTTCTATGGAATGCCAGCATCCCATAGGGAATATCCCATGCACCTTATCAGCAGTGCTTGTGTTATTTGCAATGTTGTCATGCATGTTTTGGTAGTAGACAAGTAAATGAACAGTGACCTGCAAAGCTGCTCTACAGTTTTCTCTCTCATACAGTGTTGTGTTGAAGGTTCTTTGTAGTGCCCTCACAGACCATATTCAAAACAGTAGGTTAACTTCTTTCTGCAGTTTTAAAGTTGTGCAGGTACAGGTTTTGTTGGATACAGGCAATACAGCTGTTCTTGTAGCTGGGATGCTCTACAGGAACCAGAGAAGCAGAATTTATGGGATGAGAGAGAACTTCTTCATTAGGCCAACTGGTTTAGCTGGGAAAAAGCATGTTAACCCTTCCAGGGTGAAACAAAAGGTCAAATGACAGAGTCTCCAGGTGCTTGGAGTCTCTAACTTCTGTGAGGTGTGTTAGGAATCCACCACCCCATTCAGGAGGGAGGTTCTAGTTCTTGCCAGGGCACAAAAAACTACATTTGAGAAAATGGAAGCAGTGTAGGTGCTACAAAACTACTTAATTCCTTATAGAGGCATATTGTTTTGTAACAGCAACAGGGGAGAAGCCAAAGAAATGGAGTGAGGGCCCTTTAATTAAGCCACTGTGATCTTCTTGCTTTTGCATTATTCAAGAGGGAGCCTTGGGCTTGAGGCATAGTTTCTTTTGGTGCATTTATTTCAGTGTCAGTAACAGTATTAAAAGAAAAGAAAGATTAGGAGGAAAGTTGTTTGAATTGACTTAAAAGTAGTACCACTAATTTTCCACAGTAATAATAATAATCATCTGTCTGTTTTAGCTATGTGATTTTTTAAATCTGCTCTTTATTACTGTGTTCCCACAGTGCTGTTTTCTGCTCCCCTTTGCTTAGTGTTCTGTTGCATGCTGTATTTTAGAAAAATACACAAGTGAGATAAAGCTGTTTGATAGGAAGAACTACCCAGTGTATGTTGGATTGTGCTGTCTCCTCAAGATCTGAATCTCAGTGTCAGAATATCATATTTATCCAAGAGATTCCTCTGAAGACAAGGGAATGTTTTGCATTTCTTACTAAAAGGGTTTGTACAGTAGGTTTTTGTTTAAAACATGTAGTTGCAACATCCTTAAATGGTATTGTAATTGAAGCAGTCTTAAAAAGGAGCTTTCAAAAGCCTATTGTCCACAGGATGCATGGCCCTGAGTGTATTTTCTTAGAATCACAGAATGGGTTGGGCTGGAACAGACCTTTCAAGGTTATCTAATCCCACCTCCCTGCAGTCAGCAGGGACATCTGCAACAAGAGCAGGTTGCTCAGAGCCCCAACCAACCTGGCCTGGAATGGCTCCAAGGGTGGGACTTCTAGCACTTCTCTGGACAACCTGGGCCAGGGTTTCACCACCTTCACTGTATCTCGTATCTTTTAGTTTGAAACCATCACCCCTTGTCCTGTCCCAGCAGGCCCTGCTATAAAGTCTGTCCCTGTCTTTCTTCTAGGCCCCTTTAAGTACTGAAAGGCCACAATAAAGTCTCCCAATTTCAAACTAATGATTTTTAAATGTGAGATGAAATAAGACCATGGGAAAAGCAGTATTCTTCTGGGTGATGGTGGCTTCAGTGCATTTCTTGGGTGGTTTTAGCTTTGCATTCCAACATTGCCTGGGCCATACCATCCCAGGGCTTGTGCATCTGAGTCTTGTAGTTGTGGAGAGTTATTTGAACATTTTAATCTAGCAGTTAATAACTGGTACTAATTCATGGAGCAGTCCCAAGAGATAAACTCCATGTTAAGTTTGGCAGAGCCTTTGTTGAAAGGAAGGTGCCTGGATGCTTTAGGAAGACAGCAGGCTTGGGAATTCAGGGATTTTGTGTGGGGAGGTGAAGTGAAGTGGCAGAGCTGAGTAGCAACCATGGCTACTTGTTGTTTGGAGACCCACACTCAATCACATGAAGATTTAGCTGAGGGCTCAGTAAGGGCAGGGAGCTAAGGGACTGTGCTAAAGGAAGCCTGGCTGCATGCTGCTCTGAGTTTGCTGTGTGTAAAACCTGTAAAGAAGGCACTAGGAAGACTTTTTTTGGGAAAGCTGGTTGGATGGAAAACAGAGAAAGGGTTTTTTTGCCTTTGCCCTAAAGAGGGAACAACCCCCTTTGTTTCATTCTTATTTCTGTATTTGCATTTCTGAGAAAGAGGCTTTAAACTCCCATTTTAAAGACTAGAAAAAAGCAGGCATTTGTTTTATTGTTATTGGGTTCATGATGGCAAGGAAGAACAAGATACTTTGGGTGATTGAAGCCAAAAGAGAGTTGTATGGGTTTTTTGCCTGGCTTTCTCTTAGGATAAAGCAAGCTTGGAGTTGGAGCAAGAAGGTCTTAATGAGCAATTGTATTTGTTTTTCCTTTCCAGCCTGCCAAGGTTTCTTGATGTGAGCACTAAGACCAACACTTGCTTTAGAGGAGCAAATTCTCAGGAAGCCAAATCTTTTTAGGAGCTGGTCTCTTCTAATCAATTCCTGTTAATCAGTTCACTATGTCATACTGTGTGTGACAAGCTATTTCATACAGTCACACACACCTTCACAGGTAGATATAAAATATCCCTGTCCTCAATTCACTTTTTAAAATGGAAAGATTGTAAGATGATGTGAAAAAACAGGATGGCATTGGGGGAAGAAAATGAGCTGTAGGATTTGTGGGTTTTAAAGAAACTTTGCCTTCTGTGGTAGCTTATATTATTAATAAACATGAAAAAACTAAGGTTCAGGAGAGTATTACCATGATTTATTAAGTCTTTTCATGGCTAGAGAGAGTAATCATGTCACAGCAGAAATATTGTATTGTCTCAGAGGTAAAAGATAAAATAAAATAGAAAATATGTTTTCCAGGCAAGACACACACTTGAAGATAATAGTAAGTTAATTTTGCCCTTATGGTTGCATTTATTTTCTTCTAAAGCTATACAGAAAGTGAAGGGATTCTCATACCTTAGCTTGATCAGGCAAGCTGGGGACAATTGGTTTAAATCCCTTTACTGTAATTTTAAAGCAGCTTTGAATGTGACAAGTCTTTAAGTGAATTATGTTGATGGGCAGGTTTCAGTAATTGAAGTGAAGCCATTTGGTGTCTTAAACAGTTGTGGGCAGTGGAATTGGAGGTCAGCAGGTGATCTGCTTTGCTTTGAAAGTAACCACTGTGCTCCTTTTAAAAGAGTGATGTAAGTTCTTTTTGCCTTTGAATGTGTTCATGAGCAAAAGAGGAGTGTTTATTGCAATTCCTTCTCCTGGAAATGCTGCCTTACTGCATTTGGGGCTGTGGCACCAAACCAAGTGAAGAGTCTGATGCCAGAGGCACTTGGCCTCATAGTGTCACCTTCAGCAGAAGTGCTGGGATCTGTCCTGATGGGAAACATTAAAAAAAACCCCAGAAAACAAACTGCAAACTAGTTGCAAAAGATGTACCTCTTGACACCAAAGGTTGGATTTTCTTGGCCCCACTTTTTGTCATGAGTGGCTGAAGAAGGAGAGGGGTAGAGGAAACATCCAGGAGATGTACCTGTTCCTTCCAGGTGTTGTCCCAGTGGCCAAGGGATGCATGGCACCTTCCTGCCCTCAGCCTGGCTCTAGGGTCAAGGGAGCAGGTAAAACAGGACAGGTGTCTCTGTCACATCCAGGCCACTTACCACCATAAAGATGAAACTCCAGAGGTTTGTAATCTCCCACCAGCTATTCCTTCTGCCTGGGTGCATGGCAGAGGTGAGATAACTGGTGAGATAACTAGGCCACCCCCCACTAATCTCTATTGTCTTACATGCCTACCACAATAAAATGGTTAATAATTTTCCTTTACCACTCTGACAGATAAAGATAACCTCTCTTTGAGGTTAATTTGGC
Organism: Galbula dea; assembly: GCA_013399015.1. NCBI lineage: Eukaryota > Metazoa > Chordata > Aves > Piciformes > Galbulidae > Galbula > Galbula dea. The sequence continues at coordinate 139,030 of VWZX01001927.1, read as the reverse complement.
AGCTGTCTAGGCCTTCTAATGAAGATGCTGCAAGCAGAATCGTTTCTTGGCAGCTCCCTGCTGGTGTCATGCAGAGTTGAGGGAAGTGAGGCCCCTTTGCCTTCCCCTCCTCCCTCAGCTTCCACTTGAAGTTCTCTTTCTCATGAGACTCTGGTGTGTACAGAAGGATACTGACAAGAAGCCCTCTAGAAACACTTAGTTTGGGGCTTTTTGGCAAAGGAGTGATGTTCTCAGCTATCTTTTTGCTGGCAGAACAAGCTGTAAGTTTTACCACTCATGGGTTTTACACCAGACTCTTTGTAGATGTGATGGTACATCTAAATTCAGTTCAGAGCTGTCAACAAACTCCATCTGAGGCACTTTGCCAGTTATCCATTGCTATCAAGGTCCTCTATATGAAGTTGATGTTAAACCAGCTTTCACCTTGCTGAAGGTAGCAGTGTTTGAAATAGGTTTATCTAGTTGCATTTCTAGTTAGCTGTACTTTGCTCTTAAGTCTTGTTTACTTTAAAAATATCTGCCTAGAGTTTGGACCCTTAAAAGCAACTTTATCATGGAAAATGTCAGTACAGAAAGGTTACCCAAAAGTAGCAATTGCTCTTTGACTGTATGTAGGTGAGTGCTCTACCATGATTACCCCTTTGATAACCTTACTCTCCATGGGCTGAGGTCATTACAGTATTAATTACCTTCCAGAGCTTGAATTCCTTTTATATTTCTGCTTTAGAAGGCATTGGTAAACATATCATGAAAAAGAATCTGTTTCAGTGGATGTGGAGTAGATGCCTCTGCAAGCACCAGGGCTTTTAAAAGGAAGCTTTGAAGTTGGAAGAACTGAGCTGGGAGTTCCTGCCTGACTTGCAGAGATAGATCTTTCCTGATATGTAACTGAGAACAGGTAAATAATTATCTGTGGTGCAAGTCCTTAGAATACTTGGCAGAAAGGAGTTTAATTATTTGAAGAGCTGTGTTTGGAAACAAAGCACTCGTGCAGCAGTTGACTGGAGAATGAGGAAAGCCATCTGCCTCCTTCCAGTTTTCTCTTTTTCCCTTCAGATAATAAGATTTTGATGAAGAGGTGGTTGGTAGCTGGGGGGTGGTGTCTGGATTTTTTAATTGCTGGTTTTCATTCTTTTGTTTTTCCCCTTAACTGTTCTTTGTCCAGAAGACATCCCTTTTACTGTAGAACATGCTTGTTTCTACAAGACTCTTTCTTAGGTAAGAATGGCAAGACTTATCTGAAGTGGTTGAAATAGCCTGAAGTGCTAAATTATTTTATGTTAATTAAAAGCAAGGTAATAAGAACTGGGAGACTCTTCCAATGCTTTAAGTCTGGCTTAGTAGCAAGAGAGGATCTGTATTGCTCTGTATCATTAGGCTCTTCTCTTGTGTTGAGGTCTGTGGTGTTCATCCTTTTTAGAAGCAAGGATTCATTCCTGTCCCCTCCAAGGAGTCATGATGTTAAAATAAAACTTCATATGTTTTAAGATTGGAGCCTCTAGATTGCACTAGAATCTTCACAATCTCTTAAGTGGAAATAATGAAGATTCTATTTTGTATGTATTCCTATGAGCTCAGGACCTGAGATGCATTAGAATTCATTTCACTTGTCCATTTTGAATTTCCATCTGGAGACTGAAATCTTTCTAGCAGGTAGGAGTGCAAATGGACCAGCAAAGCAGGGACATGATGGAAAAATACACTGTTGCCTCCTCTGTGATGTGGTCAGTTATGGCTATGATGCAGAATTATTTTCTTTTCTTTATCAGAAGAGATTTCCTGACCTCAAGTCTCCATCAGCAAAATAGACTTGGTAATTCCTAGTGTCACAAGGGTGAGAGAATCCATGCAGCATGGATTGTGAGTCTGCTGCCATGATGGAGCCCCTACAGTGTGACTCTGGTCCCTGGGCTGGAGACTTAGTGCAATTTGGGATCTATGAAGTGCCTTTGAATGCTTGACAGAGTGGTGGGTTTACTCTTGTTGGCAAGAAAGGTGTGGAGCTAAAGCAAAGCATCTTTTCCTCAAGTCTCTGAGCAGTCAGGGCAGTATAAACACCATCTGCAGTCCCTACAGGTGGCTAATCCCACCTATACATAGGGTGTGTGTCAAAGCCATTGACTCTAGATAAATCCATTGCTAGTAATTACCATTCTGGAGACAATTTACCTAGAGGTAAAGGCCAAAAAAGGGCATCACCATGAGAAATAGAGGGAGTTGAGGAGAAAACACTACCTGTTAAGTTCCAGTTCACTGGATGTCTGTTCTGCTTGGCTATGCCAGGATTTATATTTGAGAAAAAATTACAGTATTTTTAATCAATTAATATAATTAATACATTGTGGGTTAAGTAGTTTTGTTCATACCTATCTTAAGTGGCCTGTGTTTTAAGTATTAATATTTATGGAACTGAGATGCTTGTTAAGACACTTGCAGTGTAGCTTCAGTGGCTCTAAATTGTAAGAAGAAAATGTTAAGCATACTGCCCTAGAAGAGGGAAAATTTTTCTGGAGGCCTTTTTCATGCAATCAGAGTTTCAAGATCTGATTTCCCTGACAAAGGTGCTACAAATAAGGAGTATGGCACACAGGAAGGAATAGAAGAGGTTTCCATAAAAGCAAAATGAGACTGGTTAGAAATTGCTGGAGTTAGTCATTGGGAGTGAAGTTTAAAGGCTTCTTCTGTTTAGTGATGCAGCTGTTTGGGTATGCAGCTGGAAAGCTGGTTTTTTTGGATGGGAATAAAAAGTCATGCTTCAGGACAAAACATAAAAGCAAATTATTATTATTATTATGATGCCTGCTGAGAGAAGTTTCAGTGCTTTACATAAGAACAAACAAGCTTCCCACACACATTACATTTTAAAGCTCTATACATAAACTCTAAAGAGCTGCCAAGGAAAGTGCATGTTTTTATGTAAGTTGAGATATTTTAATTGGGTTTTAAGTGCCTTGTGAATAAAACTGCCTTGCATTAATATATTGTCTCTTATTTAGTAAGTATGCAAAGATCTGAACTCTTTAGTAATGAGACTGTTGGGGATAATTGAAAAATGGAAAAAAACTGATGCAGAAACAACCTCTCTACTGCATTATTCTGCCTTTTCTATGGGTGTCAGATTTGGGTTCAGATTTGAGAGTTGCCTTTTGAGAAAATGGTTTCCCTTTTATTCTGTTTGAAAATGTCACTGTTTTCTACTGTTTTTCCAGCTGATTTTTCTTCAGGCAGTACCTTGGATGTAATTGCTGTCTTCTGTGCTTGTATGGAGGCTAGGGGAGAGGGGAAGAAAGTAGGGCATCAGTCCTGCTCTCATATGCCAAGCATCTTGGTACAAAAACAACTCTCCTTTCTTCTCTGCTGGCCAGAAGTATTAGTTCCAGTAATAAGACATCCTCCAACTCTAAGGAGAACCTGAGAAGCATGGCAGACAAGCATACAAACTGACACTGCAGGGGTGCCAACTCTTTGCTGTCAGTTTTCTGTGTCTAAGTTATTTAATGGGTGGTTCCACAGCTTAATGGGCTGTTAGCTAGGGGCCTGTAGGTAACCCTTACAATGTACAGCCACTCCCCTTCTCCCTTCATTATCCACTTTTATTGTATTTCCCATCTATGCCTGTACTCAGCTTCTGAAGCTAGTTTTCCTACCCAGATCATAGAATCTTAGACTCATTAAGCTTGGAAAAGACCTCTAAGATCATCAAGTCCAACCATGAAGCTAACCCTGCCAAGTCACCACTAAACTATGTCTCTCAGCACCACATCTACACCTTTCTGAACACTTCCAAAGATGGTGACTCCACCACTTCCCTGGTCAGCCTGTTCCAATGCCTAACCACTCTTTTAGGGAAGAAATTTTTCCTAATATTCAGCCTGGACCTCCCCTGGTGCAACTTGAGGCTGTTTCCTCTCATCCTGTCATCAAGATGCCTCCATCCTGCTCTTCACGCTGCTGCTACTGCATGAAATGCAGAGGTGGAAGCAGTAGAGATGAGAGCTGCCAAATGGCCACAGAGTTGTTGCCTTGTGAAGCAGAGAGCTTTAGAGAACAGTTGCTGCTGACAGGCCAAGCAGTGACTTTGCTAAATGTTGCAGGGGTTGACATTTCCTGTAAAAGAATGGGAAACCCAGAAATGGTTGGATTTTGCCCTTGCTCATGAATAATCCCATTGATGCTCCACTGAATAGTGAAAGAAAGAGAGCCAGCAAATTCAGATTACTGCATATTTATATTCTTAATTCCTCCATTATTCTGCTGAGGAACAACAGAGCACAGTTTCTCTGAAACTAAGAGAGAATGCAGAATTGCTTTTCACTTCATTGCTTCTTTTGAAACAAGCTTCTGTGAGAAGCAGGATGTTGTTAGTCCACTGTGTAAAGACAGTGTAGCAGTACACCTAGCACATAGTCTAGGAACAGCTGGATGCAGGGGGATGTATTTGAAGGGTAAAAATAGCAGAATAGCTTTCAAGAAGAAAGGAGAATTTACATGGATGCAGCTTTGTCAAGAAATCTCAACTAGGACATAAAATTAGTCAACCATTGAAAAATGAAGGTCAAAATGCCCAATGGAAATATCATCATCTCACAGAAACATAGTTTGACCTTCATTTGAAGTCTGTTTTCTTAGTCAAGGTCTTTATTCTGAACTTAGAAAGCTAATAAAGAGTAAGAACAGGGTTCACTGAGCATGAAAATGACAGGATTTGGCTTAAAAATTGCAATGTAGTCAGGAACATATACACTGGAGTTTGCTTTCCATTTCTGTTCACTTGTGTAAATTTTAAAGGCTTCCAAAAGTGTTTGGAATTGTGCTAAATATTTGCAAGACTTGTTTCCCTCAAGGTAGTGTCATAAAAATGTAACAGAAGAGAAATTGTCTTCACCCTTGATTGTTCCTGTGGTTGGAGAAGGTTCAAGTTTGGAAGTGAGCCAGGTCAGTGAGGTGTTAGTCTTGCACTTACTGCCTGTTGAAATGTTATCAGCAAGATTCTCACCACTAACAGTGTGGAAAAGTAATTAGGACTCTTCAAATAGCTGTGAAATGTAGGGTTTTGAGGAAGAAAACCGATGGCAGTGCTCAGCACCTCAGGGTGATGAGTACCTGGAAGCAGCAGCCTCAGGTCAGATATTCTGTTTAGAAGAAACTAGTGGAGGAAAGTCCTTACTGTGCACCAGTTTCATCCTGAGCTTTGTTGAATTGCTCAAGTTTTGCTTTGGATTTCCAAAAACAACTGCAGCAGTTCCCAAGCAGCCTATCCACATGAGTCTTTCAGCTTTACTGCCACACTGACTTACCTTTTGAGTCAGGAGAGCATTTATGAGCATCTCTTAGTCCTTTCCTGCTTGGCATTTAAGCATATATATGTGTAAATCATTTGTTCAGGGCCTTTAATCCTCAAAGTTTGCAAAGCAGAGGGGAGTTAATGATGATGAAGGCTGCATGATACAGACAAGTGGGCACTGCTTTAAGGATCAGCATCTTATGCAAAGCAGAGGGGAGTTAATGATGGTGAAGGCTGCATGATACAGGCAACTGGGCACTTACTTTAAGGATCAACATCTTATGCAAAGCACTGTTTTCAGTCCTTCCATCACCTGATTGCCATTTGCAGTTTTGGCTTTAATTTCAGCAGCTGCATTTCCTTCTTATTTTTGCAATCCTGAAAAGAAGGAACCAACCAAAGCTACTCTAAATGGAATAGTTTTGCTCCTGCCTTGGGCTTTTCATATTACAAAGGAAAATCAGTAAAGAATGAATGTATGTGTCAAGCATTTTTATGGGGAGGATTATTTAAACCATTAACTTCTGAACTGTGTAAGTAGAGAACTAAGTAATTCTTCTCTTGTCTTTCTCAAATGGGTGAAAAATATGATCAAAACCACAAATACCAGCATGAGGGGAAAGCCTTTCCAGATTGCTGGAGATCACAATAATGAGGTAGATGTGCTTGGCTGCAGCAAACTAGCAATTTGCTTCAACTTGCACAAAAGCTACCTTGCCCTTGAGGTAAGTACAGTTAATTAGGAGCTCATATGTCAAGCACTTAGATGTTCCATGGCACTTGGAAATGATCACTTGAAATGGCTATTTAAACAGTTAGAAAGCTTCTGTAGGTAGCTCTGTGGGAAAAGTAACTTGGACTACTTTGTGTACTTCCTCTGAATTCATTTTGTGGATTAGGAGCAGCTGAGGGAACTGGGGTTGGTTAGTCTAGAGTAAAGGAGGCTCAGGGGAGACCTTCTCACTCTCTACAACTGTCTGAAAGGAGGTTGTAGCTAGGTAGAGGATGGTCTCTTCTCCCAAGTGACTAGTGATAGGACAAGAAGAAATGGCCTCAAGTTGTGCCAAGGGAGGTTCAGGTTGGATGTCAATAAGCATCACATCCACACAGTTTTTGAACCCCTCCAGGGATGGTGACTCCACCACTGCCCTGGGCAGCCTGGACCAATGCTTAACCACTCTTTCAGGGAAGATATTTTTCCTAATATATTTAAACAGATGCAAGAAATGCTATTTCATCTCTTTGGATGGTTAAATCCTGATTCCTGTTAGCTGTCCTTTGGCTTTGTGCACTCAGTTGAGGATGAATTTGGGTAGAGGAGCTGGCAAGGCTCTGGTATTTACATAATGCCTTTTTTTCCCTTCTGAACCCTGAACATGGATGGAGAGAGTCTTTAATCTTCTTAGTGATCTAAGCAAAAATTGAATGCTTTGGGTCAAGCTGGGTTTTGGATAGGCTCAGTTAGGGAAAAAGAAAATCAAATTAAAATAAATCCCAGCTCTTCACAGTGATTGCTAATGGAAATACTTCCAGAGCAAGTGAGTTCATGTTTCAGTACTTGATAATATTTTTGATATTTCATCAGTTTGCAAGGACCACATTGTTTTCAGACATACTTTTGGAGACTTCTTGGAAACAGAACTGGTTGCCCTTGTATTAAGCTCTGGGCACTGTTTCATTCCCCTGAGGATAGTTTTAAGTTATATCATGAGGGATGAAAAAGTAAGTGTCAGAAAAAGCAGCTTACAGAGGCTTCCTTTCCTCAGTGAACTCTTAGGGGCAGGAAAAGACTCCAGATCTGGTCTTAATCCTTCTTACCCCACAACTGCTGTGACATGGTAAGAGGAGGAGAAGTTGATTAGCTGGCTGTGCTTTCATATCTCAGTTATTAAAACATTTGGCCTGTGATTCTTGTGGTGTGTTGACAGTAACAAAACTTTGCAAACACTACTACCATAAAATTAAGGATGTGATTTAAAGAGGCTTTTTTGAAGTGGATAAAGCATCCTGAACTCAGGCTAGAAATGACATTTCATACTTCATTGGGCTTGCCTGCCTAGTTTCTGGAGTATTTTTTCATGTAGAAGTTCTAAGTTGTTAGGTGCTCTGAACAAAATGCAAATACAATATATTACAGTGAAGGGTGGGGGGGGGGAAATCAGTCTATTTGCATTCTCCTTTTTCTTCAGGCTTACCTTCCCCAATCCAAAAATTTCTGGTAAGTCATTAGACTTAATGTTCCCACAAGGGGTGTTTGTATGTAATACATCTTCACATAATCTTAAGTTCACTCAGAGATTGATTTTTCAGAACATGAAAGTAAGTTAGAGGACCTGCTGCTGGCCCTCTTAATACCTGCAGCCTAACATTTACAAACCAAATGGTTAACTTTTTATGTGGTTGCCTCTGTAACTAAATTCAGCAGCAGGCATTGAACATTTTTTGCTTTGCTTTACATCATGTTCAACAATAGAATCAAGTTTATATCCATCCCCTGCTTGAACTCCCCACTGCTGCATTTCATTAACTTTCTCAATATTGGATGCAAATGGTTTCTAGTTAACATCCTTCTATCTAAAAGACAAAAGCATTCTCAAAACCCTGGATGTGCAGTCTGGATAATAATAACATTTTATTCTCAGCTTTGAATACTTGCACTATTTTATGACCTTGTTTGAAATAGCTGTTGTTTATTCTTCCTGTAAGAGGTATATTTTAGAATGAAAGCCTTTTTACCTCTACTATAATTAATAGCCAGAAATAACTGACTGAAAACATAGTAAGGCAGGAAAGGACATGGTTAGTTATTGAGAGAAAGGGTCACAAATTAACCATACTCAGAATTTGGTCTTGTATGGGTGCTGACTTTTTCATCAAGTCAAGGGAGATGTTTCATAGCTTCTGTCTTGTGCTGCATTGACACTTATCCTTAGATCTTCTTTTTTATGACTAAAAGGAGATAGATATATGGGTACAATAATTAGAAGAGGGTATTGCAGGAGTCCAAATTGTCCTTGTAAAAATTTATCACAGAAGTTGTCCCAATTTGACAACTGAGCTCTGTATTCTTATATTAATTGAAGAAATAAGAGAGAAAAATAGGCCTAGGGCCTTAGAAAGCAACTTGTCAGTGAGACTGAGCCTATCTGGGTCTGACTGCATCCAAAAGCAATCATTCAGCCCTTCCTCCCTTTCCCCACTCTGGCAGTGTGTTCTCCTTGCTCCTTTTGCTAGGGTTTCAGTGTGTCCATGAAGAATTCAGCCTTTCAGTACCTAAAGGGGGATTACAAGATAGAAGGGGGGAGACTTTTCAGCTGCTCAGATTGCAACAGGACAAGGAAGAATGGATATAAACTGCAGAAGAGGAGATTTAGACTGGAAATTAGGAGGCTTTTTATTTAGAGGGTGGTGAGGCACTGGAACAGGTTGCCAAGGGAGGCTGAGGATGCCCTGGCAGTGTTCAAGGCCAGGCTGGATGTGGCCCTGGGCAACCTGGTCTAGTGTGTGGTGTCCCTGCCCATGGCAGGGGTGTTGGAGCTAGATGATCTTTAAGGTCCCTTCCAACCTGGGCCATTCTGTGATTCTATGAACAGTTGTCTCCTGCTCCACTTCCTTCACATTGTTCATTTTTGGCAGGGTGAGTAATCCTCATGGAGTTAGGCTGCAAACTCTGGTGCCAACATAAGGGCATCAGTGGATGTGAACAGCCAGAGGCCACAGGACCACACCTTTTAGTGGCTGTATGGATTAAAACCAAACTGAAAACAGTATGAAAGTGAAGCCTGAGCTTTACATGCATTGTGCTCCTTGTAACCACAGTGTTCACTGAATAACAGGAGAGATTTAGGCAAATATGCCACTAGGCTAATGAAGGACTCTTCTGAAGAGGCTTTGGTCTCTAGCTTTAGTTCTGAGATCCCAGTGTAGCCACCTACTGCCTCAGGTTTCAGTTTGTTCATAGTTTTAGCTCTATAGCTGTAAATATAGCCATATATATATAATAAACAGCAGCTATGAAACCACAGTAACAAGACAGATTTTAAGGCCTTGAGTAAGATTTTGGTTTATTTTAATATATACATATGATATATGGATATATGTATATATACATATGATATATGACACAGGTGCTCTGGTTTCAGATCTGGGGGTTTTGATTTAAAACTCTTTAGGGAACAGATTATAGATGTTACATTTTTCTGTCCATTTCCAGCCAAGGCTTCTGTAACAAATACTTGGAGTTGATGGATTTGGCTTAGGGGAAAAAGATACTACAAATATTAACATCACTGCTGAGCTATTCTACAGTAGTAGGGGCTGGATGTTCATGTTGATGTTGCTCATACCATTGAGCTTCTCTTTTGGAAATGTAAAGGCTGGTTTCAGTGAAACCTCTCTTGTCAGAAATAGGAGCTGCATGTTTTACTCCAAAAGCAGTGCTGGACTGAGTGCTTAACCATAGCTGTGAATGATTATTGGTGATTTGAGTAGGCTTTCAGGGCTTTGCAGGTTTAGCATGTGTGGAAGCATCTCTCAGTGTTTCTTTACATCAGGTCTGCCTGTTTCTGGAAATGTTTATGACTGTTTGGGGTGAAGCAATAAGCCTCTGCTTCCAGGGCTCTTTCTGGTTTTTAAAATCTTTGTACTGCTTAAATTAAGTCAGAGTTTCAGCTTGATGCTTATATTTCTTTCTTTGCTTCACCTTGTGTCCTGTCAGAAATTGGTAGGGATATGGTGCTCCTCCATGGTCATAGGAGGGTAAGCAATATTTACTGATAAAGCTGGTTTGAATCAATAATGTTTTCCCAAAATTTGATACTGTTGCAGGGTTGTTTTTCCCCCCTTCACAATTACGTTGTCTGTCTCATTTTTTTGTAATGAAAAGGCAATATCTTGGTTTTCAGAGCTGTACTGAACATGGGTAACCAGTCCCCTTACCATCCTTACAGAACAAAAACACCCCCCAATTTCTGCCTAAACTTAAATGTCTGATAGATTTTTGTGCTTTGCATACTCCATTGCATTCACTTGCCTGTTATCTCATGCTCTGTAGCATTAGTGAAAGCAAGAGGGCCTTGCTTTGATACTGCTGTTTATTTTTCTCTTTAGCTGTGTGCTGCCCACCTGCCAACCAGATCAGAGGCACCAAACCACTACCAAGCAGTGTGTCGGGCTCTGTTTGCTGAAACAATGGAGCTGTACACTTTCTTGGCCAAAATCAAAAGTGCAAAAGAGGTAAGCAGTCTTGAGAAGGTTTTCTGCTTTTTGAGCTCATTCCTCTGTGAATTAGGCTTACAAAATCACTTCTCTACCCAGCTAGTCCTGAATATCAGATGCCTGAGGAAATTCTCTGTAGTGTTCAGGAGGAGCAGTTCTACAGCTGTAGGGTTTTTGTTTCATTTGGCTTGTAACCAGTTAGAGATATCTTGTAGAAATGGATTAATTGTGACTATTTATTATTGTTATTATTTTTATTATTGTGACTATTGATTTGTTAGCCATTGGCCCAGGCTGCCCAGGGAAGTGGTGGAGTCACAGTCCCTGGAGGGGTTTAACAAGTGTCTAGATGTAGTACTTAGGGACTTGGCTTAGTCTTAGGGAGATGGTTTTAGATGATGGTGATAGGTTGATGGTTGGACTTGATGATCTTAAGAGGCTTCTTCCAACCTTGATAATTCTGTGATTCTGTGACTAGTCTCTTTGGGAATAAATCTGAGGGGGTTTTGGTGGGTTACACATTGCATGCATGCATCCATTGCTGCATTGAGTCTAAAAACTCTGGTGTTTCAGGGATGTTGTGAAGCATCAGACCTTTGCCTGCTGTTCCTCAGCTCCTTCTCATGCCTTGTCTTTGGCTGAGAATTATCTGAGATTCTTTTTGCTCATGTTCTGTCCTCAGTCAGCAGCTTCCCTGACCTTTGATATGTGATTGGCTTGTCACATCAGCTTCAGAGAAGAGATAACTTCAAAAAGAGAATTATTTCTGCCTGTAGGTCATGATGCTTCTGTTCACTGCCTGCTTGGCTGTTCCTGTTGACTGACAGGCCCATCCTCTGAACCACTGCAGTTAAATGGTCTGGCTGAGGAATAACTTTGAGGGTGGGTGGATGATTTTTAATGAAGGTAGTTTCAGTGCCATAAATCATTGTATTAACAGTGTGGTTGTTGGTTATGTTGGAAAACTGGTGGGTAAGGGAAAGGGCAGGAGGGGAAACATGCTTCTTAAAGCTGGTTTCTTCACTGAAGCCACCTTGTCAAGTAACAGCTCTTTCATAACTTAACACTAAATCCCTGAAGGATTTTCATTTCTAAGTTGAAATCTGCATTACCTTTGAAAATCAGGAAAAGATTTTACAGGCTCACCTAAAAATTTTGCTGCTGGAAGAGGCAGAGCTGTTCCACCCACTCACACATGCTCCCACTGGTTTCTTTCCTCTGGTTCTAGGAAACAAACACAGCAAATACCAAACAAAAACAGCAGAATCGTTCCTGTCAGGTTAATGAGCTGAATCAGCTCATTAAAGGGTCAGATGAGCCTCAGAGCAGCCCAAGAGAGCTTTTATCCTCACACTGGTGATGGAAGATGCAAACCAGTCAGAGGCAGAAGGGACTGGTGCTTGCTTTCCTTTCTGGTTGAAATGCATCTGTCCAAGAGTGAGAAGCCTCCAGAGGTGTTTGTTCTGTTGAACAGGTTCAAGTTTTGCCCCCACTTTTCCTGTAGTCCTACTCAAACTGAAAGCAGTTTTGAAACTGAAGCAGTATCATTCAAGGATAATTTTGACAGTGTCAGCATGGCTAAAGAGCCACTTGTTTTCTCAAGTGCCTGTGTTCTGGTTCTTCTGCATCCAATTGCCCTTGATACAGAGAGCAGGCAGGATACAGTGTCTCAGTGCTAAATCTGTCTCCTGAACCTTGATGTCATTAATTTCAGGTTTCACATTTTTGATTGTTCTTTAGTGTTCTGATCACTGGATATACTAGTTCATAGAGTCACAGAATCTCCTGAGCTGGAAGGGATCCACAAGGATCATCAAGGCCAACTCCTGTCTCTGCACATGACAACCCCAAAGTCACCCCATGTGTCTGAGAGCATTGGCCAAATGCTTCTGGAATTCCAGGAGAGTTGGTGCCATGACTGCATCCCTGGGAAGCCTGTTCCAGTGTTCCACCACTCTCTGGCTGAACAACCTTCTCCTAAGATGTAGATCTCCTAAGATCTAAGGCTCAGCTTCATGCCATTCCCTCGGGTCCTGTTGCTGGTCACCAGAGAGTGTAAATCAGCTCCTGCCCCTCCTTCACCTCTGGTGAGGAAGTTCCAAACTGCAGTGAGGTGTCCCCTCAGTCCAGGCTGAACAGACCAAGTGATTTCATCTGTTCCTCATATAGCTTCTCCTCCAGACCCTTCACCATCTTTGTGGCCTCCTCTGGACACACTCTAACAACTCAATGTCCTTTTGTATTGTGGTGCCCAAAACTATACTCAATACTCAAGGTGTGGCCACACCAGGGACCTGTGCTAGAAACACCTCAACAAACAGCTATTGCCAGATCTGTGTTGAGGCCCAAAGATAAGAAAAAACCTTTGGAGTTCTTTCTGCTTAGAGGGGAGTTTATGTTCCTAGTAGTTCTTCAGCATGATTTTGGCCACAGTAAGCAGTAATAAGGCATCCCTGTTGTCAGTGTCAAAACCTGTCATTTATAACCATTTAGAATCAAATCTCAGCAATAATTCATTTACAAATGCATTTAGAAAGTAAAGGGGTGTTTTGAGTTTGCAAATTATTCAACCACCTTGTAAATGGATGTTAAAACCCAACAACATCTGATCATGCTATAAAGCATACTGTGAGTTAATCCCAAACTAAAGGAACCATTTGCCTCTCAAAGGTTATTAGGAGTTGATTCAAAGCACATTTAGGTCAAAAGAAGTAATCCTTGTAGATGGAATTTTGGCCCTGCTGAAATTAATAAGACTTCTACTGCTGCACCTCACCAAGGCCAGAATTTTGCTCTTCTGATTTCCTTTTACTTACAAGAAGTGGCCAAGAAAATTATCTTAGCACCTTCTGGAGTCTGAATTCTTTGGTTTTAGGATGCATTTGATCCTTGCTTATAGCTTTTATCCAGCTGTAGATTTGGAATGCATTTAGTTTTTAAAATATCCAAAGAAAGAAAATATGTGTAAAGAAAACATAAGATAGAATGCTGTAAGTCTTGTTCCACCATTTTCAAATGACCTCTCTAGTTTATACTTGAGGCAAGCAGGACTCATATGATCACACTAAGCTTGTGCCAGTAAAAGCTGTGGTATTGTTTATATGCTCTTCTCTCTTGCAGCTCCATAGGAGAATCTTAATTCATGAGGATTACAGTTAATACAGTTCAAGTCAATAAATTCCTTTTGTTGCTGTCATCTGAGTACTGTGTGTAAGGGAGAGAAACATTTAATGCTTCAGTAAGGACATTTTGTTATGAATTTGTGGTGATTGCATTGATAGATAACTGTGGGGAAAAAACCAAATTGCATACATAAGTTGCAATTAAAAAACCCTTATCCTGTGTAATCTTGTGTTTATGGCAGTAAAGATGCCATGAATTGTGAACTCTGTTAGTTTAATTCAAAACCTGACAGCTTTATTTGGAGATCTTCCTTTAGAATCCCTCAGACCTAGACACAGTTGTGGATGTGAGATTAAATTGAGATGAAAAACACTAAAAAGGGGGAAAAAATCATGTAAAATTACTTAAAATAGCTTTCCTATGAATAAAAACTACTTTGAAATTCCTTGGATTCCTTCTAGGGCCACTGGATGTCATCTAGGTATCTATCTCTCAGGTAGAGGAAGTTCAGAGATTTTGCTTCCTAGGCACTTAAACAGCACGTTCACTGTAATGGAAGAGGGAGAATGTTTACCTGCAGAAATTCACTTGCTAGGAGTGGACCAGATCTGACCTCCTTTATGCTACAGCTCAGGACAGGGTTAGAAGGGCAATAAACTCTGAAAGAGACAGAAAAAAATATTGCTATGAGGCTGTTTTCACTGTAACACTATAAAAACTTGTCAGGATTCTGAAAGCATTTCCTGAGGGATTGATGAGGAGGCAGAAGGGCTAGGCCTAGAGGATTGGAATATCTTTTGTTAGCAGAATATATATTGAGTAATCATGTGCTCTCCAGTCTCTCATGTGAACATCCACTGCCATCTAACAAATGGAGCATAGCTTCAGAAAGGGTTTTACTGGCATCCATTTGGCTGAGTGCATTAATCAGAGATGATGAAGCAATGAGTGAGCTGTTCAGGTCATCTCAATCCATGTCAAATGAAATGGTTTAGGCACTTTGTCACCTACTTGATGCCATCTGGTTTTTATTTCCAGTCTGATTCCTTGTGTATGAAAGGTCAGCAATAAAATTGACTTGCAGACAGGGAGATGGTGATTCTGTTCTTCAAGAGAATGGAGTGTCTAATGGAATGGATGGACAGCACAGGACTTAAGTCAGAGGCTGGGAAAGGTGTGATCCTACCATTGCAATAGTGAAAACATAAAAATAAATGGAGTAACAGAAATAGGTATTTCTGTGGAATAGCAGCAGCAACTCCAAAGGTAAGGTTGAAATTCAGTTAACTAATCTGATCTGACCTTGCATCTTTTTGCAAGGTGAAGTTTTCTAGCAAGTTTTCTGAGGTGTTTTTTCAGCTTGCTGGCAGCATCTGTATGCTGCTCAGGCTCTGGGAAAGGTGCCCTTGCTGCAGATGCATCCTGGCTACCATCTGCTGCCATCCAGAAGAGGTCTTTTGATGGGCCAAGACCTCCTGACTCTTTTCTGCTGTTTAAGCATTTAGAGCTGATATAAAAATGGAGTACAGCTTGTTTCTTACCTGAAGCAGTGAACTTTTACAATTGCAGTGGGAGATTCCACACAAAGGGGATCTCTCCATGCTTTTTTTCATTGTGAATGTGGAAAAAAGCTCAGTAAGGTGGAGGAAATGAATGCTTGTGTGGTGAGGGGGAAGATAGTTTAAATATCTGACAAAAATAGGCCTCATGGAAAAGAAAAGATCATCTTTTTCAGGATCATCCAGAAGCCCTTGAGATCCCCTTTGTTGGCACCTAGCCATAGACAGAACTGTAGGCACAAATAAGTGATGTCCATGAGATAAAGCAAAGGTTTCTGCTGTGGAGTATCTGTAAAGGTCAGGCACATTGCTCAGCAGTGGCTTCAAGTGTGGCTAAGAGAGACAGGGAGGGACTGTGCAAGCAATAGGAATGCAGAAATTGCTGCTGTGGATGGTTCTGAGGTTCCACCTGGTCTGCTATCCACATTGTGAACCTGCTTCATTGAGGTGAAATCTGCTGCAGTCCTTCTGCATTGGGAGAAATATTGCCTGCAGGTCAAGGGAGCTGCTTCTCCCCTTCTGCTCAGTGCTTGTGAGGCCACACCTAGAGTGCTGGATCCAGTTCTGGGCTCCCCAGAACAAGAAAGACATGGACATATACTGGTGGGAGTCCAGCAAAGGGCCACAAAGATGATGAAGGACTTGGAGCATCTCTCTGTGAGCAGAGACTGAGAGAGCTGGGGCTGCTCAGCCTGGAGATGAGAAGACTCAGGGGGATCCCATCACTGTCTATAAGTACCTGGAGGGAGGGTGCAAAGAGGACCAAGCCAGGCTCTTTCCAGTGGTGCCTAGTGAGGACCAGAGGCAAAGGGCACAACCTGAAACACAGGAGGTTCTCTCTGAACATCAGGAAACACTTTTTTCTGTGTGGGTGGCTGAATACTTGCACAGGTTGTCCAAGGAGGTTGTGGGGTCTCCATCCTTGGAGATACTCAGGAGCCACCTAGACATTGTGCTGGCAACTGGCTCTGGATGGCCCTGCTTGAGCAGGAAGGCTGGACTATCTGACCTCCAGAGGTAACTTCAACCTCAACTGCTCTGTGAATCTGGGAGTGTTATCAGTAAATAAAAGCCTGCAGCAGAGCTAAGTGTTCCTGAGTGGGCTGTGGGTGATAAATTCCACAGCTGGTGCCAAGAGACACTGTAGGATACTGGCCAGTATAAAATACAAGAGGTGTCCAGTGGGCAGGCATGTCTTAATCTGACACAGTTAGAGATTGATGTGCACTCTAAAGCATCAAGATTCATATTCCTTCCAAACTAATTAAGACTTTGTGTATTTTTATAATTGCCTACATCTTTGATTGCAGTGAAAGTCCAAGTTCATCAAAAACTTCTGCATAATTTCATTATTCACAGTAGCCTTGTAATTAAGATTTTGGTAGAACAGGGATAAAGCTTCCAACCTATCTTCTTTGTACTGTTCTTTTAAATCATGTTACCTTTCATTTCTGTCCTTTCTGATGTAAAAACATAATTCTTTCCATCTGCCTGGACATATTTCAATCTGAGCTGTATGAAAACATAAACTTAACAGATTCTAATTAAGTGCATGAGCAGAAATGAAACTGTTCCTTCAGTTTCTAGATTCATGCCATGCAAAGACTCAGTTGGAAAACAGTTAACTAAAAAAATCAGGTGTTGCTTTCCATTTGCCATGGCAGTACTGGGGTGTTATTTGTACAAAATATGATAATGGAGGTAGTTAATAGGTACCTAAGCAATGTTAATGGCTAACTTATTTTGGAAATGTGATCATTAGCCAAGTTACTTTTAATAGTCTTGTGACTGTAAAAACCCCTGCTGCTTGGATTTTCAGGAAGCACAGCCAAAGAAATAAATTGATTCAGCAACTTTTCTGCTCATAACTCCACTTTTGCCTACACTTGCAGGCTTCCTGTGACTCCACTTTTACAGCTGTGCTGTTGTCAGGCTTGCAACCCCGTTGTGATTTGTTTGATGCCTCAATTTAGGAGCTTTACTAAGGGAAGAGGCTGCCTGTTTGGTTTTGTGGGTTTGTTTTGGTTTGGTTTTTCTTAAGTGATGCAGGCAGTGTCACTCAGTAAATGTTACATCCACTTGGTTTGGGGTTGGGTTTTTTTGCCTCTTCTTAAGAACACAGTTCTGTTGAGCAGCATGATAACTATTGCCCTTTCCAGAGCTAAGCAAAGTCTGTCAACCCATATCCCTATAAATGAAGAACTTTTTTTGATGTCCACTTGAGGCATTTAGGGACTGATTTAACTAATCCTGTTCCCATGTTTGAATTAAAATGAGGTTTGAGTCTTTTGAAAGAACTAGGGTAATGCTGCTGGTCATGTCTTTGGAATTTAAATGCAAGTTGGATAGCTGAATATGTATGTGTAATATATGTATATATACTATATAACCCAGTAGAACAGTAGAATGTGCTGGGTTGGAAGGGGCCAATGAGCATCATCAAATCCAACTCCTGTCTATGCACAGGACAACCCCAAAGTTGCACCACGTGCCTGAGGGCCTTGTCCAGATGTTTCTTGAATTCTGTGAGGCTTGGTGCACTCTGACCACCAGATATACTAATTCATAGAGTCATAGAATCTCCTGAGCTGGAAGGGACCCACAGGGATCATCCAGTCCAACTCCTGTCTCCGCACATGACAACCCCAAAGTCACCCCATGTGTCTGAGAGCATTGTCCAAATGCTTCTGGAATTCCAGGAGAGTTGGTGCCATAGCTGCATCCCTGGGGAGCCTGTTCCAGTGCTCCACCACTCTCTGGCTGAAGAACCTTTTCCCAATATCTAACCTGAACCTCCCCTGGCTCAGCTTCATGCCATTCCTTCGAGTCCTATTGCTGGTCACCAGAGAGAAGAGATCAGCTTCTGCCCCTCTGCTTCCCCTCATCAGGAAGCTGTGGACTGCCATGAGGTCTCCCCTCAGTCTTCTGTTCCCTAGGCTGAACAAACCAAGTGACTCCAACCTCTCCTCATGTGTGTTCCCCTCTAGACCCCATGTGCAGATTATAGATTTTAGAATTGAGCCTAGAGGTGCAAGAATATTTTATTAGTTTCACAGGGGCAGCATCAGAATTACTGCATCAGCAACCAAGTGATTCTTACTTAAGAATATAAACTGGGAACTGCAGTAGACTGTGTTCTGCAGTTGGTGAAAGACAAAGTGCAGGTCTGGACTCCTGAGAATGCTGTTTTGATGAAAAGGTGGTGGTTTGGAGAGCATTTTGTGGAAGGGAGTCTTTGATGCTGTGCTGATAAGTGTCTTACATAAACTCCCATCTGTCAGTGAGCCCAGGAGAACGTGTCTCAAATGTGGGACACGCAGCAGCAGCAGCACATCAGCTGCCTGCTTTTAATAGTGCAGCAAGTTATTTGAAGCCAGTTGGTATTTTTGTTGCTAGCTTACATCACAAAATACAGGGGAGTTGTTGGGTTTGTGTGTTGTTTTTTTTTTTAAACAAAGGCCAAATGCTGTAATGGCTTAAAAAAAAGCCAAAGCTGTGGAAACATTTGCCTCCAACACACCCAACCCTTATTTCCTCAACATACCCCCAATGAGAGGTGAATCAGGTCTGGGGGGTGGGTCTGGGGTTGTTTAGAAAAACCCTTTTCAAGATGTTTCTGCTTTCTGAAATGGAAACTCATTTAGGTCATGTATTTATTATACTGTAATAGCTTTTCTTAAGCCCTTGTCCCCAGGGTAAGTACAAGTGACTGCAACTGCTGAGGTTGCTCATGGATTTTGGATGACAGTTAAATTCTGACACATGGTCTCCTGTATTGTAAATGTGTTGTTTTCCATCATTTACAGTGGAAACAGATGCAAAACTGGCTGGTGGTGCTGAAGGGAAGTGATAATAATTCATTTAGTCTAGAAGTTTAAACATAATCATTTGTCACAGTGAATTTATTCCTTCCCAAGCAGGTGGGGAGAATGTAAAGCCACCTTCCTGAGCACTGGCTGCAAAGATTGAGCACTTTTCTTTTTCCCCCTGATCCTCCAAAGCTTTCTAACTTCTATTTTGATGAAATTCCTTTCCTTTCTACTGTTCTGCACTAATTGCATGATGAGCAACTTGTAAGGGTCTGAGCTAGGTGCTGAGAAAAGGGAATGAAATATCCCTACAAGATGTGAGTCTGTGCTGGTACAAGGGAAGCAGCTGGAGCACTTGGCTGGGATGTGGAGGAGTATGAGTCCAGCTTTGGCAGTAGCTTTTGCTTGTATCAGCTACTTTGGATCAAAAACCCTGCATTTGGAGAGAGCTCTCTCTTGGCTGGCAGGTTTTGCTCTTACAGCTCTCCAGTGTAGCCAGCATCACTTGTATTTAGGCTACCTTGGGTAGAAACTCACCCTGCAGCTATGTTCCAGAGGAACTAATGAGATGGTTGCCATATTTGGAAGATCTTTCAGCTACTTAGGGTTTGGGGTTTTCTCCCCCCTTTTTGTTTTCTGCTGTTAAGAAAAACAGGTTGTAATCTTTATCACTTCATGGAATATTTATGTCAGTCAAAGGCATGAGCCTTTGGGCATAAACTGTATGGTGGGGACATGGTTGCTGAGATAGGTAGTTGCTGCAAATCTTGCTGAACAGTCAAGGTAAAGGTTAAGCAGCTGGAACATGCTAATTGTTGAAAAATTAATGTGTACCTTCTGGTATAGAAAAGAGGAGCAAGCCTGACAGTTGTGAGCTGAGTTAGTAAAGGGGAATTGAGCTAGAAAAGGGTTAAGAGGATAGGACATTTAGCCCAGAATACACAGTGCAGAAAAATAGAGCTAAGAGAGGAATAGAGTAGATCTGCAAAGGTAAGACACAAGGACTAAGAGGCCCCACTATGAGATAATGGGAACCCAGCTGCAGGACTATTGGACAGAACCAGGTTTGTGACCATGGTGGCTGCCAACTAGGCAAAATTGGACAAAGTAGGAAAGTTCACCATGAAGACTTTAAGCCTTCCTCAAAAGACCACAGCCCATGACCACCAGGAGGCAGTGCATGTGCACCAAGAGGAGGAGGCTTAGGATCAAGAGTCCCAGGAACTGTTTTTAATAATCCCACCTATTTCCCAGAAATCCACTGCATATGTAGAGCCTAGTAATGCATATGTATAGATTAGGGCATTAAATAATGGTCTGAAACTTGTCTGGGCAGAGTGGTTTGGTGAAGCTATTCCCCTGCTTTCCAGCACTGTAACAAACATACCTGCTTTAGAACCTTCCCTGGGTGGTAAAGTTTGTTCCTGCACATCAGAGCTTATTTACTGGAGTTCACTTTTGGATTACAAAGAGGAAAAGGAGAAAAGTAGCAGAATGAATTTGCATTTTGTAATTTATCAAGAAATGTTAACAGCTTGCAAGAAAGCAAGTCCTTTACAGTTCACAGATACTGTATTTGAAATCATTACTGCAGCTGCATGACAGAGAAAAGAAGAAAACCTGGGTGGCAAAATACACATAAGTGAGGTCTTTATGTTCCTCATCCTTTCCATTTTCCTTTTTTTTTCCCTTGGCTAAGAGTGATTGTCTGTAAGTGTCAGGCTGACTGCTGGCTGCAGCAGCAGGACCAACACAGGTTTCCATAAAGACATTCTTTCCCAGTTGAGTATCTTGTGGTGATACTTCCAAGTCATGCCAAAACATTTCCACGTTGTCCCAGGATATATTTGCTTCTGTAGCACAGATGATTTATGGTTTTGGGGGTTTTTAAAGTCTCCCTGTAGATGATGTATTTTACTTTTATAGGGCAATGGTAATGTTTTTCTTTGGTATGACAGCAAGTGAGTTACTTGCTTAAATAAGACAATAAATAACCCATCTGCTCTCCTTCCAAAACCACTGTGGCAGCTGACTCACATATGCCATCTCTGTAACTTAGCTTGGTAGATGCTTGCACTCTCTTAAATGTGTAAGTTAAGCACTTTTCCAGGGCTTCCATCTCTTCCACTGAAATGCTGGCTCATTTGAAACTACTTCCAGGAAAGACATTCTATACAAAATACTCTGGGAAGCTGAAAAGCTAAATTGTGACTGATTGTTCTGTACCACTGAAGGAAGAACTTTGAGTGCTTAAAAGTGAGAAAAAGATTTTTGACAAATAACTACATCTGTTAGACCTCTGATCTGTTGCTTTTGCCTGATAAAGAACCCAACAAGTAGTTAGCAGAGGATTTACCTGTCCATTTTAAATCCAGTAGAGGATACTTAGATCAAATTGAACATTGTTAAAGTTTATTTCCTGGAAAACTCACTGTAAAAGTGGAATGGACTATTGAGAATTTGTACTGCTGATTCCAGAACATTTCAATACAGAAGTAATAAATAAGAACCCACTTTGAATATGCAGTGGTAATATGTATAAGATGATTTCTGTAAGGTCACAGGCTTTTAGAGCTTTTGCTGGCATTTGTTTCCATGCAGGCTTGCCTGTTCTTCAGTCTGCTGTAACTTCTAGTCATTTTTAATAGTCTTGTTAGTATGAAAGTTTTTTTTCTCAATAGACAATCTCTTCCATATCTGCATGATCTGGTCTTGTTGATAAATAGCAGCTTTTACCTTTGAAAGCTCTGTTTCTCTTCCTTACATGGTTTTGTTACTCAGATTTCAGAATCTATAACCATGTTACACAGACTGCTTAATTTCAGTATGGATGCAAGTCTGCCACGGGTCAGTTTCAAGGACTTCTCATACTTCACTTCTCTTCACAACTAACTGCCTGGGAACTTCTCCTACAAAAATGAGCTGTCTTGACTCTAAAGTTAAGATTTTTTTTTTTCCCCCCAGCATTTAATGTCCACTTTTCAATTAAGAGAAATATATTCCAACAGTATTTGGAGTTACTTTTACAGTATTGCTGATGAAGTCCTAAGACATTGAATAGAATACCCAAACAACATAATCCAACAGATGTCAAAAATTAAGCTTCAGTTTTATTTGAGAGTGATGCCCTCATTCATTTATTGACTCATTTTCTCTTCTGTGGCAGAATCTGAAGAAGATTCAAGAAATGGACAAAGAGGGAAGTGATGAATCCACCACAGATCTTGATGACTTGAAAAATGCTGACTGGGTAAGTCAACAAATAAATTAAATAGGGTTTCAGCATCATTACCAGTAGTTTCTACTTCCATGTAATGCTTACCTGAAATTGTTTGGTTTATGTTAAAGTTAGTGTCTGTTTTTTTCAACATCTGAATTAATAGTAGAACTATCAAAACAAGGGAGAACCAAATGGAGTCTCAACCTTCTTTCACAGGCAGATGACACAATAGAAGTATGCAGGCATTACATCTTTTCTTAAGACCTTCTTCATGGAGAAGCTTTTGCATTTTGAAAAGACTGGACATTGAGAGAGGTATCATGCTTACTGCCTTTCACAGGGACAGCCAGGCAGCAGGCAGAGCCACCAGCTGAACTTCTCCAGTGATGAGAGAAATATGTTACAGAGAAAGTCTTGAATGAAAGTAGCTTGTTTTTTCCAGTTACTATTTTTCTCAGTTCATAAGGAATATTATGAGGTTCTTCAAAGTACTTGACTTCAATCTCCCAATCTTCTGTCCACCACCTGTGCTTCTGCCTCTCCAGCCATTCTTACTGCCCAGAAAACAAGAGGGAGGTGTTAATGTGTTGCTCTTACAGGCAGAGCAAAAAGAAGTTGAGTACTGAGAGAATATTGCTAGACCTTAGGATTTGGAGTCCCTTCCAAAATGATCTATTTGAAGAACACCTGCTGGGAACTTTCACCCAAAAATTCTGTGCCTAAGGGAGACAAAGTTTTGGATTCAGTCACTGTGTTAATTCATATAGGATTAGCTGTAAGTGTAGAAACTGTCCTGATGTGCTTGCAGTGTAATCAAAGTAGAACTAGAGATGGTATGAGAGTTTCAAATCCTTTTTCTCTATCAACTTGGAGATGAACATCACTTGAGGTGAGACTCTGCAGTCTGCTCAGTTGCAACAAAGTTTTGGGGTGTTCATGAGGGTTAAAAATAGGCTAATAGAAAGTAAAACGGGGTTTGGTTGATGTGTTAAAACAGTACAGCTATATGAATTGGGTGGTGTCCTGAAATGGGAATGACCAACTTTGGCTTAACCCTGAAGGGTGGTGTTCAGGGTAAGGTATCAAAATTCCTCTCTCTTTCTCTCTTCAGGCTCGATTTTGGGTGCAAGTGATGCGAGATTTACGGAACGGTGTGAAACTGAAGAAGGTTCAGGAGCGGCAGTACAACCCCCTCCCCATAGAGTATCAGCTCACCCCCTACGAAATGCTGATGGATGACATCAGGTCCAAACGCTACACCTTAAGGAAGGTCATGGTGAGTCAAGAGAATCACTACCATTTCTCAAATCTGAAAGGTTCTTTTCCATTTTTAGCTGCTTCCTTAAAAACATAACACCAACAAATGTGTGTTTTGTTCTCCATATGGCATTCTGAAAGACGTGTCATATGCCTGGACAAATGACTTGGGTTGGGTTGATGATAACCTTAAGAGTCATAAGCACTGTCACACTTTCCCCTGAGCAGTTGTTCTAGGCTTTTCTTATTGGGGGGGAACACAATTATCTTAAGTTCCAACATAATTTTTACAACTCCAGTATGTAAAGTGCTACCACGTTATTACAGGAGTGATACTGTGATAGCAAAGGAAAAGCTACTGTGTGTGAAAACTTGTTACCATCCTCTGTTACAAATTTGCAAGGAATAGTCTAGATAAAAAGTTGTAGAACTTCAGTTTGTGGAAGCTGAGCTCAATTATTTTCAGCATATCCTATTGCTGCTGTCAAGACAAGACAATATGCCACAGCAAGCTGGGGAGTGCTGATGGGTCTCCTCCTCCAAAATGCTCATAAAGGTTGACTTGAGACACTTGTTTTCAGAACCTGTTTGATATTTACTGATGTCTCCCTGTTCTTTCTTTTCCTTTTGGTTGATATTTTGTTCAACATGGAGATAGTCTTCCTGATAAGCTAGCAACTGATCTAAAGGGCTCCTTATCCCTAGCAGAACATTTTAAACCCCTTTGGCAGAGACATGTATTTAGTCAATGTCAATATGTATGCCTTAGGTACAGTGGAAGCAGTGTCTTAGAATACAAAGGGTTCAAATGTAATTGCTTTCTTGACAAAACCTCACACAACCTTTGTTAGTGAGAAAGTTGTGATTCCACCAGCAAAATTCAGAGATGGGAGGGGGGAGGAGACAAGAGAAACAGAAAGCATACAGTTTGTTTTGTCAGAAATCATTAGAAGAAAGAATACAGGAGGAAAAAACCTGGAACAACTACATGGGGAGCAAATAAATGAGTTCTGTTACTAATACAAATGCCTTTAATGTAGGAGCTGAAACTACTTTCCTAATCAAGATCTAGATTTAGACTATCAGATTTTACTTATTTTCTGCAACAGGTGTCACTTAAATTAGTGGAGTAGTGGTAGTGAAGTTATCTGTCTCTGGGCTAACAATTCAGAGAACTATGCTAAGTGTTGCTACTCTACCCCACTGCAAAGGAGGAAGAGTCCCCTCAGGACCTTGATTACTGTATGCAGCCAGGATAGTAGTTTTGTTTGAATGGGAACCCCTGGGTCATCTGGTTTTGCTGTTGTGACACTAGCCTTTAATTCCTCTGCTGCTGAGCAAGCTCCTGCCTCTTCAGAAGAGATTTTCTTCATTATATTGGTAGATCTTTGAGGCACAGCTGCTCCTCTGCTTATCCAGACTCTCACAGGATACAAAATCCCTGCAAGCATCTATTTTTATCCTGCTGTCTTGTCTACTGGGTAGATTGTCCAAAGTGACCTGTGGGCATAAACATGAATTGAGATTGCAATCAGCTGCAGGTACAGAACCTGTAGGGCTATCTGTGATGCAATTGTTGGCAACTACTGGTGACCTTGGGTTAGAAGAATAACTTCTTTCTTGTTAGAAACCTCCAATTCAGTAACTTGGATTCTGCTGCAGGTAGGGTATGCTTGAATGTGCAAAGCATGCACAATAATAAGGGTGCAGCTTGACATGAAATGTGTGGAGCCTGAAGGATTTACATAGAATTACAAGTTTAGTTAGATCACATAAATACAGCATCTGGCCATCACTGACCACTTTTAATGAAATGTAAAAGATGCCTGTGAAATTGCTCACTACAGAGTTAGGTGGAGTAAGGAAATAAATCTAGCATGGTCAGAGAGCATAAAAGCTTCCCTTCAGTGTCTTTCATACAGGTGTCTTTTTTTGGGAAGGTAGGTTCTGCCACCAGTGCTCCTGCCCTTGGCTGCAAAACATCCACTTGCTTTGCCACCAGCTCCTCCTGTATCCTATGGAAAAATCACTTAAGCAAATCTTACATTTCTCCTTTTCCAATCAAATGGGAATATTGATACTAATTATACCCTGGTGGCATCAAGTCAGGGCATAGAGTGCCCTGAGGTGAAAGGCTTAGAGCCATGTATTATTTATTTCCTGTTGTCACGCAGAAGGTTGTTCCCCAAGGCTGGAACAAAGATTATCAGTTTACAAAATGACTGTTCTGATGGTAATAGCTCTCAGCTTCAGCTGTCAGCTCTGACATCTGATGAACAGGGAAGAGAGACTTCTGGTTTCATTAATAATACCACAAAACATGCTGGCCTCAAAAAATTGCTCAGTCTTTAAACAGGAGAAATCAATCACACCACTTAAAATAATATTCTCCTCATCATAAAATGTCAAATCACTGTTTAATATAAACCTTTCCAGTTTAAATTTTTCTGCATTATTTTTGGGAAGGTGATGCATGTTGCAGAGTTTAGCAGCTTGGTATTCTGTGCCAGGCTGTCTGAAATTCACTCCACTGAGGCTGAGGATGTGGGTGGGGGGAACAAATGGAACTGGAGCCATCTCTAGGGTAGGATACTTCCAGAAAGGGGAACACATTTTTCATCCAGAATTATAAGCAAATCATTGGGGATTCTGCCAGTTCTAGCCTTGCTTTCTTGTTAATGCTTAGGAGATCATAGAATCATTTAGGTTGGAAAAGACCTTTAAGATCATTGAGTCCAGCTGTTAACCTAACACTGCCAATTCACCACTAAACCACGTCCCTCAACACTACATGTCTTTTCAATCCCTCCAGGGATGGTGACTCCACCACTTCCCTGAGCAGCCTGTTCCTGGGCTTGACAACCCACTTGGGGAAGAAATTGTTCCTAATGTCCAATCTGAACCTCCCCTGGCACAACTTAAAGATGTTTCCTCTTGTCCCATCACTCGCTGCTTGGGAGAAGAGGCCCACACCCACCTCTCTATAACCTCCTTTCAAGGAGTTGTAGAGAGCAAGAAGGTCTCCCCTGAGCCTCCTTTTCTCCAGACTCATCAGCCCCAATTCCCTCAGCTGCTCTTCACAACACTTGTGCTCTACACCCTTCAGATGGTACTGGAGATCAAGAAAACCAGGGCCTTAAAGAGCACCCATGCTTTCTCAGAGGCTAAGAAGAGAGTATGAGCGACTATGTAATGCTTGGCAGTGAGACCTGCTTCAGATTGAAGTTGTTCTTAAAAACAATGTAGGCAGTTTTTCTTCCAAGCAAGATAGAATCTCTATCTGCATTCTCCCCTAGACATGGTTGCAGCTTTGACATTCAATTTAATCATTTCAAAATCCTAAGTATTGCTGATTAAAGCTGCTGCAGTTCTTCTGCAGCTATCTGCAAAGCTGAAAAGAAAAAGCTGTTATCTGCAGTTTGCTTGCCCGTGCTCTGCATCTGGTTTGTTGCTCTGCTCAAAACTGGTGGAGTTTTGTGTCTGGTGCAGGTGTCAGAACTCTGCTGGCTCTGTCAGGCTTGTTGTGAGTTGGCATTGACTGCAGGAATATGAATGCAAACCACAAAAATATCTGTTTCACTTTCTCCTTTCCAGGTCAACGGTGACATTCCCCCTCGATTGAAAAAGAGTGCCCACGAAATAATCCTGGATTTCATCCGATCCCGACCTCCATTAAACCCTGTATGTAATCCAGCTTCCTTCCCAACAACAATGTGGCTTTTTAAAGCATGTTTGTCTCCAGGCAATATGTTCAATATTACATTTTCTGACAAGGCCTTTCAAAACTATTGTCCCCTGCATATAGAACGTGGTCTCTTAAAAGAACAGTGTGTAGTATCTTACATGTACTCATTCATAGCTGCTGTTATCAGCAACCCTTTATCTCTGGGAAATCAGTTGGGGAAAAATAGAATCCTCCTTCCAATTTATGTGGAAAAACTCAATGTTCTACAGTTGAGTGCATGTAAAATCATCTCACAGAATCACAGAATTATCAAGGTTGGAAGAGACCTCTAAGATCATCAAGTCCAACCATCAACCTATCACCATCATCTAAAACCATCTCCCTAAGACTAAGCCAAGTCCCTAAGTACTACATCTAGACACTTTTTAAACACTCCCAGGGACTGTGACTCCACCACTTCCTTGGGCAGCCTGGGCCAATGCCTAGCAACTCTTTCAGTGAAGAAATTTTTCCTGATACCTAGTCTAAACTTTCCCTGGCGCAACTTGAGGCCATTTCCCCTTGTCCTCTCACAGGTAGCCCTCCCACCTCACTCCAGCCTCCCTTGATGCAGATGTAGAGAGAGAGATCTCCCCTGACCCTCCTCTTCCTGAGGCTAAACAACCCCAGTTCCCTCAACTGCTTCTCATAAGACTTATTCTCCAGACCTCTCACCAACTTTGTTGCCCATCTCTGAACATGCTCCAGTGCCTTTAGGTCTTTCTCATAGCGAGGGCCCCAAAACTGATCTGAGTACTCGAGGTGCAGCCTCACCAGTGCCGAGTACAAGGGGAACACACCATTCCACATTTTCTTCCCCAAAAATGCAGGGTGTACTTTTAGGAAAGGACTGGTTTATATAAGTGTGAATATCTTTCTATCCCAAGGCCTCAGCAAGAAAACTGAAGCCAACCCCACCAAGGCCACGGAGCCTTCATGAGAGGATACTGGAGGAAATCAAGGCAGAGCGGAAGCTGCGGCCGGTCTCCCCCGATGAGCTAAGGCGGAGCAGGCTGGGTAAGCACACTGCTACTTTTGACCTGCAGCATCCACAGAGAATTTCCCACAGAAGAGGCAGTAATATTAGTGAAATCTGTGCAGATGTCATGGAAGATAAAATCATTCTCATCCCTTCAGAAAAAGAAAGAAAAGAAACCCCGCAGGCTTTGCTAGGGCTGCTGTGCAATCTTTGGGCTAAGTTATATTTCAGAGTCAGGGACTGTGTGATTCAGCCTGATTCCCTTCAAGTTTTTAATGTGAGTATGAGATAAATTGAATGGCATTATGTTGCTTGTAGCTTGTAGTTAAGTTGCTCAGAATGGAATGGATATTACTTCTCCCCAGTGCATTATTCCTTACATATCTGCAGGTATTCTTTACATGTCTGGTTATAATCACTTTTATTCTCTTTGTTTCCTGTTGTTAGCATCACCAACTTCCTTAATTTAATTTAATTTTAAACCTGCTTTGATTTTGTTTGCTGAATCTCTTGCTTTTATTTTGAATCTAAATCTTTGCTTCATTTGATAATGCTATGGAACATATATTTGTATATATTCTTGGTAGGTAAATAATTCAGACTTGCACTGCAGTGCATATTCAGCAACCCACTATGAAATTATACAAGTATTGTGCTCTTCAAGGATCACCACTTTGCATTAGTTCAATGGTTCTGATGACAAAAGCATGACAAATATAATTTTACAGTGTGACTTGCATTTCTTTAAGAGCATGGTATTTATCTGTATCTGAAAAGCTAGCTGGATTTTTGAAGAGCAGAAGTGGCATCTTATGGCTGAGAAGCATGAAACAATCCATGTATGTACTCCCTGTCACTGCTGTTTTGCACAGTATTTGTGCTTGCCACATGGGTTTGAAGTCACTTGTCCAGATTCAAGTGGATTGTGACAACCCCTTGTCTCCAGAGAAAACCAATTTCACCAGTCTTGCTTTGTTGCATTGTTTTTGAAGTGCTCAGAAGAGTTTGATGAATGTTTGGGTGCATTTTTAAAAGCATGACCTTCTTAGTGTGTTTTTCTTTGGGCCTTCTAGTTTCTGGTTTGGATTCAGCTTGTGCTTGCTGTATCAGTTAATATTTCTAATAGGCCTAGACATTCATCCAAATATAGAAAGCTTGCAGAAGTGATTCCTTTCTTTTTTCCCAGCATTGAGTTTTAGTATTTTAAATGTTCTCCATCTGGAAACTATCCTGTTCTCTCAGGGGCAGCAAATTTGATCTTTAAAATTTCTCATTGATATAAATGACATCAAACCCACTTAGTAAACTGGTTTTTAAAACAATGTTGGAGTATTCTGGGCTGATTTCAGGGCATGGCCTGCAGTGAGGAATGCCCATTTTCTACCAATTCTTCAGGTTTTTTGAGGTTTGGAAGTGTGATAATTCCCCTTTCAGTCCAGTGAATTATTGGGACTAATTGCTGTATTTCTAGAGGTATAAGGGGGGTTGTATGCACATTTCATTTCACAAGTGTTTATTTGCTGCTGCCATGAAGACAGGAAAAAAGAACAAAGGCCTTGAAGATAATTCTTTTTTATGGTGAAAGATGAGGTTTTGTTCTTTCTCACATTGAAATGATTGTTGTGTGCCAAGTCCCTTTTAGAATAAAGTGAGTTTTGCAGAATTGGGAATGGGGTAATGCTAGTGATTTTCAGTGTGCTACAAATAGATCTGCCATATAGTTTAGATGACCAGTGAATATAATTTAATGTAACAACATGGAAGGTAATGAGGTTTAAGGATTATAAATCTAAATAGAAAAACACCATGTGGGACACTTGTACCATCTGGACAGAAATATTTGTTGCTATTAAAAAGCAGAATTAAAAAAAAAATAAAGAAAAGGAGTGTTAGAGTGAAATATTTGGGACTATAAGGTAGGATAGATGTGTCCCAGAGTTGATCCTAGTTGCTCAAGAGCAGTTACACCTGACCCTAGAGGTGAGGGGGGCTGTACTCCTGCAGTTCCTCCTCTGCACTATGAGTGGACCTAAGGCATGTGTTTCCACAAGCTTTATCCTTCTGCTCTGCACATGCATAGAGTAAGATCTCCTCAACCCTGCCACTGAGAAAAGCCAGCCTGTGGCTGGCCAGTCTCAGTCTAAAACTTCTTTGGAAATGGTGATTTAATCTTGATAGTTGTTCTCACAAAGGAAGAGGATTGAGGAGAGGAGTTGGGGTGAGCTTTCATCATCAGAGTGAGTTATCAAGATGGACACAGCCTTGAGGTACATGTCCTTTTAATTAAACACATAGATTTGGGACTCAAGCAAATTGAGCTAATGGAGCTTGGAGGAAATCTTTGTTTCATGTGCATATTTTATCAACCTTCAGTTAGGACTCAGCATGAGGTGGTAAACACCCTTCAGCTTTAAAATATATTTGCCTGTGTGCTAAGTTTGGACAGAGATCCAGATACTCTTTCTGTAGCTGATGTTGTCTAGTTAATGAACTGCAGGAAAAATACCCTGCCTCCAAAATTTGCCTCTGAATCAGCCACCTACTGTCTTCACCACAGAGATTTATTCTCCTGAGCAAACCTTGTCCCAGCACAACCTTTCTTCTTAAACATTTATTCATGCAGTGATATATGTGGCTGGCAGACCCTTTTATACCAACTTGCATGTTTATCACCTGTCAAGTAAGACAGATAAGCTGATGTCAGTCTTGATGTTTTGTTTAGTTGGATTAGTGCAGTGAAGTTTTGGGGTTGGTTGAGAAATATTTTGAGTGCCTGCTCCCTGAATTACCCTGTTTAATTGGAAGTATAGATAGGTCTTTCCAAAAGTAAAGAAGAACTGAGCACTTTCTTCTCTAGGAATAAAATGGTTAGAGGCAGAGGATAATATTATGGGTATGTTTTAAAGGCTAAGTCCACTAAAGGGTTTTAAAAAGAACAGGAGTCAGCACAAATCACACTGTGTTTGGCCTTGTTTCCCATCCTCTTCAAGGAAACTACTGCCTAAGCTTAGCTTGAGTGTCTCCCTTTATTAGTTTAATTATAATCATTGGAGATTATGCTTAAAAAAATCAGAAATATCTTTATTTCAGGTCACTGAAACTTGTGTGAAATGTGGCTTTGTACTTTCAAATCTTTTTCAGCTTTTTCTTTCCCCTTTCTCACTTTTCCCTTTCCCCTTTCTCTCTTTCATGCCATTTTAACTGAAAATATTCCATTTTTCAGATACTTGCCTCTTGTTTTGATATTTGCTTTATTGAATTCCAGAAATCTCATGCTACAACTACCCAAACAGATTAACAATTGCTCTGTTTGCAAGTCCCATTTATACTACTCTTAGTTGTCAGACTCTGAGCTTTACTACAGTGAAGCAGTAATATGTCTGGCACATTCTGGATTTAGGCAACAGAATCCAAAATGTCTCAAGTGGGGATAATCTTTTCTTTTCATTACCCTTCTGCTTTTCTAATAGCTGAATTGTTTTCTTTTTTGTCATTTTTGTTTCTTTTTTTGCAGCAATGAGGCCACTTAGCATGTCTTACAGTTTTGACTTGTCAGGTAAAAGGTGCAACAACACCTGACGTGGTTCTTGTGCTTGTTGTGAACTTTGTTCCATCTGTTTGTTGAATTCCCATTTGAAAAAGAAACTTGAAGGGATTCTTCCAAGGTATGGTCAGTGAAAAGAAAAAATGAAAGTAAATTACTACCTACATTTCCCTTGCCACAAAAGGATGCCTGGGTATAAGAAACAATTGTCTTTTACCTGAAATAGAGTGCTGGAATTCTGTTTCAATAAATCACCAAGCTGAGGTGGCCCAGAGCTATTCCAGACTCTAGAAAGGATTGCAGAGCACAGTGTCACCTTCAAGTCTGATTTACTTTTATTAAGCTGACCTTTGTCTTTACACTCACTTTTTGATTACACCATCTTTTGCAGGACTTCATTTCTCCCCAGGATCCAGAAATGAGTTTTGAACTCCTTTACTTGTCTAGATTGAATGAAATACATCTATGAGTATTCATGCAGAAAGGACCTTTCAGTCTACTGAGTGTCTTTAAAGTAAATGCTTTGTGACTTGTCAAATCAAAGATGTTCACTCAAGAGGCTAAACTTTCCTTCTTTACTGGTTAGCAAGGGAAGTTGCTAAGGTTTGCTGGTCATAGCTGATACAGAGGATTCAATAGCTGATCCTTCATCAGCTCTCTAGTATCACATTTAAAGTTTCCTCTGGGCCATTAGTTAGGACATAGAGTAACTGTATGAGGATTTTCTACTTCAGAGACAGCAATGTCAGACAGAGTTTGTGCTTACAAACCAAGAAATCAATTCATTCCTCCCTCATTGTACGCTAGCCTGCCAGGATACTCAGGCCTAAAGACTCCAGTGTTGAGGTTGGAGGTACTTTACATTAACCTCAAAGGTTTGTCTGCTGAGGAGAGCTCTTATGCTAGCTCTTGCCTAATTTTGCTGCTCCCTTCTCTCCCCAAGTTCTCCTCCAAACATGTGGTTCCCCTTCCTCCTCCATGCCAGTCATGCTCATTTATTTGCAAGATGACCTGGTTAAACACAACACAGCCCAGGAACAAATACAATACAGGTTGATTTTCTGCACTTTTAGTGATTTCAGCCTGCTTCCAGATCTGATCAGATGATGGGAGAGCTGACTGAGGGCAGGTGATGAGCATGGGTGGTTGGGAGGAAGGAACAGGCTCTCCCCATCAGAGGCAGTAGCAAGCTGTGAATCCACCTGAAGCCCTGTTGTGAAACCTTACCCTTGTGGTGTATTGTGCAGCTCCTACAGCTGTCTGCTGGGATTCACATGATAGATCTACTTGGTATCATGTTTTACTCACTGCAAGCTGCAGGGTCCCCAGGGGTTCAAATAATAAATAGCACAAACAGGCAAATTGCAGCTTCCAAAATTATTGCTACTTTCAGATATGCCAAAAGTTCCTTCAGTTTTGAGACTAGCAAACTGAATGTGCCAGTGGCTGACAAAAGGGAAATGTTCAGATTTGTCCTTCTACATGTGTCTGTCTCCTCCTTCTTTTGCCTTTTCTTTCTGAGAATCCTGAGACATCCTCATTTGTTCAAATCCAAACAATATCTTGTGAAAGCTTGTTGTCTAATCCATGAATTCATTACCATCATGGTTTTATGTTAGAGAAGTGGCTTCATAGCAATCTGTACTGTATTTGGAGTTGCTCTTTTTGACTGACCATTGAAGAACTCTTCCTGTTTTCTTTATCCATCTTCCAAATGTGATTGGTTTTGTTGTTTCCAGTCATGTGGTTCTCAGCAAGTAGTATGATATGGCATGACTGATGATCTGATGAATTGTCTTTAGAAGTAAACTGGGGATGATTAAAGCATTCCAGTTAGGTAGATGTGAGACACCAGATGAGCAGTACCAAGTGAATTAGATGGGTTGGGATGTTGATAGTGAGCAGATAAGAAGTACTTTTGAATGCTGTTGCTTGGTGTGCTTTTCCTCTTTGCTTTGTTTTGGAGGCAGGGAGGCTGTGCTGTGCTTTCATCACTGCTTGCACATAGTTGCTTTTTCACTGCTTTCATTGCTCTCTGCTTGATGGAGCTGCTGTTGTGAAAAAAAATACCAGCTGAAAAACTGAGTGTGTCCTACTAGGTGCTAAAGGACAGGTAGAGGCTTCTGTTGTGCCTACTGTCTGCAGCTGGGATGATGCAGACCAATTCTGAGAAGACTTTTGCTGCTGTACTTGGTATGTCACACTACCTGGCTCCACACATCTGCCTGCTGTTACCCTGAAGAGGAGAGGTGCCTTGGGCCTCCTTCTACACTGCTGTTTCCTCCTGGTAGAATAGGAGGAGCAAACAGTAGCCACCTGTAATGAGAGTAATCTGAGAGGTACTCAGGTACCAACTATGGACCAGGCAGGCAGTTTTTTGCTTACTTGCTCTAATAGAAAACTTCATTTCCATGCAGTGTGTAAATGCAGCTCTAAAGACCTGAGATCTCTTAACATTCAAGTTCTTACCTCAGAGCTGTATGCATGGCTGCTTTGAAGTTGTTACTTCAGAAACAGGTTTTACATTTTAGGGGGGAAGGATGGTGCAGGCAGAGAGGAAAAAGGAAACTGAAACATGTTTTAACCCCAAATTTCATGGGGATTATTGCTGTTGTTCCCAACCCTCTGAGGTCATGTGTGTCACTTGGCTTTATGTGAGCTGTGCCTCACACCAGTGAGAGGAGGAAACTCCACCAGGTCCTGGTACTCTCTTAATTTAGATTAACACAACAATAAATATGATGCAAACACCAGCAAAAGACTGGCAGTTTGGTGTACTGATTTCTTAGTTCTCAGGCTTGATTTCAACATGTAAGTGCATTGAAAGTGACAGCACATCTCTGCTCCCATTATGCATTCTGTAATCTTTCCCAGTATATTACCATCATCATAACCAGCAAAAAAGTAAACCTATATCAGTTCTGCAGATCCATTTTAGCCTTCTTTTAGACTCTGGAAAAATAAGAAGCTTGAGGAGTAGATTTGCTGCCTGGAATAAAATGCAGGTTTCTGTTGTCATTATTACCAAGGAGAGCTGGTTAGGAGGCAGACAGCATATGGTTACATGACTGCTGTGCTTTGCATGTAATCTGTGGTCTGCTTAATTCCTTCTTTCATAAGAGACATAATCTTGCATGTAAATAAAGACACATTTCATGTTATCCTAGGGTGTTTGGGGCTTTTTTCCCCTCCCTCTTCTTAAGGCTAGTCAGGGAAGGCCAAGACAAAGATCAAGTAACCAAATGCAGACCTTCTCTTCTTTCATTTGCCTGTTGTAATAACAGGTTAGAAGAAACTCCAAAGAGACCAAACATACTCATCCAATTTGCAGGTACTGTTCATTGTGCTTGCTGCCTGCAAACATGGGGAGCTGACACTCTCCCAGTGTGTCTGAATCTCTAATAAAATCTTAACCCCAGGCTCTAACTCACACAAGCCTTTTTTAATATCATTTAAATCATCCTGGAAACATTTAGGTGCTCTGTGAAACTAGAGATTGTGAGCTGCTATCCATTAAAAAAAAAATCATAAAAATGTAGGGTTTTGTTTCAAGGAATTGCTCATGAATTTCTTGGCAGAGAAATTTCATAGGCATTAATCTGCTGGTTGTTTCTGACTTGTTTGTCCTGATTAAGTTTATATCTTGTTTATGATGATGTATGATAATTTGCCCCCTGGTAATGTTTCTGTTGCCTGAGTACATCACTGAAATAGCTTAAACCCAGGGATGATTTTTGTTTGACTGCTAACAAATTCTGCTTTAAATTCTGGAACAAATTTGGTTTGTTGACATCTTTTTGCTGGAACTGTAAAGTTTCATGATCCTCTCCTTAAATGATGACAATCCATTTATTCATGTGTATCCAGCACTGTAAGAGCAGGAGTGATAACCTGACTTTAGGCACCACTGACAAAACAGATCTTTATAAATTGGATGGTTTACTAATTTTACTTTTGGGGGGGTGTTTATTCTTTAGTGTTTGAAAGTTGTAAAAACTCCCTGCTTTTTATTTTTTTCCTTTAGAGGTGATAAATGACATTTCCTACTGAAGAGCCCTTCCAAACAAATACAATGTCCAAAGACAAATCAAAGGGGTTTGCTCTTTTGGGAAGCCCTGAGCTTCTTCAGTCAACAGGGTGCCAGCTAATTATGAAGTCCCAAAAAGTGATGTTAGCAGCAGGGAGGAGATTTTGTTTTCCTGCTGTCACTTTCTGGGGTTGTGTTTGAGTGGCTGTTAGAGCAGGAATGCATTTGATGTGGAGGACACCCATGCTGTACTCACAGAAATCTAGGAGGAGAAAAAAACCCATGACCTATAAGCCATAGTGCTAGTCAGGACAATCATTAGAAAAGCCTTTGAAGATAGGAACTAAGGGTTAGAGAGTCTAAGTCTTTGACTGCAGCTCTTTGTAGGGAGGACCCAAAGGCAGTTAGAACACTGTAGTACACAGATTCATAAGGTTGGAATGTCACCATGGCTTTAATAGCCCAAGTAATTGTCTTTTCTTACACTCTCAGTTGAAGGTATGATTTGTAGAGGAACAAGAATACATCCCCTCTCCTTCCTAGCTCAGTTGCCACCATTTGACAATAACCTGATTAATTCTTCAAAATATACTTTCATTTAACTTACTCTTATTATTATTCCTTTTCAGTAGCTGTTCTGATGAGAATGTTGTAAAAGAGATCCACTGCTACAACAGAGGTTTAGTCTAGTTTTAATTTACCTAGTGCAAGAATGGCTTTTATCAGTGCAAATTGTGTTGTAGCAGCAGTGACCATGTCTGTTTATACCAGGGCAGCTATGTAAGTAACTCCAGGTGATGTGTGAGTACTTACACTGCTGGCACTGGGAAGGTCTGGATGATAGCATTTCTCTGTCATAGTCCTCCTGGTAACCTAAGGTGTGAGTCATTTGACCTTCTGTGCCTCTTTTCAGCATGCATGAAAATGGGAATAATAACTTGTCATTAAGCTGGCCCTAAAATACCTGGAGGTACTTTGTTATTACAAGACTGAGGAAAGGAGTCCTATAATTACATGGGGAGAAAAACACATCTGTAGAAAGTTGAAGGGCTTAGGCATACATGCAAATGGGAGATTAAAAGCTTCTCTTCCTTGTCCCTCCAACATAATTTTCTTCAGATTGGAAGACTGTACTTTGTACTTTTACAGGGATAAAACTGATTTATCAGACCAGACTCAAAGCTCTCCTGAAATGTCAAAGCCCAGTCAAAGTCATTGTCTTAATGTCCAAGCCAAGCTAGGTTTAGCACAGCAGCCCCAACACTTATGTTATCCAGGATGCATCTTCACTTCACTCTGGCAGAAATCCTGAGTAATTTACTCAGTGGAGTTACATCCTTGCAAAACTTAGTGTAGATGAAAGTAGAGCTGGAGCCTTCTGTTTTTGCTGCTCCCTGAAGATTTGACATCACAGACATATTTTGAATACAAATGACCATGCAAGCCTGAGAATTGTGCCTATTTTTGATGAATGCTGGATATTAAGCTCATTTTCATTCCTTTTCTGGATACTGCAGAAGTGTAATTCTGTCCTCACAGGAAAAACTAGGTTTACTCCATGCTAAAGCTCCTAATTGTCTTCAGTTTCACTGGAAACTCCAAATACAGTTGTGCTCTCTTCTGATACTGGTTGTGTAGTGAATTCTAGACTGTAAGTTGAAGGAAGAGTATTTTTAGGTTTAACACAGGATTTCTTTTAAAGGGGGTAGGTGTTGTTCTGAGGTTCATTTCTAGAATTGTGCACTGCTGCTTTCTCCACTGCTTTCATTCTTTCATATTCTTTCTGGACCACAAGCCATTGCCTGTAGTTCTCTGAGCAATGTATTCCTAAAGTCAAGTAATTACACCTGCATAACTATCACAATAATTTCTTCTCTTCTTGTGTCTATTGCCTGGACAGTAAGATTTGAGAAGGGAAAAATAAAAATGAGGTCCAAACACCAATTGTTCTGTTTCTTTTGCTAGATGTACCTACCCCAGAGGCTGGAAGGAAAGCAGTGGATGCCTCTGTAGTGAATGGCAGCCTGGCACCAGAAGGAAAGCAGAATGGAGCCACACAAGTGACAGTGCAACGCAAGAGACTCCTTAAGGCTCCCACGTTGGCTGAACTTGACAGCTCAGACTCTGAGGTAAACAAATCAGGACACAAGTTGGCTTCTTGATTTGTCAGAATTGAGTCTTTATTCCTTCATTTGCTGAACTGATCAGCTGAGAAGGGATTTTGCAAGTTATCATCTGAATTCTCTGTGACTGCTTTGTCAGCTCACAGAACTTCCAGAGCAGTAGATCAGACATCAAAAAAGAGATTATTATTATTATTATTATTATTATTTTAAAAGCTTAAATGCTGACTTTAGCTTTAAACCTAGTATTTATGTTTCTATTAGAATATCTGTCCACAGTGTATAATGTGGCAATTAGGCTTTTGGGAATGCAGGCAAATGTGTTGCACCCTTCTGCACCCCTCTAGCTGTCCCTAAGGGACTCTGATGTGAGGCCACCCTCACTGTACCAGCTGTTAAAGAAAGCACCAACTGTGCCAGAGGGGTTGCAGTTTGGTGCAAATGTCAGTGCCTGTTTGCTACTTAGGCTCAGGAAGTGACACCCAACAAATGTTTCACAGCTAGGAACAAGTAAACACCACATAGGGAAACATCTTTGAATCCATCCTCTCTGGAGTGGTGAGTTAAAGATTTCAAAAAGCAGAAAAAGGAGCTTTAAAATTCTCTCTGGTGTGAAAGCTGCTTTATATGTAATCCTCAGGAAGTACCACAACTTACATCTTCAAGAATGAGCTTTGTCTTGTGAAGCAGTCCTATTATTAATTGAGTTTGGACCTTTCTGAAAGTTAAGCTGCCTGGAAAGCACATGCAGGCAGGGGTTTATTCACAGAGGCTAATTTTAGCCTGGGGAAGGCAGTCTTCCCTGACTCTCTTTCTCTCTAGTAAATGGAAGGAGGGCTTTCCTGACAAGGTGCTTACAAAGGCATCTAAGATGCAAGATGGGAGGCTGGGGAGAAATATATGTGCAGAGAAATTTGTCTCTTTGCATGCTTTCTTGATCTGTGAAAGATTGGCCCTCTTTGTATTAGGGGTTATCCTGTGGGTGACTTGTGTGGGTGCCTAATTTGGTGCATTTGCATTCTGAAATCTCTCAGCAGTCTTTAAAGTTACAGTAGAGGCAAGATGAGGTTTTGTTCATATGAATGAAGCTGGGCAGGATGCAGGAACATTAAGACCTGTCAGTGAGAGCTGGATCTTGACCTTAGAGCTTCCCAACTTGTAACTCTGTGCATCCTGAAGCTAATGCAGCATGATATTTCACATGGGAAAAGGAGCAGAAATCAGTAAAAGAAAATTCTATGTAGGGAAACATGAAGTGATTCTTGAAGGAAGGAAGAATAAGATGTCTGACTGACTGGTGATGGAGGGCAAGCTCTGGAACATGCAGCAAAAAGTAAATTGAAAATAAAGCAGCCACATGCAGCTGTCACAGAAAAAAGCTGCTGTACTGGTTTGAGTCAACAGAAGTAGCTGGTGAAGCAAGGAAGATGATTAGGATACTCAGCAGAATGCTGCTTGGGGCTCAGGATGTAACTGAACTGAAGGGATTTGGGTAGAATTTTCCTAGCTGCCAGAAGGGATAGGCCACAGAATGTTTGAAGAAACTGAAGATTGCTCTGTCAAAATGTCTTCTTGCCTGACTTTTAGTTTGTATGTATTGCACAGAAGAGCTGTTTGTTGTCCTGATTGCCTATAAATGACTCAGCCACCTCTTTACCTGCAATTTGAATTGGGCTTAACCTATTACTTACTGGGAGTTAAATTATGGCTCTGTTATGCCCTAAATTACAGGCTTCAAATACCTACACTGCTGAGCTGTGGACCTCCAAATGAGCTGTGATGCAGACACATTTTCTTCCCCCTGCACCCTTTGTTCTTCTCTCAGCTGTGTTGTGATGCAGACTACACCCCAACACTCAGTGTTGCCAGCCAGAGGTGAAAGGGAAACTCTGCTACAGCCCTGTGCCAGTTTGCTGGCAAGGATGGATATTGTACAAACCATTTCTGCTCTCTGCCCTTGCTTTTTTCTACCTTGTCACTAGAATGACAGTTTCAAAGGGGGAGCAGGAAATGCCACAGTGTTTTGTTTGGCTAAGAGAAGCAGCAATCTAATAGTGATTTTAGATACAGACCTAAAAATGGTGTTTTCCTGAATGATGCTGACAAAAGTCATGTCAGTAACATATTCACATGTTTTAAGGTGATGCCTTTAAAGCAGCAGTTTTCTCAGTACATGCAAAATTCTGCCTGTTCAGTGCTCTGTGGAGGAGTGCAGAGCCCCTCATGTTGGGTTGGAATGTAAAATGCCAAACAGTCTGCCACAGTAGTCAGCAGTCACTGTATTGATAGGAAGAAATTCATGTGCTGGTTCATCAGTATTCCCTACACAAGATTTCCTTCTCAAGAAAGCCTCCCATGCTTGAGGGATCAGAGGGCAATAATAGCATTGCCAGTGCATGTGATTGTGCCCAGAAATAATTGGAAATGCCAAACCAGGAATACCTGTTGTCTGAGCAGGATGATATGTCAAATTTAACACACTCCTGGCTTCCATTCCCCCTGGGTTGGGTTTTATGCTTACTATTTTTTATACTTAGCCATTGGCTCTGACAGTTCATTCCCTCTCACTCTTTAGAATAAGAAGTGTGACTCCTGGAATCTTTCCTGTAGGTATTTACCAGTGAGAAGCCCCTTACTCTCTGGCTTTTTGATACTCCTGTCAATGTTCATCCATGACTAATGAAGGAACTAAAAATCTTTCCCAGAAATGGGAGCAAGGTGGAGACACCTATGTGCTACCCAATTTTGCAACATGTGAGAGAGGCATCATGTCCATCTTGAGTTCAGAAGTGGAATGAAGAATGGTCACTAGCTATTTCTCTACTTTGAAAGGTGGCAGTTAGCCAAATTAGATGGACATGTGAAATGTTTCTGGTTTATGTTATTTACTGGTTTATGTTAATATATTTACAGGCTTTTGGTATTTTTCAGTTGTGCACTATTTTTTGTCTCCCTTCTCTCTGTGCCAGTATTTCAGACACAGGAATATAGAAGGTAAAAGTAAAACAAACCCCAGAAAAGCATGAAAATTAGCTCCATGTATAGACTGCTGCTTGAGTCATAATTTAGTCTTCTGTAAACTCCATGGCATAAGATGCTGACTACTGAAGCTTGCACATTTTTGGTCAGAGCTAGGTAGGGTCCCACAGAACAAGAGACTTCTCTAGAGCAAGGATTGCTTGCATTGTGCTCCAGAGACAGCTGTTCACCACCTGCTTCTCAAAAAGCTCTGTCTGAAGCCTTGCTGCTGTTGATTGATAAAAATGAGCAGCACAGCACCATGGTTATGGTTTTTTAATTGACAGCTTACTTAGCTTGCTAGCTTCTCTGGCAGTGGGAAGGTAATCTTCCACTCAGAAGAATTTATCTTCTGCAGTGTGAAAAGTGTAGTGGTTCCCTTTGTACAGGGTTATTCTCCTCCACAAAATCAAAATGTTTAACTCTAGACTTGGGAACAGTGTTGCACCTCTTCTCAAAAACAGTGCTTCCAATTGCCTTGCAAGTTCTCCAGTGGTCTTTTAAGGCAACCACTTGGCATGAAGCAGTGATCTTCAAAGCTCTCTGAGCTAGCTCTGAAAAACTGTACTGGCCAGCAGGTCAAGAGAGATTCTCCTTCCCCTCTACTCTGCCCTAATGAGGCCACTTCTGGAGTATTCTGGGCTCCTCAGTTTGAGAGAGACAAGGAACTACTGGAGAGAGCACAATGAAGGCTGAAAAGATTCTGAGGGGACTGAAGCATCTCTGGGAGGAGGAAAGGCTGAGAGCCCTGGGGCTGCTTAGCCTGGAGAAGAGCAGATCCAGAGGGGATCTTCTCAATGCTGAGCAACATCTAAAGGCTGGGGGCAAGAGGCTGGGCCCAGACTCTGCTCAGTGGTGCCCAGG
Source organism: Galbula dea (assembly GCA_013399015.1). NCBI lineage: Eukaryota > Metazoa > Chordata > Aves > Piciformes > Galbulidae > Galbula > Galbula dea. The sequence continues at coordinate 97,282 of VWZX01001927.1, read as the reverse complement.
ACAGGCCAAGGGGCACTGGGCACAAACTGGAAGCCAGGAGGTTCCAACTGAACAGAAGGAGAAACTTATTCCCTGTGAGGGTGTTGGAGCCCTGGCCCAGGCTGTCCAGGAAGGCTGTGGAGTCTCCTTGTCTGGAGAGGTTCCAAAGGCACCTGGAGGTGAATCTGGGCAGCCTGCTGTGGGTGACCCTGCTTTATCAGTGGGGTTGGACTAGCTGATCTCCAGAGTTCCCTTTCAACCCTTACCATTCTGTGGTTTATAGAAATAAAACAGTTTATGTAGCTTAATGTGCTCTCAAACTTCCCTACAAGCTTCCAGCACAACCTTTTGCAGATATGTTAAAGTGAACATATTGCTTTGGGATCTGAGCTGGTTTGAGTTCCTTTGCAGAGTGCTGTGCTGTGGCTTATACTTGGGGAACAGTGCACATCAGTGTCCTCACATACAACATCTACCCTTGGGCTAAGCATGAAGTACAGATCAGCTGATGGGCATTTGTAGAGGCCTCTGTGCTGTGATGCATGGTGCTCATTGAGGTGATCCTGCCAGCTTTTCTTTGCTGGCTTGCTCTTACCAAAGAAGGCAATCAATCTTTCAGCCAGTGAAGCTTTTCCTGCTTGTGATTCATGTAACTCAGGAGATCTGTGAGAGAGAAGCTCAGCCACTTGCTGGATTTTATAGGAGTCACTTGTTTGATCTGTAAATCTTGACAATTTAAATGATGTGAGTCTCCTTGGTTAAAAGCATTCACATTAGAGCTGAAGTCCTTAACCCTGTTCCTGTGGGAGACTCCTGTGATGATCTGTATCTTGCTGGTCTCTGGTGGCTGGAGATGGAGGTTTTAGGTGAAAGCAAAGGATTTAATAATTTGGGTAGCATAATGCTTTAGATAGCTGAAAGATGTCAGTCAAAGCCCATTTCACTTTCAGTCATCTTGGAGGAATTGCTCTTGGCTGTTGTGATGAAACATGCTTCTGTAGTGTATGAGATTGCTTTCAAATACAGAAAAAAAGGAGAAACTCCCCAGGATTAGGGATCAGAGAACATTGCAGCAGAGATCAGATTAATTTCTCTACCTGAGTCACTTGTATGAGTGCCTCTTATTCCTTTGGAGAACAGAGAAATCCAAGTGCTGATTCCTTGCTAGTGTGAGGTAAAGTTGAGTTAACCTGTCTGCTGTAACTGCAAATCCTTAGAAGTCCTTGAATACCATGAGGAAAATTAACAAGTTACAATGAATTCATGCACATCTCTTCTGATCTTTCAGTGCTGTCTTGAGTCATTGTTTTTGTGAGGGCTTCTTTTAGGTCTTTGAGTGATTGAATGGTGCAAAATACCTCTGATATCTAGTGATTTCTGGGTACTCATAAGCAGTAAGAGAAGAAAAAACAATCTCTGAGGAATTCTGTTTCTTTTCCTCTTCCCACACAGGAGGAATCAGTGAACAAATCAACAAGCAGCAGCAGCATCTCTCCCTCACAAGCAGAAGACCCCTCTCAAGAAGGCACCAGCAGCAGAAAGAGTAAGTTTTGATGAGAGAGCCTGGTGGCTGCTTTTACACATTTCTGTTGTCTTCTGTTCTGTGAGCTTTGTCTGAAACTTGAGAAAAAGCTGAAGCTGAGTGTTGTTAATGGAATCAGTCCCTAAAGCTGAACTCCAGAACCTGCTGAATAGGTCAGATGTGATTAAAGATGGGAAGGCAACACCCTCCACTATATAGCATTAAAGAATCACTGAATGGCTTGGGTTGGAAAGGACCTTACAGATCATATAGTTCCAACCCCCAAGCTGTATGTGAATAGATTTGTGAAAGACAAAGTTTCTTACTTGGAGTTGATGTGGAACTGCAGAGGAAGTGACAAGTGAATGAGGAGTAGTTTAGCTACACTCTTCTCAGGAAGGAATTTGTTGCTGCAGAAGCACATTCTGACCTAAGACCAATTTAAATGTTTCCTGCACCTCTGTCACCGTGGCAGTGAATGTACTTGTTTGAAAGACCCAGAGCAACTACCAGCAGTAGTTCTCATCAGTATATACTGGGAAGAGAGGTGGATCTGTTCTTCTTTTTCAGGCACAGTTATTGTAGGCTTTACTGTGTAGCACTGTTTTTCATTTGTTTCAAAGTGTTCCAGTTTCACTGGAAAGCTTTTGTAATGAAAGAAGTGACCTGTGCATGTATTTTCTGTGCATGATGATGAATTAAGTAGAATAAGCCAATACCCTGAGAGACTGAATTTGTTCTAGACAGTGGTAACTGGACAGTAGCATGTCTGTATCTGCCAGTTTCCTGAGTATTCCTATTCTTTCCAGCTGGAAAATGTGATGAATGTGATACCTGTCTTGAAGATGCTCTGAGTAGGGATGTGTATCTTCAACCACCAATAGCGGGAATCCCAGCAAAGCAGTTGACTGCTTGAAGTACAGTGTTATCCAACAGTCTGTTGGGAATCCCAGCAAATCAGTGACTGCTTGAAGTACAATGTTATCCAACAATCTGTCTTACAACAACTGATTTTTTTTTTCCTGTACTGCTTGAATCTTCAGCTCCCCCAAAGTTCTTGCCCATCTCATCCACACCGCAGCCGGAGAGACGGCAGCCCCCTCAGAGGCGACACTCCATTGAGAAGGAAACGCCAACCAACGTGAGACAGTTCCTGCCACCTTCCAAACAGAGCTCCAGATCACTTGTAAGTGGAGTGGGTGCTAGGAGAGAGAAAAAGAGGCATGCTAAGAGTATCCTGAAAATTCAAACTTGGCTGCAGTGTGATTAGAACTTGCCTCCAAAGGAAATCCCTCAATTCAAAACCAGCCCTTGGCCACTAAAGACTTTTTGAAAGCAAGATTTGAACTTTGTGTCTCTAGCATATTTATCCCCAAACCCCAGGTACAGGTGCCTCAGAAAACATTTGCACTTTGATTAGGGCTCCAGGTAAAGCCATCTCTCTTGGTTTTATTTCAGAATGTTACCAAAACAGATGAACTTAACCTTACTGATTGTCCATTGGACTAGAGACAGTTCCAAAGCAGTGGATCTCTTGGGGAACTTGGGGGCAAGTTTTTAGTTGTTGGAAGTATTTTAGTTAGTGGCTGAACAAATGGAACTGTTTGGTTTCTTCCCACCTTAAGAACTCATGTGGTAGTGTTTATACATGTGAAAGTTCTTTCAGTAATCCAAATCAAAGTTTATCTGTGTTACTTCATTGAAGTTACTGAGGCAAAAACTTGTCTTATTGCCTGAAAAGAAAGTACAGTGCCTTTGATCAATTAGCTTTAATTGAGAGCTGCTTTCCAACAGAGTATAAACAGCAAAGGGTATGAAATCCTGGTTCCTTTATGCTGGCATACTGATTTAGTGCTCTGGAATTTCATGCAGGGTATGTTCCTTGTCTCTTTTCCTACCAGCAGGGTTTTGAAGTATGCCCCAGGAGGTGCTGGTGGGTAGAGAGATCAATAAACACATCCTAGGTTTGAAAGGAAGGGAATATTCACCTGCCCTGTCTCTTAGTGCAGTGGTATTAGAGGGCTTTGAAGAGTGTTCTTGTTGGCCAAGGAGATGGTGGCCAGGATCCAAAACTATTAGATGATGAAGCTGAAAAGTGACAAGAAAATAATCTCCTAAGTGTTTCCACCACATGCTTCCTCCTCTTTGTTTCAGATTTTGTAGTTATGTGGCTTCTCAGTCCAGGTGAAGGTCAGGTAGTAGCATGTTGACAAATGCACAGCACAAGGAGACTTCTGCCAAAGTGAACTTGGAGCAGAACATATTGCACCAGAACCAAGCTGGAGTGTTCCTTCAGCATGTGTTTGAAGACAGTGCCATATAAAATAGATTGTCCTGTCATCACCTGCTCCACTTTCTGTATGTGGAAGCACAAGTTTTGTTTTATGATAGACCCAGAGCCATTCACAGAATCACAGAATGTTAGGAGCTGGAAGGGACCTTGAAAGATCATCTAGTCCAACCCCCCTGCCACAGCAGGATTCACAGATATACTGTGGAAGAGGAGGAGGGGAGAAAGCATTATGTGTTATACTGAGGCATTTGCTCCATCATACCTATTGTTTATCTGAATAATAATGAGAATGTGTCTCTGAATAATAATCTGAGATCATAATGTTGATCTCATGTGGATATGAGGGGACTGTGCAACTTAAAAACCCTATATATGATGCCATTATTTTAAGTAGGTCAACCAAGTTCTTAACAGGACCTTTTTGTCCACATCTGTATTTTCCCTCTGTCAGTCTGTTCACTGACATGTGCCTAGAAAAATATATACAAAATAAAACCATTCCAGGAAAATGAATTCAATTATTCCATTTCCCCTCAAAAATACCAAAGGAAAAGGGAGAAAAAGGCATTAGATGAGTCAGGCTAATGTGGGAACAAATGGGAAGGGTTTTACCAGGCTTTTTTTGTGCTTAGGATTTATGGGTTGGGGTTTTTTTTGGTGGGGTTTTTGGTTGTTGTTGTCACCTAGCTTGTTTTTGGCTATAAAGAGGAAAATCAGTACTGAAATGATGTTCTGTGAATAAGAACCTATTTTATTTGATGCCTAGAGAGCTAATTCTTTAACTTGCCAATAGTGCCCTCTAGGGTGTGACAGACAACTCCCACAGTACTTTGGGGTTTAGTTTTGGGAGATATGCTGCTACTGACCCAGTTGCACACGTTGGCTTCTTGCAAGCCTTTCCTTCCCCAGAGGGATGTCAGCTTCTTTCAGTGGCTGCACCAGATGCTGCATGTGTATACCATGAGTGAATATGTTCCCAGAGTCAACCCTTCCCAATGAGTGTAGAATATTATTGACTTTTTACTTGACTTCACACTTCTTCATCCCTTCCTCCAGGATTGATGGAGTTTCATTTCTTATCACCTGCTCCTGTGACTGCAGTTTCTCTCCAAGGTGAAGGAGACCTCGTCCATAAATAGCCCTCAAATGCCAGTGAAAGAGACAGGAGTTTGCTACAGTCTCTTAGCAGGATTAGCAAGGAACTGCTCTGTCTTGCATACTAACGATGGTTTCCTCAACTGGCATCTCATCAGACAGAGGGAGTTAGACCTCACTAGGTGGGGAGGGGAAACAGGCCTGGGCAGATGCCAGCTGTAGTCCTTCAGAGGTGTCACCCTACAGGGGAAGGCAGGGCAGCTCAGTGAGTTTTGGGGGGGAGGGAGGGGGTGTTCAGCCTGGTGGTGTTCTTGCTGTAGTGAGCTGACTCAATGCTTAACCCCTGAGATGAAGCCAGTGAGATGTACATATGGATGCCTTTGTAGTCTGATTGCTTTTTAAATTATTATTATTCTCATCATTATTATTTTTCCTGACCCAGAGGACCAAAGCTAATGGTTTTGTTTATGCATAGCATTTGCTTCTCTGCTTCCTATCTATTGTTCAGGTTCCTAGGATAACCAGTTTATTTCCAAGGATGACTTTCAGACCACTTTTTTCAACTATGCAAACAGCTTCTCTGCTCAGCTCTCATCCCATTGAAGCAGCCATGTGTGGGGTGGCAGGGGCTATGTACTATCTCTGTGAGAGAGCTTTTGTCAGCAGGTGGAAACCCGCAAAGGTTTGCCTCTTTTTTGCTGGCTTTGGAAATCACCTTCACCAGCATGTTCCCTCCCAGGGGAGCACTTCCTTATGCTGTGGCAAGAATTAAAACTCAGGCTGGGACTTTGCACCTGATTGACATTGATTTCAATGTGTGTAGGATTATTTGTGTGTCTTCAATCACTTCACGGGGAAAAGAAATCAGTTCTGAAAGGACAGCAAACTAAAAATGCAACATCACAAGATTTATCAATGGGACAGACCTTAAATGTTCCAGCACATGAAGATCCTGCAGTAAAAATCCAGCAAAAATATTGTAATCCTTGGACTATGTTGAGAAGAATGAGGTTTTATCTTTCTAACAGGCAACACCATGTAGAATGGAAGGCCATTTGCAGTCTGTTTTGCTTGAAAACCTACATATGGTTTTGGTCCTCAGCACACTTATGTATCACAACTTGCAGGATAACTCATAGCTATGTACCAAGGAGGACATATCCACTAAAAAAACCCCACCCTGATTCATTTAACCCTATGTAGCAAAAATAATTTGGTTTTTTTTTTTTCTTTTTTTCTATTCCCAAACAATAAGTGGAAGTGTGAAACCTACTGCAGGGGAGTTTGTAGTTGAGATATGCAGCTGACTTCTTAGCAACTTGTAGTCTGTAAAAGCAAGAAGAGTTTAGAGTGCTTCACTGATTGTGGATTGCAGAATTTAGAGGCCAATCTGGCAGTTGCTTCTGTTGCAGTTTACTGGGGCAGCTCATTTGAATGCCTAGTGACATCCTTTAAGGAGGAGTTTTACAAGGAGTATATCAATGTAAGAATGTGCTAGTCATAGGAAGCTATGAGGGGCGTGTGCTGAGATTGACCTACAGAGCACTTTATTTCACAGTGTGGATAGGAAATCCTTACCACTTGCTTTTCCTGAGTACAAAAAAATTACACATATACACCTTGAGCTATTAGAGTGCATATTATAAGACTGCACAGTCCAAGTGTTGAGCCAATTCTGATGAAGATCTTGGAAACTTCAAGTTCAAAATGCTACTTTTAAGTAAGATTTTTTTTTTTCCCATTAAGAATACTGACTTGTCTTTAATATTAAAAGGAGCATGGAGCACAGTTCCAAAACATCAAGACCATTTAAACCACATTTTTCTTTAGCATGTGCTGTTGTATGCAAGTGTTGCAGAGAGGCAGCTCCAAGTGAGAGAATTTCAGCTAACTTTAAGTGTAGGTTATTGTTGGAAGTTTGAGCAATAACTCTAAAGCATCATTGTTGAAGGAAGGTAGTCAGTGCTTAGTGCAATTGTAATGAGTTTCAATGCCTTAGAGGTAGTGTAGAAACAAAAGATTTTCTTATGTACTTATTTCTATTCCAAAAAGGGAAAGAAGCCAAGAGTTTCTCTGAAATGACCATAATATTTATCTCTCATTTAATGTTGCATTAACATTTTGTTGTCCTTGTGTAACCTCTGGAATTAAAACATTAGCATTTAAACGTGAACATTTTCTATGTTTCCCCTGTTGCCTGCTAGTTATTTCTCAAATGCTTTAGTGCTAATCATTTTGGTACAACAACAGGCCCCCACTATTCCCCTAGCACCTGCTCTGCACCTCTGGCAGATCCACAGACTTTCTTCAGAGGAGCCAAATCCCCTGATGTCATCGTTCTGTAAATTAAAGGAATTCATGAGGGGGAAGGAAGAGCTTCAAGTAAGAAATGTTCTTTCTAAAGGACTTCAAGCTCTGCTTGGTGACAAGCATTCAATAGTCAGGCTCATTCACCTCAGACACTTTCTCTCAAGCCTCCCACGATGCAGAATCCAGGAGGTTTGTTGCCATTGTGTGCATCACCCTTTCCCACCCACTTCCTCTCCTTCAGCTGTGCCTTCTCCGTAGCCAGGCAGTTGCTATGGGAAGAGCCTGGAACGAAACGCTGAGAGCTGCCTGTTAGCTGCAAGGTTGCTCACAAGGAACAGAGGTTATTTTGGTTTGGCTGTGCAGTTTTACACCTCAGAGCAAATGGCAGATGCTTTTGATGGAGTTTGTTCTTTCTAGAAAACTAGTGATTCTATACCCCAAAAGGTTTAACTGGCAAATCTAACCAAGTTCACTCAATTCTAGTCTTTTTGTGGGGTACCTTAAACAGAGTGAAGTTTCTATGTGTTCCCTTTCTAGATAGGTAAGACAACAGTTTTTAAAAGTGTGGTGGTTCCTAAATGCTAATGTTTGCCAGGTCTGCAAAGTAGAAAGATTTCCTTTTTCATCTAATGGAAAGACAGAACAGACCTCTGAGGACATGGAAATCTGGAGCTTTTCAGTGCTAATCCCATTCATGGCTTCCATTTGTAAACAAGATCTCCAAACTGTCAGCCACATCTTTGTACTTGCAGGAGAAATTGCCTTCTCTGATTCAGAGAGCATTCCATGTCATTGTCACTCCTGCACAGTAGCCCCTCTGGGCTTCCTGAAAAGGTTCACTAAGCAGAAAGTGATGGGAGTTCCCACAGAGGTTTCTGTCTTTCTGTTGGAAATGTATAATCAACTGCAGGGCTGGATTACAAATTGGGTTGGTGCTTTTTATTCTCTGGTACCAAATGCAGGACTTTTCTACTCAATATTCTCCTAAATGCTGCAATACAGAAGAGATGCAAAATTTTTCAAGTAGGAAGTTGTGGTGTTAGTTTCTATTTGAGTCTCTGCCATTAATAGTGCAACATTGGGTAACCAGCTCTCCTGCTTTGTGTTTGAAGATTATTCTAGAAAGCTTAAATTGCTGCTGTTACTTTCCTGGGGCAGGAAGGAGAACTTTTCTGCCTGAACTGACATCACTTTTAGTACTCTTGGTGGGATTCTGATCATGTGAGCACCAAGATGTGGTACCACTGAATAAAAATTTCTGCTAGAATGGGCTACTAACAACTTTCCTTGGCCACTCTGGGCATCACAAAGTCTCAGAGAAACTGTGTGTCTTTAAACAGTAGTCTTAAAAGTAATGCCATCTGCCAAATTACCTTTTCCCTTTCCAATTAGAAGCCTGAATGTTGAGTGGTTTGAAACAAATCATCATAAAAGACAGAGAGAGAAGGGTCAAGTGGGTTGAGGAGGAAGGAGGAAGAAAACTCTCCTTGTTGTGAAGGCTGAATGTCAAAGCATTTCGATCACACGCAGTCTCCGGCCGTTTGGAGCTCATGTGATGCCCATGAAAGAGCCAGTGCTATTTCCAGTCTGAAGGGAGAAACCCTCTGTTTCTGGAGTTACTAACCAGGTGGCTGGTTGTCTAAGTTGAAGTCTGGAAGAAGCCATCTGACTTGGAAATAATACAGGTTTTTTGGCTTCCAGGAGGAGTTCTGTTACCCGGTGGAATGTCTGGCTCTGACGGTGGAGGAGGTCATGCACATCCGTCAGGTGCTGGTGAAGGCAGAGCTGGAAAAGTACCAGCAATATAAAGATATCTACACTGCTCTCAAGAAAGGAAAGGTAGGAATGAGCTCCAAAGTTGATTGAAGGTGGCCAGTTACACAAGCCTCCCATTTACCCATTTATTTCTTACCCTGTGTTGGAGAGAAAGAAGAGCTACTCACCAGACATCCCCCTAAATTCATAGCACATGGCTCAGCTTCCTTGACTTCTGTGCAAAACCATCCCAAATCTTCATGGCAGTAGCTGAGTTGGTTAGGTTGTCTCTCAAAGTGCAGTAGTGTTTGCAGGGATCAGAGAGTATCTGCATGTGCATTTTTCAGCTTCATGGGCTGATTTCTCTGCAGGGTTGCTTAGTGTTTCTACTCCAGAAAATGGAATTACAGATAGCAGTAGGAAACTACAAGGTTTGCATATGAACCCTTACTATTGGGCAAAGAAGGAATGAAAGCCCTCAGAGAAGGCAGACAAACAACATGTGAGCCCAGAAGGAGGTTTAAGATTAGAGAACCCACTAATTAAGACATTGTTTTCTGTAAGCTGCAGATTGGGAATTGGTGTGCAGGAGCAGTTGCCCTTGTCTCCTACTTCTGATTTGTGCTTCTGGAACACCTCCAGCAAGTCTATTTTGACTTCAGAGTGTATTCACCTACAGGCCTATCTGTGTTGAGGATGCAGATGTAATTTAAAGATTTAATACATTTAATGCAGAGGAACAAGAATCTTAAAATGTCATGCATTAGACTCAGCTGTTGCCTGTTGCTCAAGACTCCAGAGCAGGCCTCAGCACTGTAGGTGAGGTCTCCCCAGAGCAGAGAGGCAGAATCCCCTCCCTCAAGCTGCTGGCCATGCTGCTGGGGATGCAGCCCAGGATGTAATTGGATTTCTGGGCTGTGAGCACACACTGTCAGCTCCTGTCCAGCTTTTCAGCTGCCCTTCTCTGTGGGGCTGCTTCCAGTCTCTCATCCTCCAGTCTCTGTTGATTGCACCAACCCAGCTGTAGGACCTTGCACCTGGCCTTGTTGAACCTCTTGAGGTTCAGACAGCCCCACTTCTCAAGCCTGTCCAGGTGCTTCTGGATGCCATCCCTTCCCTCCAGCATGTCAACCACACCACCCAGCTTGGTGTCATCAGCAAACTTGCTGAGGGTGCACTCGATCCCACCGTCCATGTTCCCAGCATTGATGCTCAATAGCACTGGTCCCAATACCAACTTCATCTTCTGTTTTACTGCAGAGCTTTTCATTGTTGGGAGCCTTTCTTTCCTAGAAATGTTCTCAAGCTGTCCTCACTACCTCCTTTGAACAAACTGAACAGCTGGGATTTCTTAGGCAGGCTGTTCTCCAGTGGGATTGCTGCAACAGCTCTTTCCTGCACCTCCTCTCATTTAGAGGAACATAGGATTGGAAGAAAATCATCAAATGTTATGGCAGGCACAAATTTTGTGTCCCAGAGCCTGACCCAGAAGCTTAAGAACCATTTCCACCCTAAGTGGGAATTCATGGCTGAATTTATGCCCTTTTCTTCTTGTGCCCTTCAGTTGTAACAGTTAACCTTTCCTGCTGTCATTCTTGCTCTTGGGTGGTAGTGATCTAAACATCAGTGAGGGAGAAGTAAAAATAAGTTCATGGACTCCAGAGGTGGATGTAGTACTGCAGCTGTGCTCTCACTGAGAGCAGCTGAGAGATGAAGTCATCACTTTGCCTAACCTTGTGGATTCCCCTGTTCTTCCTCTAGCTTTGCTTCTGCTGCCGAACGAGAAGGTTTTCTTTCTTCACCTGGTCTTACACTTGTCAGTTCTGCAAAAGGTAAATATTTAATATCTGTTAATGACTGAGTATTGTTTCAGAGGGGGAAATAGTGATTTATATGGCAGAAACCCTCAAATGTTCCTGAACACTCTTGAGACAGTAATGGTGGAGGTCTATGGAATCACTGACTTACTGTCTCACCAAAGGAGTTTCTTTAGAGACAGAAACAGCTTTGTCTTTCTTTTATTTTCCCTCTCTATTTTTTAACTTAGCTGTAATTCTTTTGTATCATTTCTCCTTGCTTTTGGCTTCATGTTCTGCCTGAAGCTATTACACTGAAGAAGCTTCAACAATAAAAATGTTTGTGTAAGGAGAGGATGGGGAAGGATTCTGCTCCTGAAAACATTTATCCCTTATTCTTGATTGAAATGCAGTTTTTCCCAACTGAATGACTTCTCTTGCTTCCTTACACAGGCCTGTGTGCTCACAGTGTTGCAAAAAGGTAAGTAGACTTCCACTGAAATCCCTCTTGCAAGGCTGAGATCCTTCCTTTGTAATGACACTGTGTTGCTGTTCTCCACAGATGCGGTTGCCATCAAAGCCATATTCCACTCTCCCCATCTTCTCCCTGGGCCCTTCAACCTTGCAAAGAGGAGAGAGCTTTATGAGGCCAGAGAAACCCTCTACCAGTCACCACCATTCGCTGCGGAGCATGTCCAGGTGGGAACCAGCCCTAGCTCACCTACTGCAAACACTTCCTCAGTCTTTCATGCTGAGTTCTCAATCCTTAATTGCCCTCTACCTCTTTTGTCATTGTCAGTGTTTCTAAGGCTTGGAGTAGCTTTTCTGAAGCCTAAGAATCCCTGTCTGTTCTGCTCATCCCTTTGGTTTACAGACTCAGCAATACTATCAGTGGATCATAAACCACTTTCACATTGCAGGTGAAAAATAATACGAGTCTGGGGCAACCGACGGCTGAGGGACATGGCTTAGTGGTGACCTGGCAGTGTTAGGTTAACAGTTGGACTTGGTGATCTTCAAGGTCTCTTCCAACCTAAGCAATTTGATTCTACAACTGTATTTCTGTAGCACCTCTGCAAAAATATCCTTAGTGTCTCTTTCTCTGGTGTGAGTAGAGTCTCCAGAGATAAATCTCACAGGCTGGAATCACTCCCTGAAGGGGAGTTCAATGATGTCTTGCACAGCTTTATCTTTTTGTTTGATTGGTTTTGTCTTTTTCTAATTTTCACCTTTTCCCTTTGACATTGTCAAGTTATCTACTCAGTTTATCTCTCATACCCAGGTGTTTGTCAAAGCTAACCCAAGAAATTAACTATAAGAGAAATGCTCCTTTTTGAGGGAATCTACAGCATCAACCCTCTGCATAAATCACTAGCCTTAGGATGCTGTGCCAAATTAGCCAAACACAGCATCTCTTTATAGCTACTAGTGAGGTTGGTTTTGCCAAGGTCACTAGCCCTGCAGTCTTGCCAAGCCAGGCAGAAGCCATCCTTTCCAGTACTCGCTCTCCTGGTGTCATTTTGGGACAGGAGAAGGGAAAATCTAAATCAAGACCATTCTGATACGCTGTTCCCTAAAGGCATCCCTTGGGTCCCACTGCCACACTGCTCAGTAACATGAGAGGTCCTGCTCTGTTGCCTTCCAGGTTGACCTCAAGATCCAAATCTGTGGATAAGTCACATGAAGAGTTTCCCAAAGAATTGATGGAGGACTGGAGCACGATGGAGGTGTGTGTGGACTGCAAGAAGTTTATTTCAGAGATCATCAATTCCAGCCGGCGCAGCCTGTCTCTGGCCAACAAGCGAGCCAGGTTAAAAAGGAAAACCCAGTCCTTCTACATGTCATCGCCAGGAACCTCTGACTACTGCCCCTCAGAGAGGACTATCAATGAGATCTGAGCCCTGTGCCTTTTCCTTTGCTTTGGTCTTCATGAGGTCATCATCCATCAGCAAGGTCACCGAAACTGGAGTATCCTTCCGTTGCTTGGTTTCACTTGACTGGCGTTGAGTTTGGGTTAGGTCACAGGATGTCCTCCTCCAGCAGTTCCCAGAGACACAGCAGCACTCTGTGCAGAGCTGTGCAGAATGCTACCCTAGGAGTCAGCTGCTCACCCGGGGAGAAAATCAAGGGTTTGAAATTGTTGCCTCTTTTTTGTATGTGTGTGTTGAAACTAGAAAGCCTTTTCTTGCTTTCAATCTTTTTTTAACCATGCTTTGAATCACTTTTCAGGAGATGAGCTGAAAATGTCTGCTGAAAGGAGAACCCAATCTCCTAAAGCGTCAGTGTTAGCACGGTAGCAAACTGTAAGTCATATTGGCATCACCACTCTAGTCATGCTCGCGGCCTAGTTGAGACAGCAGAGGGTTGTCCCAACCAGACACCGAGTGGGAGCGACTGTGGCCAAAACCCTCTGTCTTTGAGCTGGTTTGGTTGCTCTGAGGTCAGGGTTCAGCCTGGGACTCTACAGCATCTGTGTCCTAGGGCAAAAGGCACGCCGAAGCTCTTTGCCTGGGTGGTTTGGCCACTCCCCTGAGCTGCTCTACTTCATAAGCCTTAGTGTCCTTCTAAGTGTCTCCTGAGCAGGGTTTAGTAGTTTACTCTCTATCTTGAATGTACAATGATGACTACTAGTAGCAGTGACTTTGAGCAGTAGGCAGAGTTGTACAGTTGATGGGGAGGCTTCTCATTTTAACTGAAGAGCTGTGAAGTTGTTCTTGTGGTTACTCAGAGGAAAGGGTGGGTAAGGTGTACACTTGTATTATACCAGAGCACACAGGTAACTGCTAGAGTTCTGTCTGACAGCATATCCACTGACAGCCCCATTTTTGCTGGGGTTTATAACTTGGCTGTAAAAATTCGTGTTCTGCTGAAATTTGGGACGGTGCTGTCTCAGATTGGGAGCAATCTCTTTTTTTCTTTACTCTTTTTTTCATTCTTTTTCCCTTTTTAATTCACTCACAGAAAGAGTGCTAGACTAGTTGTGTAGAAGTTCCAGCAATGGTGCAGCATTAATGAACATCTCATGCTTTTTTGCACTTTTGTGTTTTATATTCAAAATACATTTTTGGGTTTGGTTTTTTTTTTTTTTAATTCAGGCATAGCCAGAGTTTAGTCAATAGTTTGGGGCCAGATAATTTTGGTATTTAAAAGCAAGCTAACATAGCCAAGTTATTAATACTTGAAAATCAGCTACTGTAACTTTTTCATAAATTTTTTAATACCCTGAGGCATATTTAATATCTATATAGCAGTGTATTATAGAATGACATAGTAGAAAAGTTTCAGATCTATTTATTAACATTTCTATACTTTGGATTAATGAGAGATACCTCAGAACTGCTCCAAAGTAGCTGGGACTGGATTTCCATAGTGTGATTTTAGAGATGTATTAATCAAAACAAATTCTCTCCAAATCTCATGGCCTGCAAAGCCCAAGAGAAGGCAGACTGCCTGAGCAGCCCTGGCTGGGGCACAGGGTGGGGAGCATGGGGTGGTTGGCTCCCCCCCATGCAGTTGCAGGGCTGCAGCTCCCCTGCGAGCTGCCTCCTGCTGCCCAGGGGAATGAGGGTTCCCATTCAGAGTCTATTTGTGTTACATTGCAGCCTTTAGAGCAGCCACTCATCTCTTTTCAGTTGAAAAGCACGTGCAAAATCTCCTTAAACCTTCCCAGGGACTCATCCATCCTTATTTTCCTTTAAACACCCCCTTGGAAAAAGAATCTTTGTGTGTGCAGGGCTTACTGAATTAAGGGGTTTAATTACTCCTGAACCAATGCAAACAAGGGAAAACAGGGCTGAAGGCTACCTCTCCTTGGGGTACCTCTGGAAAAGTGTCTTGCACGTTAAAGCAGCTGGAGTTGTGGCGTGAGGTACAGCTGTAAGGTGAGCAGCACAGGTCTGCTGTTGCCAGAAGGGTCACCAGGTCTCAGTTGCATCAGCACTTTGCCTTGTTTCTGTGCCAAAACCAGGCTGTGTGTTTGCTGCACACTGCATCAGGAAAAGTAGGCTGGAAGAAGTGCGTGAATTCTCACTTGGCATCTCCCCTGTTGCCGTTCTTAGCATTTTCTCCTGGAAATGCCCCAGCCACACATTCCCATTCCTCAGTCCTCTGCTCTTCCCTGGCAGAGTAGCCAGCATGTTGATACTCACTCCCCTTTGAGAGGGATTTAGGATATTGCAGAGCAGGCAGGAATGAGAACTAAGGGAATCCTGAGCATGCAAAGGGAAATGAGTCCCTCGGGACACACCTGTTCCCCCCTCCACCTTGGCAGTGCCCAGGGTGGCTCTGGGGAAGCGGTGGAGCCTCATCATCCAGCCTTCACCTTCCCGGGATGCCCAGCAGCCCTTGGCTCAGGCCGGGCACTGCTGTGGCAACGTGATGGTTGTACAAATTGCTCCATGTTGCTCATGCAGGGCTGCTGTGGGACAGGGCCTCGATAACCTCCCTGTTTTCCTGGAGAAAACCTCGCGGCACGCTGTGGCAGGCTCTAGAAAAGGCGGTGCGGTGAGGCTGCCTCTCCCCTTCCCTCCCATCCCTTCTCCAGCACAGTTGCTCCGCATTATCCTGACGTTTCATTCCGCTAAAGCAGCAGCAGCAGCAGCAGGTGGATTTGTCACGCGGCGCCTGCAGGAGCTGCGCTCGCTGCTTCCCTGCCTCGCTGCCTATTTTTAGCTTCCCATCTCCATTCCGCTTGCGCTAGCATCCCAAAGCCAGCGCTGCCGTTCGCCTGCGTGCCCCGCGGTGCTGCCCAGTACAGCCTAGCTAGGGGCGGAACCTCGCGGCAGAGTCACGGGACAAAAATCAGAGGCTTGTAAATATGTGTAATATATTTATTAATATTTAGGAATCGCCATCAGTCATGCAATGGGAATTGACTTTCCCCAGGCTGTTTTAAAAAGGAAATGAGTCTTATTTATCTGTGCGTGGGCTGTTCCCTTTATTAGAGTTAATCCTTTCGGCCCCCTAATACTTTTTGCACTCCATAGGCATTTTAAAGTCAATTGCTGCTAAAAAGGATGCAGGACTAGCACAATGAGCTCCCTCCCATGAAAATCTAATCTCTTTTTAAATTTCTTGTTTAGCTTTATTAATCTGCCCAACATCTGTTGAAATATAGGTGACCACAGAGTTAAAAATGCCACTGGCAGTATCGGCCTTGTGGCTTTGTATGCGAACCTGGTTGTGGAGAACTGAAAACCAGGCAGTGGAGGGAGGGGTGAGTAGGCTCTGCTGCAGCTCTCAAACCTGACCTTTCAGATGTTCATGGGGACAGAAGTGCTGGGAGGGTTGTTGGTTGGTTTGGTTTGGGGTTTTTTTTTCCTTTCTCCATTATTACTTCCTTTCTATGGGGAGGGTTGTTACCTGGCAAAAATAAAATGCCTTTCCAGTACAGCCCTTGTGTGTGTTAATTATTCACGTGGAAGCCAATGTAAAAAAGTTCTGTCTCTCCTTTTTCATGCTTGTAGTTTTCTAAGATCACTCTGATGTTTGTTTCAGCAAAGAATTGTTAATGAAAATGATTGAATAACAGCTGACCACTGGCTGGGCTGCATGAAGGGATGGAAACATGTCAAAATACTCTTAGAATAGCAATAAAACTGCTCGTGTGACAACAGTGATGTGAGTAGCACCTGGTCATCACTTCCAGCCAGCTCTCTCCATTAATGCTGTACTGCTGCTTCCAGCAGTCTGTAGCTTGTCCTGTGTGTAGTCCAGGCTTCGGGACATTTCCGTCCCTCCTCTTGGGGAGAGGAATGCTGGCAAGCTTTTGGAGAGGCTTGTGATTGATTGCATTTAGTTTTTAAACCAGAAGCAGAGAGAACAGTTTTATCACAACTATCACGCTGTTCTCTTCCAAGCTCCCTTTCTTCCTCCAGGCAAGTTCAGCATCAGCTTCCATGGCAAGTTACTGGCTGCATGCTCTATAGGTTAAAACTGACTTAGAAGCTCCCAACTTTAGACTCCTGATTGCTACCTTCCTGCTTTACCTCATCCAGCAGCTCTGCACATCTTTTAGGAATGTTTCTTACAAGCTCAGTCTCATCTGTGAAACAGTGACAGCACACAGGCATGAGGGAAAGGTGCTGTGACTGTATGCTCTGGTGCTACAGCATATGGATTATGTTAATGTTACCATAAAATTTTACAGTATTTCCAGGTTGGTAACTTGGAGCTGCTCTGGTTTATTTCTTCTTCTTTTGTATGTGTGGATCCTAAAGCCAATCTGAAAATGTTTATGAACATTGATTCCAGATATAAAGATGTTTTGTTGTTTCTGATTTTTACTACTGTGGTTCAGATTTTTTGGGGGGTACCTGAAATTACTGTTCAACAAAGTTTCCTGATAAGAAAACCACCAGAGAGGGGCATTAGTTCAGCCTGACCTGATAAACAAAGACACAGAACCTGTTTCCTGTCCCCTAAGCATCAGTTCATGAGCACTGTCCTCATGGCAGCTCCATGGAGCCCAGCACCAGTGGGAGAGCGGTGCCAGTGACTAGGTGTAAGGGCTGGGCACTGAGCAGCACCCACAGGCTCCAGCATCCCCCAGCAGAGGGAGCCCTTGGCCCTCCTTGTGCTCAGAGTGACACTGCAAGGTCCCAGCACTGCTCCTGTTTACCTGGTGCCAGCTGTGAACCTTTCTGTGCCTCAGGGCCTCAGCTGCAGAAACAAACGGGGGCTACAAAGGGATTACAAGAATTCTGAGAGCTGCTGACAGGGAGATGAGAGCTCGGTGTCAGAGCTAAGAGCATCCTGCACTGCAGGCTTCCACCAGCTGGCAAGCAACTGGCACCACTTCCAGGTGCCAACACTTTGACAAGTGAAGCTTCGTGATTGAATTTTACCATGGTAGTCTGCACTCCAGGAATGTCACAGGGCATAATCAGGAGATGGAGCTGAACAGTTACCAAACAGACCCAGGAAATCTTATGTGGTGGTAACTTTGTTTTTTTTCCACTGAACTGCAAGTCATTAAGTTTCTGGTTTCTCCTCTGGTTGGGCTGTTTTTGCAGTGGCAGTGGCAGGAAGAACCGAGTGTTGGAAACACAGATGGTCTGGGCTCTGTGTCCTGACACAGTGACAGAAACCCCTGCAGTCTGCAGAGGTCAACAAGATGGTTGTTGTCGAACAGCTCAAGAGAAGAAGCCACTTAGACAGTTCTATAGCTACTTACTGTACAGTCACAGCTAGAAAAGGCCTTTTGATTGATTAACCCATTTGGTTAAACAAACCTCCTGCAAGTGCAAAAAGGTGAGCATCTGGAATGAAGCCATCCATTCCTGGGGCCTCCCATGCAGCTCTGGTGTTTACACTAAGGTACAGGTCCTCCCAGCCTGTCCCTAAGCAGAGCCACAACAGTGCCTAACGGTGGGAGCCAGCAGTGCTTCAGCTTCTGCAGGACAGGCTGTAGGTCAGCCACTGCAGCATGGGATTGTTCATTTGGATTTCAGGGACTGCTGACTCTAGTATTAAAGGGCATGGCCATGAGTTGGTACAAATTCTGCAGAAATCTGGCTTCCAAAGTTTGGTGGAAATAAACAGCAGGTGAGTTGACCTGTATACATAGAGGCTGCATGGTCATGGCCCAGCTTAGAGGACAGGCAGAGAGAGAGGCCAAGGCCCAACTTCAGCTTAGACAGTTAAGATGGGCACGTTTCAGTGGAGAGAGCTGGTGGTTACATACCTGTGAATCAGAAATCAAAGTGAAGCTACAGTGAGGAGTGTATTTGAGCTGTATTGCTGTTAAAGCTGATTCCCCAAGTCCCTTCTTTAATAAAGGGGGGAAAAAAAAGGAAATCCCAGGAAATGCACTTTGTGGACACTAACAAGCCCAAAGCACAAATCATTCCCCTTCAAACTTCCCCTGCTTCTGTGTTGTCACTGTGCATGTACCTTCTGTGTGGCTTCAGGTACTCCTGGGGGCATCAGCTCTAACAGGGAAAGGCAATAGAATTGTTGTCTGCTAGTTTCCATGTTACGTGGTACTGAAATGCACTCTCTTGTTTATGCATTACTAATAAAAACTACTTTAAAATGACACTGCATTGCTTTTGCTTTCTTGAGCTCACTGTACAGACAGCAAGCATTGTTTCTTGCTTGGTTCCACCTTGGGTTTGGTCAGGGAGAGCCCTGAACCTAACTAGATTAGAAACAACATTATGGAAGAGTAAGAAGGGGAAGTATTGCACCAGCAAGGTCCCAGATTAAGAGCCCTTACTGATGACCTTACCTGCCAATAAAAGGAGAATCATACCTAAGTCACCTCAGCTGTGGGAAGATGAAGAGGACAGGATATGTGCTTCACAAAAATGCCTTTTCATTGAACAAATCCATAGCAAAAGCATGTCCTGCATCCTGGAGCTGTGCTTAAAAGGCTAGCCCATAACCAGCATGATTCTGCCCAGTGACAAGTAGCCTTAGTGGTGTAAGAAGATAGATTGATTTGATTAGATTAGATTAGATAGCTAGATAAAGGAGGTCTTACTTACCAGTCAAGGCTAGTCCTTCTAGATAACTGGGAAATGAAGCAGCTGCCAGACCCAGCTGGAGTTACCAGTTCAGGCATAGAGGACCCCAGCAAAGCTTTTGACCACTATGATGTGTGGCCCCACAGTGAGCTCCAGGAAGCCTGGTACTGGGTCCTGCTGCTCACCCAGCCTAGACTTAACACAATTTTTTTTTTTTTGCAGCCTTCTCTGAAGCCCAACAGGCCATTTGCTATCACAGCAGTTACACCCAGAAGTGGTTTGTTTTAAACTGAGGGTCATTTATTGAAGATAGCACCATAGTGTACACAGACATGTCACCAAGGCCTGCCCTTCACAGCTTACAGTCTAGGGAGATGCAAGAATAGGAAAGGTGTTACCAACTGCTCCACCTGGAGACTGAAATGGAAGGTGTCACATCAAGGAATGTCACTGGTCGTCTTACACAGTGCTCCCCTTTTACATCCATCAGATACAGCAGTGCCTGATACATGCCATGTGCTGCTCTGTTTGCAGTAAACAAATCTTTCAAGAATACTGCAATTTACACCAGGATTGCCCATTTCCCCAACAAACAGGAGCTTTCCCCAACTGTGCCTGCTGATGGGAAGGGGAGGACATGGAGGATCACACTGGCACAAGGACAAGTCAGGGGGGAAAAAACCCCAAAAGGCTAGTCTACACCAAGCTGATGACACACCAGACCACTTGATGACATTGGTTTATATTCATGTCTCTTGTTGCTAACAGGAAGCTGTCTCCACTAGCACAAAAAACAGAGATCAAGCACAACCAGAGTTTGCCTCAAGTCTGGTACCTTCAACATTCAAATCCTTCAGGGCTAAGAGCTAACATCCTATTTGCCACACTCTTGGACCCACCACTGCCATCTTCCCCTACCGTTTGCCATGCTCTTGCACTCACCACTGCTGTCTTCCCTCACTGTCTGCCCCACAGCCAGCAATCAGCTATCCTCAGCTTTGCCCTTCCTCAGCAGGCACATGTGACACAGAAGGAGTTACTGGGCAGGGTAAGCAGCCACACTTCTAACCAGTCTGGATATCTGACACCACCTCTCTACAACCTTTCTCTTGCACTGCAACCTTAGGGCTGAGAAACATGGACCTGGAAGCCTCAGTGGCTTGAACAACAGCAGTGAACAGCTTCCCTCCTCCAACACACAAACCTCTAATTCTGTTTTCAACTCTCCAAGTGCAGAATTCTTATTCCAAATGGCACTTGCTACCCATCCATCAGCATGGCTACAAGTGCTGAGCTTTCTCCTGCTTGGTCCCAGTGCTGCTGACTGTTGACTTAATGCCATTTCTGCTGTATAACTTTTCCCTCCTACATACCTGGCTGTTTCTGCATCCATCCAAAAAGTCACAGCCACCCTCCTCCCACAACCACACCCTCACTTTCTAGCTTTGACACCTCAGTCTATGCACACAATACAAAACCAACTTCAGAAATACTTCTTAGCCAGTTCCCCTAACTAAAGAAAAAATGGAAAAGTTTCTCAAGGGAAGGACCAAGATAAGCAGTTCCAAATGTAGCAGGTTGATTTGCCCCAAGGGTCAATTCATACCATAACAGTGACAGAACTGGGGTGGGAAATGGAGTGCTTCAAAAAGTTATGCATGGCAGGGCTGACCATACAGCTCCAGATCCCATGGAGAAGAGTCACACAGTCAAGGGAGAAGGGTGGCAGACCCATATACAAACTCAGTGGGCAGAAAGCAGAAGAGTCAAAGTGTCCAAGAAAGCTTATGGGAAGTTCAGAATCACTTCACCTGCTGAACACTGGAGCCCACTTGGCCCCAGTGTGACCATGGCCTGCAAGGTCCTTTGTACACACTGACAAGATGAGCAACCACAGGAAGCTCAATAAACCCAGAGGTGAAGGGCTGTCACCTACCCCAAAGAGAAGGTGAGAGCACTGTCCAGCAACAGAGGGAAGCAGCTGGGTCATAGAACTGGCCTCTAGAATAAATTAGTTCTTTTCCTATCCACAGCTTCCTCAGTCCTATTTAGCCTAGAGAAAAGCAGAAGAGGACCAAGTACAAGCAGAGCAAGGTGCTGATCCACAGCTCAACGAGCAGCAGACACTGGAAAGCCAAGCACCTAACCATAGTGTTCCCAAGTAGCATAAAATATGGAGCAGAAGCAGCCCAAAACCAGCCGGGAACGAAACAGAAAGGAGATGCTGCAACACAGATAAGGATTTGTTTCTGTAAGAAGGAAACAAAGTACAAAGAAAGTAATGCAGACAACTGATGTATAACTGGTACTGACCCTGAGGTGTGGCAGAGGAGTTCAGCCCCAGACAGAGTACCAGTATGTGGTGACTTCTCTGGGACACCAGCTGGTGCTGGAAGGTGCCACACACAAGCCAGCTTTAAGACAACACTAAGCCATCATTTCAAATCTGATGCAAGAATCAGCTTTAGACAATTCTCCTTCCAAAATGAAACAATACCTGAACCTCTCCAGAGACTTTTCCACCTCCCCTCCAACAGGTGTGTTTTCCTATCTCCAGTAGGCACATATGCAAATGTTGTTGTACAGGTTTCCATGTGCACACATACACTTACTCATCTTCTGCTTGCAGAACTCTGCCATAGCTGCACTCCTCTTCCTAGCAGGATGCCACCAGGAGCTAGAACATCTTCTCTGTTCTTTATCCAGGATGTGGCATCATTCCTCTGAGAAGCACAACTGACCTGCACCAATGCTATTCCAGTGCATCTTCCCAAAACAGCTGCTACCAGCCTTTAAGCTCTAAAGTTTCTGTTCCAAAACAAGAAAGTCTTCAGGTCCATACAAAAAGAGCAATGTAAATATTAGCTACTCATTCAATTGCTTTCAACTAGTATATGTATATTTAAATTAAGTCTATTCATTAGGATCACATCATTTAGCAAGAGTACAGTTACACCCCAATTAATGTTCAAGCTAACCAGAATATGAATGCTGAAATTCCCCTTAAGCTACAGCCACTTTAAAATTACCAGACCAAAACAGTGACCAACATTTTACTCTTCTACCTTTTCAGAAGTTCCTCATGCTCTTCAACAGCTCCCTGAACACAGTCAGTAAACATCCTTGCATCATTTGTTTCACTGTGTGCACACCAAAATCAGTTACAATGCCCTAAGAGAGGATTAAGAAATGTATACTACACACCTGGACCCAACAGGAACACCCTGGGACCATCAGCCAAGGCCAGGACTGTCACCAACAGATATTTAAGCATGTTTTATAGGAAGCAATTTCTGCAGCTATTGGAGTATTTCTCCACATAACAAAAAGCATTTTAAATGACCCTAAAACCATTTAGTACCAATGCAGAAAAGTACTGAAAAAAAATCAGTTACACTGGTAGACAGTAGTTAGTAGAAAGCACTCAAAAATTAAAGTCTCTTTTGTTTTTCTTGTACTCTTGTTTTCTCCATTCTGGGCATGAAAAGTGCATGTTCATGAAACTATTTGGATTTCAATTTTCCTGCTTATTTTCACTTCATCTCTTCTGTTTATTGCAGGAGTCTGACCCTCAGTTAAGACATGATGTGAAGAGCAAGGACCAGCACAGTCTCTTCATTCAAGTAGCTTACAAGTACCCTTCTTGGAGATAAGTAAGAGAAGCATCTTCCAGCACCTTCCAGGAATTACTACTCCTCTCCTCATAGGGAGGAACTATGGTAAGTTAATAAACATGAAAATAAATTGCACCCTTCTCCCCACCCAAAAAACTGGTTTAGGCTATTAGCATCAACAGAAACTCTATCCTTGTTTGGATACAAACATCTAGGAGGTAAAGTGCATGCCATGTTTAGGCAGCACATTTAAATAACAAAAGGAGAAGTCAGTACTGCACAAGTTTTTAGCCTTTTGGGATGATCTTCTAGATAGATATCTAATGCTGCAGCATCATGTTCTAACTCATGTAGTTCCCTTTAAATGGTCATAAGACACTAGCAGATTACAAAACAGACAAAATTCAGTGCTCTAGTCCCTATCAGCCCCTCACAGAACAAATGCTCACAGGAGTGAAAAAGAGGAAACCCCTTAATTCCACACATGCATTCTTTCCAACTTGGACTATGAAAAACCAAGATGGTGTAAATATACTCTTTCTCTTTGTTAGAAAAGGCACATTTAGGCAGTTTTAAATGTGCTAAATGTTTTGTTTCCAGAGCTAAAAAGTAATTGTTTAATGAAAAGAGTATCTGCAGGAGGTCAATTCAATCTTCAGTAGGCAACAGAAGCTGCTGTGGAGATGACAGATGAGGTTACTTTTCCACTGATCCAACAGTCTTATAAAAAGATAAAACCTCTGCAGATCAGCCTCCGAAGGGAGATCTACAAAGCAGTCTGTAGAATAAAGCTCTTCTGTCAGTGACTTGGTAGTTTTGGTTTCATTTTTCTGTTGATGCTGCTGCCATGGCTGGTTTCATGCCCTCACGTGTTGACTTCAGCTCCTCCAGCTCTGTGTTTAGCTTGCTGATCACCCACTCCAGGGCATCCCGACCCTGCCAGGAAAACAGTGGAATTTAGGATCAGAACAGATGCACCACCACTGCTCATATTTCTATAGGTTTTCTTCCTCTGTCAGACATGAGTCTTGCTTTAAAATTCATTTCGTGCCCTGCACAGTTTGGTACCAAACTATATTGATAATTTCTTAGCATCTTCTTCATGGAAACTTCACTGCAAAGGCATTTGCTTAGCCCATAAGCAAGAAAGAAATGCAATACTGGTGTGAGCTCCCAGCACTGCACCTAGGCAAAAAGCCTAATTCAGCAGTGAAGTTCCCTCATGCAAGAGTATTGCTGGTTTTATTGTTCACTGCTTCCACCACCCAAAGAATATCAGCTAATTTTTGGCAAAGTCTGGATATTCAGCTTCATTAACCAAGTTATACAGACAGTTTTTGAGAAGATCCAGGAAAAAGAAAGGTAAGTTTTCCAAGTGCTCTTTGAAGAAGCAACTAGTTGATTTGACATTTGATTTGAACTTGCACTGAATTCTGTGATCATGCACACCAACTTTTCAGCATGGAAAAGACTATTTGACATATTACAGTCACACATTTCATATCAAGGTACAGTTTCTGTTCAGTTCTCAGGATGGGAGTGCCTGGAAGCCAGGCATTGACAGCCAATGCTTTAGTAAGAGCTGGGGAATCCAGCAAAATATGCATGCCAAAAGCCTTTTACCTTCAGAAGACCCTGTAGCAGCTGCACCCCAGTGAGCACAAGATGAGCATGCAGCCAACTGCACAGTGAAGCCAAAAAATAACAAGAAAAGCAACATTGTAGAGCTCCAGAATCTCAGAATGACAGCTTTGGCCCAAAGAAGCAGATGGAATCAGACCAGGAAAACACCTGGCCTCCTGTCACTTAAAGAGAAGCCAAGAGCTGTTCACCTCTGTTACCCTGCTAAGGATAAGAAGCACAAACTGTGGAGAGCAGTAACTGGGAGCCACATGGCTCTCTCCAAGTCTAGAGGAATTCTGGAGATAGAAGGTCTGAGCCCCAAAAGGCCTAAGTCTTCTGGAGACCTGGTGTCAGCATTCAAGCCCTCTACAGAGATTGAGGGAAAAGGGGGAACACCCCTACACACACACACATTACTCTGGAATAATATTAAAAGGCTGTGAAGTGTAACCTATTCAAAGAAATAAAAATTTACCATGAACAAGAGCATATTTATCTCACTGCTCTCACTGATTTCAGTGGGCTCACAGAATAAACATAAACTGCTATGTCTGCACTGTCAGGCAGTCCTGAACCCAAGAAAAATCATCCATGTTATCACAACTAAGTGTTAACTCTTGGTAAGAGCTCAGAAGAAGGATTCAACCCTAGCCAGAATTACCTCAAGAGCTATTATCTTTAAGTTAACTTAGTTCAAGATATGTCTTTTTAAAATGCTGACAATAATCAATAAAATATTTAATTAGGTCAGAAAAGACCTTTAAGATTATCAAGTCCAACCATTAACCCAGCACTGCCAGGTCATGACTAAATCATGGCCCTCAGCACCACATCTACACATCTTTTCAATCTCTCCAGGGATGGTGACTCCACCACTGCCCTGGGCAGCCTGGGCCAGGCCTTGACAAACCTTTTGGTGAAGAAATTTTTCCTTGTGTCCAACCTAAACCTCTCCTGGTGCAACTTAAAGCTGTTTCCTTTTCTCCTTGTTCCTGGGGAGAAGAGACAAACCCCCACCTCACTGCAACCTCCTTTCAGTGAGTTGTAGAGAGCGACATCTCCCCTGAGCCTCTTTCTCTCCAGGCTAAACAACCTCAGCATAGGTTGCTGGAAAAAAGTCTGCAGAAGAATATGATTTAACTTCTGATTTCCTTCCATTTGAGCACCAAATCGACCATGCTTCAGCAGGTGACAACTTCCACCAACTCTACATCCTCTGCAAGATCAGGGAACTGCAGGCAAGCATGGATGAAAGCACCCAGACAGGAGTAGGCTACTGCACAGCAACAAGTTGCAACTAGCCGTGGAATGCTCCATAAGGAAAAGAGCAGGGTGAGAGAGGGAGAAATCATCTTTCAGTAAGCATGCATTTGGGTATTTAAAAGTCAGGTTAGAATGTCCTCTCTTGGGTGACACAGGCACAGACAACTGAGTAAGATGGCAACAGCTTAGATGTTGTATTTGTCTAATCACACAAAGACAGTCTGACAGTCACATGCATTTGATGTAGAAAATGCTCAGTAGAAAAACACTGCAATACTTTGCAGGTCCTGACTATGAAATAACCAGGTCATGGTGTTTTAGGTGATCTATTTGTTGATGAGATAAAATTAAAAGATAATAATCATTTAAATAACGCACTATATTCAACTGGAACACCAAGCTACTTCCTGCAGCTTTTAAAACTACAGAAGTCTGCATGTTTCCTCAGGCCTGCATATGCTACAGACTGCATTTTGCAGCTAAGAATAAACTCGTGATATTGCCAAGGAAGATTCCAGGAATCCAATAATTAAGTTACAAATCTTACCAAGATGCAAAGCTCCCAAGTACTGTAGAATTACCCAGTTACCAAAATCAATCTGACAGAGGATTGATCTCTAAAGTTTCACACTGTACAACAATTTCTGCAGTCAGTCATTAAGCAAGCACATTCATCACCAAGCATGCATATTACAGCACTCTCTATTGCATGTGTCAGCAGTGGCAGACCAAACTCTGCATACAAAGAGCTGTTGGTAGAGCTTAGGTGACTGATAAATGGTGAGCCTTTGTAGTTGATGTTTGCCAGAAAAACAGGCATAGAAGCTTAATGGAATGAGAACATAAAAGCAACCACACATGGCATACACTGATCTCAAAGTAAGCAGTGTAAAAAACAACATTCTTAAGTAGGAGGAGCAGCATAATGCATTTTTTTCCTGTTGTTTAAGGAATCTTATTAGTTGAAGCATAAGCCAATACAGGAATGACAGAGACAGGCTACACTGACTAGTGGAAGGGAAAGGGGCTGCACAGAGGTACACAGAGGCAAGTACACTCAGTTCTCTCAACTTTGGAAGTCAGGTTTCTTTCAGAGTCACATGTTTAAGGGACGTGCCACTACCAAAATGAATATAACTACCAGAACAAGGGAAAGCACAAACAGTCTGGCATTTGGCAGCTTCGAGCTCTACAGATTTCCACAGCCAACAATACTCCTCAGGCCTGAGAAAAGCAAATACACTGTCAACTATGCAAAAGATCACCCCTGTGAGGCAACCTGTTCCAGGAAATCAATTTTGTATCCTAGAAGTACAGTTCTGTTTCACTTTTAGAATGCCAATTCCAGTCACTAACCAATTTATGAATTTCTCCAGGTACCAGTTTTACAAAAAAATCACAGAAACAAGGACAAGATCAAACACTGGGGGAGGGACTCATTCCCATGCCTAGTTATCTGCAGCCATCGTTCTACTTTCAAATCATAAGCACTCCTGTGTGGCACAAGACATGGCTGCAGCAAGCTGGGTGTCCAGTGGCACCAGCTCCTGTCTAGATCTGACCTACTCTCCCTCTCTGCAAATGGCAGTGTAATGAACATGTCTGCCATTCTTGTATGCAACTTACATAAAACATACATGCAGGTTAATTGATGAAAGCCACATGACAACAATCCATGCACATATTTGCTAGAAAGCTGAAATGCTGTACCAAGAAGAATGCTGCTGGCATTACCACCAGTTAGTACACACTGTAGATGTGGAGAACTGCTAGCTTAGAGCACTTTCAGAATTTTGAATTATCCACTCAATAGCATCCCACCCCTGGAGTAACACAGAAAAGATTTACAACATATGGCAAATGATTTTTTTTTTTCCCCATCATCATTAAAAATAGTAACACATGATCTGCCACTTCTACCTCTGAGCAAAATCTCAATACTTACTTCCTGTTTCTTCAGAACAACAAAACATTTTGCAGCACTTTAAGAGGGGTGCTAAGAACAGGGAGGCAGAGCACAGCATGTGAGAAGAGCTACTAATAGCAGAACAGGTTACTGGGTAGCAAAGAAAGGGCTGGTAACAGCAAGTACAAATTCCTGCCATGTCCAACATCTCTAAGGAGACTCTAAAGTGAAACACACAGGACAAGATTGGATTGCAAGAAGCTCGTGAGCCAATGGGTTCCCTGAAAATGGCAGAAGAACAAACTTTAAAAGAAAGCAACATCTGAACAGGTACCAAGAAATATTTACACTGTCTGAGTTCAACAGACAGGCAAATGTGACAGATGCCACAAGAGGAATTTCAGCCAGCACTTTTAAAGTGTGCCTAAATGAGCTGGCCATCCCAACTAGTTAGTGCTTTGCTACCTCTGAGTCAGGCTGAAGTTCAGTTGTGAGCCAGGGTTTGGACTTCTCTTTCAAGAATATATGCCTCACACAGACTTTTAAATGGAAACTGGATCAGAGCAGAACTGTAATTTAGCTAGAATATTTTCCATTTATGAATTTCAAACAAACAGAGGGAGCTCTCAGCTACTTATAGTTACTCTTCAGTGTCTAGAAAATTTCCCACTACTCCTTTCCCATCCCCTGATTTTAGCCTGTTTTCCTCTAGGTTTAGGAGAAGCACAGAGAAGGGAGGAAAAGGAGGCTTTATCCTCTCTGCTCTAGCTGGTCAATACCTCCTATCAAGCTGGCTTAAACTGCCTTGGTCAAGCAGCATCTCTCACAAGGACAAAGGGCTGGCCAAAGCACAGGTTCTCTGGCAGAGTAGGTGTTACCTGGGTCAGACTCCCAGTGCACTGAACCTCTCCAGCAGTGCAGAGCACAAACTCAAATCTCAGGCGCACTCATCCTGCTCTTAGGCAGAGATGCCCATGCTTCTCTAGCAATCCCACTTCTTTCCCACCTTCCCTGAAGAAGGATAGGACAAAGTGCCCAAGAATAAGCACTCCTGCAGCTCTGCCTCTACTGAAGTACAGCTCCATGGCTGCAAGCCAAGCAGAAAAAGCAAACACAAGACAGAGGAGTCAGTGTAGTGTTACCCACAGCAGCCAGCATAGTTTCACCTCTTCAAAGAACATGTCTCTGCTTACACTACCTTACTTTCAGCCAAAGGCAAG
This sequence comes from Galbula dea, assembly GCA_013399015.1. Taxonomy (NCBI): domain Eukaryota; kingdom Metazoa; phylum Chordata; class Aves; order Piciformes; family Galbulidae; genus Galbula; species Galbula dea. The sequence continues at coordinate 68,438 of VWZX01001927.1, read as the reverse complement.
GAGACAGCTCCATAATGGATAGGGACTGGAACAACTGACAAAGCAGCATAGAAAATGTGCTAGCATTAACTACTAAATCCAGATAATAAAGGCTGAAAAGGGAGTTATATTCACTGCTAGCACTGACTCCTGGAAATAGGAGGTTAGTGTTAAAAAAGGTGCTTTGGAAAAAAAGACAAAAAAACCTAAAAATAAATGTATGTTATGTGTAACTTTCACATACACGTAGAAGTTTGTTTGTTCTGATGTGCAGTTCTAGTTGGAAAACAAAGATTTAGCAATGAAACCTTTCAACACTTTGGGAAATTATATTCTAACTACTCAGGTCCTACCAGAAAAAAAAAAATCAGTTGAAACTGTGCATAAAGTTTAGAGAAAATAAATATAGAATTCAGCACACAGAATTGACAATTATCATTTCAACAAAAATAAAGGTAGGGCTGGGGAGGAGAGGGACAAAACAGCATAAAGATCTACCTTTCTGGCATTAGAAGATATTGTGTTTGCCATTAAGCTCTCCAGGTAACTGCTCAAGCTAATGCCTTTAACAGTAATAATTGCTTCTTGAGTTAGCACAGTTCTGTAAGAGAATTAAGAAAAGTTAATACCTAAACTGAATGGGACTAACACAATGTGCCCTGTACACAAAGAAGCACACAGATAGCCTTACTTACTTTTCAGGGTTTTCAGGATGAGGTGTGTAAACCAGCCTCTCATCAACAGACACCAAGTTTGTGAGAGTAATCTTAAAAAGAAAAAAAAGAGGTGAAACCCTCACTTCCCAGCTTTCATTTTGCTGTTACCAACAGCACTACTCAATAGCAGAGCACTCAGTTTAATGTCAGAGACAAAGCAGTGTACACAGAATATAAACCCCAGAACATAGTCAATAAAAAGATACATAAAGGGGGATGCATCTTCTCCTATCTTACACTGAAATATATCAGTTCCTATTCACAGTGCAAAGCAAAAACAGCTTTTCATTCACTTCCTCCAAGTGTTGAGTCTTACCCACTTAACAGCAGTCAATTCAAAAAGGCTCTTCAAGACCAAGATCACCATAACACTATTTGGAGTACACTCTAAAAAATGAACCCTCAGGAAAGATAATGCCTCTTGTACAGAGACAAGGCTGACCTACAGAGAACTCCAGTTTGAATCTGACAGTTATAACTCCCCAGGATACCAAAATATAGCATAATACTTCACCTACATTTTGTAAACAAAAAAAGGCATTTCAATTCAAAATTATGTTCTATATTACACCCTCACAACAAGTTATTCATCCAAAATCAAACTATTTTACCAGTATTCTGAGAAACAATCTTACATTAAAAACAGAATCATAAATGTTAGCTCCCCAAGTATTTAAATTTCTCTATTTGTGGGAAGAAGAAGGGAGGGAAAAAAAAGAAAGAGCCAACTAAGACATGGAAATTGCCACTTCCTGATGAAAGATGCAAATATATTTCTAATTTAAATGTTAAGAGCAAAACATCTAATCTCCAGAACTTGTTACCAGAAACTTCTTAAGTTACCACTCACGTTAGTGGAACAAAGCTCCATCTTTTTTTCCACTGGATCCACCACAGAATGTTCCTCAATGTAAGTTAGTGTTCTACTTGTTCCTAAAATCTGACAGTGAAGAAACAAAACAAAACAAAACAAAAAGAATTAAAAAGTACTAAAATTTAAAAAGAAACCTAAACTGAAACACATAAATGTCAAGTTCTTATCAACTCCAAATAACTACAAAGTAATTCACAGATACTGTGAATCAGTGGCAACACTACATCCTGGTAGGTTGTATCAGTTCGAGAATCAGACTGCTAGAGGTTGGAAGGGACCTCTGGGGATCAGCTAGTCCAACCTTACCTGCTAAAGCAGGGGCACCCACAGCAGCTTGCCCACGATCACCTCCAGATGCCTTTGGAATCTCTCCAGAGAAAGAGACTCTACAACCTCTCTGGGCAGCCTGGGCTTTGGCACCTCACAGGAAAGATTTTCCCTACTGTCAGATAGAACTTCCACTTCAGTTTGTGCCTGTTGCCCCTTGGCCTGTCCCCGGGCACCACTGAAAAGAGTCTGGCCCCATCCTCCTGCCCCCACTCTTTAGATATTGCTTAGCATTGAGCAGATCCTCTCTCGATCTGCTCTTTTCCAGTCTAACCAGCCCCAGGGCTCTCAGCCCTTCCTCCTCACAGAGATGCTCCAGTCATACAGCGTAACACAGACTAGTCTGGAAGGATATGTAGGCATCCACACACTATAGACCTATTATAGCCTACAACATATTCTCATTACTAAGCACTCTCATTACAGCTGATGTGGTATTTCTGGATGATATTTCCTATAAATTAAGCTTTAACTTTGAATTCAGCTCCAATTCAGATGGCAACACCCTGAATAAACCACTTGGACTGTACAAGCGTTACCGCTTTCACGATGCTTGGCAATCCCCACTCGGTGCTGAGAAGACGGTGACTGTGCAGCCTCCCCTGGTTATCCAGGCTTCTGTCAAGGACATCTACTCCTACCACAGATGGATTCATGGGGTTGGGGTACTTTCTCATAGCAGCTTTGATCACTGTATCCCAGGGGTGTCTGCAACAAGAAGAGGAGACAATATTTGTAACTATTTTGTGTTTAATCACAAGTATTCAGACAATGCTAAATCAGGGACTCAGCTTGCACAGTATGGCCCATGCTGCATAACTCCGTAGCCCCCAAAAGTCTCTTTGGAACTCAGTGACGCTTGGAAATGCAGTAAGAAAGCACTGATACACAAACAGAAGAAATATATTCCTTTCTCCAGAGTGAAGAAAGGAATTATTATCCCAAGACTAACAGAAACAAGGGCAAGGGGCAACAGCCACTAATAGCTACAAGTGACATTCCAATTAGCTGTGGAAAAAACCCATAATGATAGGGTGGCTGCCCACAAAGGTTGTTGAACATCCATCCATTTCAGAACTCAACTGGAAAAGAATCCTGATCTAACATTTAAAGTTAGCCCTACTTTGAGAAGGGGACTGGATTAGATGACCTTCAGAAGTCCACTCCAACGTCAATTCTTCTGTAATTTTAAGCATATCAAATAAATCAATGAAAACATCACTAGCTTCTGTTTCTTCCTACAGCAAGAAAGCAGAAGTGAAATTTAATTCAAGAAAAAAAAACAAACAGGAATTTCAAAATAAAGAAACAGGTTTTCACAGACCAGATCAGTTCCCTGCCTTATGCCTGCACCTGTACTACTGCTTCCAGCAGCTTGGGAGTGTGAATTACATTTATGGATGCTCTTCCTAATATAGAATTCTTCTTGTGAAACAAGTTTTGATAATCTCGGACTCCCAGGATCAGAGCAGCTCCACTGCTGGAGGACAGGCTGTCCTCATGGCTCTCCTTGTGGGACTTCATGTACCTTCTGCTGTAATAGAGGAGGCTAGAGAAATCATGGACCTGATCCAACACAGAAATTCTGTCCTTAAGCAATGATTTCTGTATTCAGAAGGACTAGTAGATCTGGAATGAAAGATCTGTAACCTTTAAAGGCACCTTTAAAAATGCAACTGTTGGTATCTAACTTAAGAAGGCTTAGGGGTGCCAACTTCTACATAAAAGAGTTGTACTTAGTGCCCTAAATGGATTTGACTTTTAAGAACACTACTTTTAGTCTTAAAATAGACCAACATAGAAGGGCATCAACAGTACACCACTGCCAGAAAAAAAACAAGAAGCTTGGACAAATAAGGGATTTTTCCAACAAGAACAGTAAGAAAAGGTCTTTCAGCTTTATTAGTGTAAGCAGGAAAAATACAGCCCTCAACTCCTACATCAGAAAAGCAACTGGAGAACCTACTTGTTATCTTCAGTGGCTATACATCACAATCAACAAACTGAAAAGGTCAAATTTCTGTTCAGTGTCCTTGAGGGATTTTAAGTCAGAGATCTGATAAGGCACAACAATATTTTATTAACCCCTGAACTAAACTATCTACACCCTCACACATTACATCAGAAGATGGAGGTGTTCTGATAGACATCTCAATGAGAAAATGGCAAATAAAAATCGATTTTGTGTTTCCCAGGTGACAGGTATTCACCTTAAACTCAGAAGTTATGCCATACACAAGCAGCCTTTACTAGCCTCTACCTGCCCATGTTAGAAGCTACAGCTTATTTATACCAGACTAAAGTTAAACACCCAATAGCTACATCTGAGTAATGAATTCAGTTGTGTTAATGTAATTAAAGAAGTTTAAAACTGAACATCTGGTATTTTTGGTAAATATTTTTCTTCAGGTTTCAAGATTTTTAATAGACCTGCAGCAGATAAGTTATTGGTGGCATTTTAAAAGCTGCACTATAACTGCTGTGTCCTCCACATCAGCTCTCTGGTACAGCTTGTTACATACCTGCTAGCATCATAAACTTATTTAGGTCACAAAAAGACCTTTAAGATCATCAAGTCCAACTGTTGACCTAACACTGCCAAGTCACCACCAAACCACGTCACTAAGTGCCATATCTACACGTCTTCCAGGAATGGTTACTCCACCTGTTCCAGGGTGGACAGCCACGGGCAGCCTGTTCCAGGGCTGGACAACCCTACCAGGGAAGAAATTTTTCCTAACATCCAAACTAAACCTCCTCTGGCACAACTTGAGGCCATTTCCTCTTGTCTTATCACTTGTTCCTTGGTAAAAGAGACCAACTCCCACCTCGCTCCAGCCTCCTTTCAGGGAGTTGTAGTGAGCAAGAAGGTTTCCCCTGAGCCTCCTTTTCTTCTGCCTAAACAACCTCAGCTCCCTCAGCCACTCCTCACAGGACACTGTTCCCTAGTTACACAAAAGTGGAATTGCATGATCAGAAGCACATACAAAATACGTTTAATGCAGAGAAGGGCTGACAATAAGAAAACTTACTCGGCCATCACTTAATGACTTTCTGCTGGGCATCTCTATGAGAGTACCTGACGGCTAAGGGAAGATTCATAGCCACTCCCTTCATACCTCTGGGAGTATGTCATCAACCACGTCAGTAGCTTGAGATTTACTCTATTTTTTTATAGCATGAAAGCTACTTTTCCTTAAATATCCATCTATCAAATACTGTTGCTGCGGGGCCAGCTCGGCCACCACGCCATCGGAGCGGTATTTCCCGCAGCTCCCAAGCTGCAGGAGGTTCCAGAGATCTCCTCACGGGCTGCGACCGCGCCGGGAAAAGAGCAAGGCGATGAAGGATGGGCAGACGGACAGCACTGACGCGTCGCCGACACCGTCATCAGCTCTGCCCCCCTCACCCAGGGGGATTTAATGCTGTCAGAAGCCGGTGCCCAACCCTCCTCCTCATTTTACCGGCGAGCCTTAGTGCCGGTAAAACCAGTCAGGAGGCACCGCCGCTCCCGGCCTCCTTCCCCCACCTGCGCCCGCACCACGTCCTGTTTCCTCACGGCGGCACGGCCTGGCTGACCCCTCACAGCCCGGCCCGGCAAGGCAAGGCGCCGGTGGAAGGAGCGCCGTCGCCGCCCGCGTCCCCGAAGGGTAAAGCTCGCCGCCCCCCAACCTTCCCTGCCCCAGTCCCTCACCCGAACACGTGCTCCGAGCTCCAGATCTTCATGGCCGCCCTAAGTCTCCCCTCAGGGCCGGCAGCGCCAGCCCGCGCACGGCCCTACCGCACAACTCCGAGCCGGCTGGAAGCAGCTACGGGAAAGCGCGAGTGGCCGCGGCGGGCGGCGCGGGGCCTGCCCAACCCGCCTCTGCGTCACGCGCTGCGTCACGACCTGGTCTCGCTCACAGCCTGGCGGCGCTCACAGCCTCTCCGGTGGAGGCTCGCGGGCGGGGTGCGCGCAGAGAGACAGCGGGGTTGAAGGGAGTTCTGGGGATTAGCTAGTCCAACCTTACCTGCTAAAGCAGGATAACCCACAACCGGTTGCCCAGGATCACTTCCAGATGCCTTTGGAATCTCAAGTTCCTTTGTCAAGGGTCAGGACTGGGCTGTCTACTAGAGGAGTGACAGACACTCTCTCTGAACCCCTCTGCTTTCCCAAAGAGAAGACAAAGGGAAAAAGAGAGAGACTTCTGGGTTGAGAAAGAAAACTAAACCAGCTGTAAGTAAAATAACAGCAATAACATGAAATATATATACAAAATCAATATCGATCCCAACTTCTCTGACGGCAATGACATCACCATCACTGCTTGATGCTGTGGCAGCACTGGGGAAGTCCCAGAGTGGAATCAGTGGCAATGGATTCAAGAGCTGGATTATGGAACTGGATTCAGGAACACAGAGATCTGGATCAAGGCAGAAAAGACAAGAGTCATCCTCAGACACTGGCCATTGAAGAAGAGCTTGACCCTCACAATCCCTCAGCTTTATGCTAAATATGACATCCATAGGATGGAATCCCTTGTCGGTCAGTTTAGGGACACCACTGCTGTCCTCCCCACAGGTGCCACCTCTTACTTCCTGCACCCCAACGTGCTACGCAAGATTTAGCAGTGATCTTGGCCTGCAGAGGAGCGAGTCTAAGCAAGAGCCTTTCTGCACCCACCTGAAGGCCTTTCATAAAATCACAGAATTATTTTTGGTTGTTAAGCACCTTTAAAGGTCATCTAGTCCAAGCCCCCTGCACTCAGCAGGGACACTTTCAACTAGATCAGGTTGCTCAGAGCTCCAAATAACCTGACCTGGAATGGTTCCAGGGATGGGACACCTACCACCTCACTGGGCAACCTCAGCATAAAACATTCCTTCCTTCTATCTAGTCTGAATCTCCTTTTAGCTTAAAACCACCACCCCTTGTCTTGTAACAACAGGACCTCCTAAAAAGATTGCCCTCAACTTTCCTGTAGGTTCTTCTAAGCACCGAAAGGCTGCAGGGTTTCCCTGGAGCCTTCTCCAGGCTGAACAACCCCAACTCTCTCAACCTGTCCTCACAGCAGAGAGGTTCCAGCCCTCAGATCACTTCTTTGTCGACCTCTGGACCTCCTCCAGCACGTACATGTCTCTCCTGTGCTAAGGACAGATCCTAGCATTGCAGGTGAAGTCTTCCCAGAGCTCAGCAGACGAGCTTGGGGCGGGCTCGGCGCTGGGCGGGGCCAGACAGGCTGCACCAACTACCTGCCGCCGCTAGGGGGTGTGTGCGCGGAGGGGGTGTGGCTCGCTAGGGTCCTTCAGGCGTAGAGGAAGTGCACGCGGTGGCGTGATGAGGTCAGACGTCGAGAGTAGGGGAGGGGTTGTGGTGGCGGCGGCACTGCTGGCCGGCGGGCGCGGTGGTGGTGGGCCTGGACTATGGCGCACCGTTACTTGCTGCTGGCGCGGGGTAGCTACCGGCGCTGGGGACTCCCCGGGGTCCTGCTGCAACAGCTGCTCGGCGGGAGAGGCCTGCTGAGGGTGAGGCCCTGCCTGGCGCAGGTAAGGGGTAGGGCACGGGCCCGTGGGCCGTAACCACGGCAGGGTGAGGGAGGGTCTCAGTTGTCAGTGACGCGCGGGGTGGGCTCGCCGCTGCTCGGGGACTACTGTCTGGAGCCGAGGGCTACTCGGTGATCTCCGTGGCCTTCCCCGGCTCGTCTTTGCCCCCTTCGGCGGAGGAGAGGGTACCTGCTCGGTTCCTGCTTTTCTGGAAAGCATCGAGCGAGGGCTAGTGGATGGGCCTGAATACGGCGCCTTTAGGCCCGGCAGTGGCAGCCAAGCCCCGTGAGGGAGCATCCCAGGGTAATGCGGACTGCTTCGGCTGCAGGAACGGCCCAGGAAGAGCCATTCTTGGAGGAGGAGGAGGCAGCACCTGAGAGTTGCTGCCGCTGCTGTACCCCGCCGGTATTGCTCGGGTTCCCAGCGGGTTTTCAAGTGATACGTTCCACCTAACTCCAGAGTAACTCTTGCTTTCACAGGGTGATAGTTCGTCGTGAGTGCGTTTGTGGCTGTCTGCAGGTAGTGTCAGGGTTGTGGGCTGAGCGATTTGTTTGCGAGTTTGAGGTGTCAGTGAGTGCAGTGGTAATGTGCTGGAAAAGAGAAGGTAAGTAGTGGGTTGTGTGAATTCTGGGACTGCACAGTGCAATAGCGATACAGATTTGAACTTGCTCTTCTAATATTAACTGCTAAATCATGATGATTGGGTGTTCATTCTTAGGCTGTCATCTGTTACAAGATTTGTATTACTCTCGTTGTGAGCCCTAACATATCAGAGGCCTATGACAGGCCTGTGCTACAGCTTGGGAAAAGGGAGATAAAATCATAGAATGGTTTGGGTTGGAAGGGACCTTAAAGATCATCTAGTTCTGCTCTCCCACCCCTACCTTCCACTAGACCAGGTTGCTGAAAGCCCTTTCCCACCTGACCCTGAGCACTTCCAGGGATGGAGCAGCCACAGTCTCTTTGAGCAACCTGTTCCAGTGTCTCACCACCCTCACAGTAAGGATTTTTTCCTAATATCTAACCTAAGTCTACCCTCTTTCAGTTTAAAATGGTTATCCCTCATCTTATCACTACATAGAATGGTAGAAGTCCCTCCTCATCTTTCCTGTAGGCCTCCTTTAAGTACTGAAAGGCTGCAAGAAGGTGTCTCTGGAGCCTTCTCTTCTCCAGGCTGAACAATCCCCAACTCTCTCAGCCTGTCCTCACAGCAGAGAGGTTCTAGCCTTCGGATCATCCTCATGGCTTCCTCTGGGCCTGCTCCAACAGGTCCATGCCTGTCTAAAGCTCCAGGCCCTAGAGCTGAACACAGTACTCGAGGTGGGGTCTCATGAGATGCTTAATTCCTGCATCTTTTAATGACATCTTAAGCAGATTGATTAATTTTTTTAAATTGATAGTGTATAGAACAATTGCACCTTTATAGTTATGGAGGTTATCACTAGGATGATGAGAGTTGTGAGATGAATCTACATAAGGATGTTAGTAACTTAGCCTTAGGTATAGGTATCTGTTTGTTTTTAATAATGAACTTGTGGTTTTGTTTAGCCAGAGCTGAACATCATTGCAGCAATAAATTAAACAATCAGTACTTCTGATCTGTCAGGAAGCTACTTCTTGTTTCTGTCAATAAAAGTTAATGAGTTCTTATTTGAAACAGAACATAGGAACTTTCAATTCATCCTAGGAGTGTGTGTAGGTAGCAAAACAAGGGACTGTTGGGGTTTTTTTCATAAAAGCCATTATTTTCTTTCTATCTTTCTTGGAAAAAAGAAGTTACTAACTTGCTTTGTTAGATTTCTTTACCAGCTGTCTGTCCCCAACCCCCCTAACATGCTCTTTTGTAATGTTTTGCTGACTGTTACATAATTAAGACTTCTGGTTTCATTTTATTTTGTTTGATTTGAAACTTGTTTATGGATTAAGCTGTAAACTTACAGCTTTCTAGAATTAAAGTCAGGTTGCCCAGAAAAGCTGTGGATGCTCCCTCCCTGGAAGTGTTCAAGGCCAGGTGGGATGGGGCTTTCAGCAACCTGGTCTAGTGAAAAGTGTTCCTGCCATGGCAGGGGGGTTGGAACTAGGTGATCTTTAAGATCCTTTCCAATCCATTCTATTTTATTTAATACTGGAATCATGGAGAAGCCATTCTTTGGTATTACAGATCTTGGGTTTTTATTATGTTATTTATGTTGGATTTATTATCAGATTTATGTTGCACTCTACAGTAGTATCATTTTCTGGCTTCTTTGAACTGTAAAACTAACCTTTGCTTATCTTGAATTTCTATGAACAAAAAGTGTTGATTCTTGGGAAGGTGTCACAG